>OZ008355.1:6559349-6964131 GCA_963931975.1 Cataclysta lemnata | reverse complement strand
AAAAGAACAAGGACGGCATATAATGACACATGACAACCAAACGGCGCCATTTTAACTGAATTGAATGAGTCACTAGTTGTACCTACTCGAGCTGCCTTTGTGTTTTCATAGAACTGTCAAAAATTTCAAAAATACATTTCAACATAGAATTAATAACATATTACCAGTATAATTGTATTAATGTGTACATACCAGTGGCGGAGCGTCCATATAACCCGATTCCCAACAGCCGTACCAAACGAGCGAGCATAAAAAAATCATTACCATAATTCAAGTACAATACCATTTTATAAGCAAATAAAAAAAATCCATCAATATAATCTTATCATAACAGTATTAAACGCGCGCGAAACAATATGCAACACAGGTACATACAATTCGCTCCCGCTCTCTAGATTCCTTCAACTAACTCGCTAAATATCGAGTTATGGACGCCTGCTATACAGCGCCTGCACGCACACAGACAAGCGTAGTCTTCTCAGGCGCACGCAACGCGAAATAGTACCTAAAATTTGGCTACAAGCCGGCATCAAGCCGGCATTTCGGCAGCCTACGCGCTTATGCATCGATACACTACGACACACGCACACATTAGTAATAAACTCCCACGAAAACAAGTTCCGTCAAAAGTAAATATTTTAGATCTTATTGCAATAGCCATAAAAGCGGAATTTCTTTTGTGAACTGCACTCAATATCGCGGTCGTGCGCCGCTCCTGCAAGCCGCTCCGGACCGGGTTGAATCGTCTTTCTGGCTGTATAAAACAAAGCACAAGCACGCAAAAGTGGCAACGTAGTTCTCCGCTTCGTCACTAGATGGCGTTGAACAGTTGTAGCCGTGTTCTAGCAGGCGGTGTTAAAAGTTAATGCTTAAACCATAAGAGGCTTCATATAGTTGTGGCTTGCCTAACTTGTTCTTTCACGCCACGCCACTGGTACATACACTAGATAGCTTGTTTCATAACGATTTCAGAAACACAACATTTATAAAATAGCTTTCATACAACATTTTAGAGACATTTTCGTTTTAAAAAGACGCGGCGTTTTTGCAAGGGGCGGGGGGGCCGCCAGGTGACGTAAGCGCGCGAAATTCAAAATGGCGGGTATCCCTGGAGGGGTTAAACACATATTTGTCAATATACAAATCAGGAAAACAAGCTCTATAACGTTCCTGTTGAGGCTTTGGGACCTCAATGAAAACCCCCGAACGATATGGATTACAGATTTAATCACTAAAATCAATGTAACATGAAAAATAGAACAGAGCTTGCGTCTTTGTCGCTAGTTGATAAAAAAGTGTTCTACTAACGGCGGTTGCCGTAGAAATTTCTGTGAAGCCGCCTAAGCAATGACAAATAGCAGCGCCCAGTACGAATGAAACATTGCTATTCTATAAGTTAGGGTGTCACGCGTTAACATCTATAGAGACCATTTCAATATTCTGAATATTCGAATTTTTACATCAATAAATAGCTGCGCTCCGTTCATACAAATGTACTAAGAAAAAAAACTAAACGCGTTTTTCTCAGAAGTTGTAAAAAGGTAGTTAATGCGTTTTTCGTAAGCGCGGCAGCATTGCTCTCAACACTCGCACACCGCTTTCGCACACTCACGCCACATCGCTCGCACACAACGCTCTATAGACATACACGCCACGTCGCTCGCGCACAACGCTCTGACACACTCACGGCACACATCGCTCGCACACAACGCTCGTTAAACACACACGCACTCGAGCATCGCTCTGATACTAACCTCTCTCACAGACACCGCTCTCGCTGTCGATGACCGCGCGCGGGCAGAACTTACCCGTCGATTGTGAACAGGCCCTAAATGTTAGAAAAATTACTACAAACAAAATTGTGCTAAGATTTTGGTGGACACAATACACTTAATGTCTTGGTTGGCGGAGCGGTCAGGCACCTGCCCGGATAGCAGCGGACGCGGGTTCGATTCCCGCATCAAGACCATAATTTTTCGAAATTCTTTTTCTAACCTTTGTACTAATTTTTCTAACATTTATATAATGTTGAAATTAAAATCGAAAAATTATACTCTTGATGCGGGTAAGGCAATAGAACCCGCTCCCTCTGCAAAACTTCTGCGTAACTGGTATACTGTATGTGGTTTTGAGTGTGTATGTGTGTCGCCAACAGGGCGGTCGTGGTGGGCGCGGCTGGCGTGCGTGGAATTCGCCCAGCCGCTGCTGTTCTACGGGCTGCCCGAGCTGTGCGACCGGCCCGAACGGGCGGTGGAAGCGGAATCTTTCGCGATGCAGTTTATGCGGGACCCAAGGCTTGAGGTGGGTATACATACGCATCTTTCTGCACTACTTTTTTTATACCCCAAGATTTGAGTAGCCAACCCATAAAGGGTTGGTGTCAGACAGGCCGGCTGTAAAACCTAAGCCACAACCTTGAGCAGTATGGATTGGAATGTTGTCATTCCAATGACAGTGAAAATATGGATTATACATTAAGGTATCATTAAATACACTCATGAATCGTCAAAGAAATAACGTTAAACAATCTCTCTCTCCGTTCATCGGTCTCTCGACATGGTCCGTTCCGTCTCTTTTCTATACATTCATTCATCACCTTTACAATGTGATGGATGATATGAATCAAAAGGGAGTGGATGGCTTGATGTCGTCTGACCGATATGAATGGAAGAGGAAACATATTATGCCGACCCCAGATAGCCTGGGACCAGGGCAGGGAGAAGAAGATATGAGTAGCCAACCCGTCACGGGCATGGAAGTGAGAATGCTCATGCATCTCTCTAAACAGGCCTGGAGGGGATTTCGGACTCTAGCCGATTAAAAACTCTAACCTTTTTGCTATACATAAGCGTCATCGATGGGGGGACGCAGACTGTACTATTATTTATATTAGTTCCCAGTTAATCAGGAGTCGACGTAGTAAATTTCCCCTTCCATTAAGATCATCAAGCTTCATCGCACCATCTCAATACCATTTCTTTATTTTCTTATCGTGACTTCAAATATTTATTTTTTTATTTTCCTGTTTCTTAATTACAGAAGTAAATAAAAAGTGCGAAAACGTCACAACTACGGCAGTTATGTTAAATGTTATCGGTTTAATTTCATAAAACTTCATAATCTTCTTCTTCTTGCCCTAGGCTCTAGGCGGGGTCGGCACAACATGTCTTCTTCTTGCACTCCTTTCTTTCCTTCACCAATTTCTCATCCACACCTCACGTATCATATCCTCCTTTACACAATCCATCCATCTCTTCTTTTGTCTTCCTCTCCTTCTACGTCATTCCACGCTCATAAAGAATGAATTATACAAGTGATTTTTAAACGAATGAATGAATAATTTTTATTTTGCCCACACTAACACACACATACATAACAAATACACAGGGCAATCAGTTCTATGAATTATATTAGTAATTTAAAGGCTCTCACCCCTAGAAAGCATTCTTGTGAAACTCACCTTGGTACCGTTGCAGGTAAGGCAAGCCGCCGCCAAGCTGCTGACGGGCCTGATGCACTGCCGAGCGCTGCCGAACGAGGACGACACCCTCCGCGCTTTGAAGAAAAGCTGCCGTTCCAAGGTGTTGGTAGAACGACACTGCGGGGTGCTAGGCCTATGCGCCTATTTGGCATCCAGGCCGTACAGCATCGCGCCTAAGCTAGGCGACGTGCTAGCCGAGCTGTCGGTCCATATCAGCGCCCCGGACCCCATCCCCGCGACTATACGCACCGCGCTCGCAGACTTTAGAAGAACGCACCAAGACGACTGGACCAAGCATCGCAACCAGCTGACCGAAGAGGAGCTGGACCTGCTATCCGACCTCACCTCGCCCCCTTCGTACTTCGCGTAAGGCCGTGTATACAAAACTGCCAATTGGCGGCAACGCAGAAAAGTACAACGTGCATTGCTGTCGGTCCACATCAGCGCCCCGGACCCTATCCCCGCGACTATACGCCACATAAGTAAATAAACGGAACAGAGAATCACCTTCATATAACCGCGCGAATCGGTGCTTGTAGCAGTGCAGCTACAAGCACGCGGGGCATGTGTGCGTTATGGCGCACAGCCAATTGCATAAACTCAGGGTTAGTGTGACTGCGTTCTTAGGTAGCTTTTACTCTGTTCGGTTTATATACTCATGTGCTATACGCACCGCGCTAGCAGACTTTCGGAGAACGCACCAAGACGACTGGCTGAACCAAGCATCGCAACCAGCTGACCGAAGAAGAGTTAGATCTACTCTCTGACCTCACCTCGCCCCCTTCGTACTTCGCGTAAGGACACACACAAAACTGCGGCAAGGCGTCTCCCTGAAGAAGAATGAAATTGAAGAAATGTGAATTGCGAATCCATTCGCAAGTTCATACGATGCGTCACGGGAGCTCGTTGGTTTTTACGGTGCGACGTCGCATCGCAGTTTTGTGTGCAGGCCCAAGTCGGCGTGTCGCCGCGCGACGTTCCAACAGTAGTAGTGACTTGTATTCTTGGAGCATTGGTGGTTTTAGTGACGGTATTGTACAATAGGAAACAGCTTCAAGAAATCTGTGGATTTGTGTCGGGTGTTTTTATTGGCGAACTATCTATCCTTACGACCATTTCACAGTGCAGACAGATGTCTTTAATTTTTACCGAGAACTCCAGGAAGCCCTTGAAATTTTATACGCCTATATTTCAAAGTTGTTTAAGGACGAACTAAATACTGAAGACTTGGCTGTATGGGTCACTTCTGGTGACCTTTCCTTATAAGAACAGATTCATAGATTACACCAATATGAGGCTAAAAATTGATTTGGGACAGTGGAAAAGAATGAGTCTTAAGACAGTTTTATTTGCACCATCATCTAAGTTCATGTTATTATTATTAAAACTTACACAAATAAATAAGAGCCGTTTTTTGTACATAATTGTCAAGGTGTAATTTAGTACGGTGTATGTCGCGTAAGTTAATATATTTTGGCGTGTATATCATCGTATAAAAAAGGAGACAGCTCGTTTGTTTTCGTCACAAACAAAATTAACAGACCTCATGAGTTCAATGAGACTGTGTTATATTCTTAGTGGTACAACCACCCGGTTCAATTAGATTTTCGTTTTTTTTTGTATAATTTTGTTGTTGTTTTGTTGGATACATTTTATTTATAGATAAATCGCGACGTTTTTGACGTGTTCTGTTGGGATGTTTATAATTATTTTCCATTTAGATTAGTAGTTACAGTTTCAGGGTTGCCATCTCTCAATAATACGTAGTAATAATTTTCGATGTAACATTGTAAAAATAGAATCGTAAATCTGTTACTGTATACTTGTCAGGAACATTTTGAATGTACATTTTTTTATTTAATCATTATAATTGAGGGTTAAATCGAAGTAAAAATTGTATATTTAGTTATCCAAATTACAGATAACTTTATGTTTTGACAAATGATGTTGTAAGCAGTACTCAAATGTATAGTTAACACTTTTTAATCTTCTTTTAGAGTAAATATATTAATATTGTAATTAATGTAATATAATTATGGTAAAGGTTCAACTGAAGTTTCTTGGATATTAGGTGACGGAGTGTATGGGGTCACACCATTGGTGATTTGATTTTAACTATATTATAACTATTTCTTACTAATGAACTGCGGTTATAGCTCTTCCATTCCATTCTGGTGTATACACACATGCGTTCTCTCCCCATGAGACTACATTACTAAACTATGACATAACAGGGTTAGAAATTATTAAGATAAATATGCACTTTGATGATATTACTTATCAACATTTACCTTAGAATCAAGATGAGAAAGAACACACCAACTTCAAATTATGTGTTTCGGCTACACACAAGACCAATGAATGAAGAAAATAATAATTAAGTGGTAGTTCAGATACGAAAACCTGACGATGCGGGGAATCCCCGCTATTGACGTTAAGTGTCGCGTTCCGATACAAGCAGTCGTTGGATGCGACAAATAACAAGTGGCACACATTTTCGATTATACTTATCAAGATAATCTCAACCTACATTTATCTTAATAATTGTCTGGATAATTATCACTTCGAACCCTGCAAAGTAGGGCCTCGGTAATAACGAACACCCAAAACTTTCGCCCAGTTTGGATACAAATAGTTTGGAAAAAATATGTATTATGTTCCTAATATCTGACCTAAGAAACTAATTTCCCATCTTATTTAAAATTATTGTTTACGAAAATTATTTGTTTCCACGGCACTCTAATCGCCTGGTTTCTTGGAAAGTGGCTTATTAGTATTTTCATTGAAACGGTTGTGATATTATTCTAATAAAAGTACATATATGTTACATTAAGTGTTTTACTTCACCACAATAGGTACGATCAGATTTGTGTCGTAAGTTTATGAACTCCTTATAGCTTTGTCACAACAATAATTTATATAATATTGTTGCTACTTAATCTAATGCTGCTCTAGCGTTTCGTATGACTGGCTACTCAACTTGACAAATCCAGAGTTAGTTTGTCATGGGGAATGGGCGCACAAATAGAAAAGATTAATTTAATATGTAGCTGTGAATATACATTTAGTTCTTTTTATTTAAAAGCTTTATTCTGTTTATCCATATTCGTATTATCTTGGTATTTTATTAATTTAAAGGTGCACACACATCATTTGGACTGTTTATTTCGAATATAATAATAATATATGGTTAAAATAACATTTATATCAACTTGTATACTTAGATCTGTGTGTGGATTAGATACCTATGTGTATATATTGCTAATGACCACTATTTGTTTGATAAATAAAGGACAATGTACTGATTATTTACTCAACTTGTAATCATTTACAAATAACCATTAGGATCTTTATTACCATCATCATCTTCCCAACCTGTTCCCAGTGTATGTTGACTTGGCATGGTATGTTTCGGCTCACTTTTCATTTAAAACATCCATCACACTGAAAAGGTGCCAGTGACAGAAAGGACCATGTCAACAGGCACTACACTAGGTAATCTCCATTAGCCGACTTAAGGTACCCCAGCAGCCCGGCTAGCATGACCACCGAAACAAGATATGATATAGTAAATTTGATCTATCACTAGAAATTTTTTTTCCTTCTGACCATTAGAATTTTACATTTCTGCACTCAATCATGATTTCTTATTCTCCGTTGTGGCCGAACAATCGAAACGGACACCTGGGAGCTGGGGTAGATCAGGACTGACAAATTATATGGAATATTAAATTATTACTTTGCCAGTTCGGCTTCCATAACTTTAATTGGTAAAGATAAAATTGATACATCTAAGTTATCTTTGTCACAAAACACAGGCTGCTCACAGAATGTGAAACAACTCAAAAAATTTCTATGCTAAATGACAATCAAACACAAGATGGTACCCTAACATAATTTATTAATAGTTTAATCAAAGAATTTGCATTATAAAGAAATTAAATAACAATTTACTAGAAAATGACATGAGATGTGTCTTGGTTTTACATGTGAAAATAAAAAAGGAAATTATCATAACTGGTCAGTATTATCACTTGTAGTTACCTCCGATCATCAACATCTGTAACAAGGCAATTTACATTTAAAGCATTCGATTTTAATTTTAACATTATATAAATCTTAGAAAAATTAGTACAAAGATTTTGGGGTTAGAAAAAGAATTTCGAAAAATTATGATCTTGAGGCGGGAATCGAACCCGCGTCCGCTGCTATCCGGGCAGGTGCCAGGCAGGTAACCCACAATGATTACTTAAAAAGCTGAGTATTTTATCAACCATGGCCGCTTTTGAGTAGCTATAGCTGTATTGTGCTATAATTAAACTAATATCAATTTGGTTTCCATTAGTTTCAATCTATTACTATTTTAAGATTTATGCATTATTTGATATCCACCACACCCGAACTATAAATACAAAAATAAAATGAGTACTTAGCATTTTTTTGTAATGTGTACTCGTAGAAGCAAATATTTAAAAACCTCGTATGATATTTATGATATTAGACTAATAAGTAATTTAAAACTCACTTTTTCCATCACAGGCAACAATTTTTACTTTATCTACTTTGGCGACTTCCTGTACTTCTCTGAACTCAACATCATTTAGCATAAAAGTCCAAACATTATCACAGAACCTGAAAAAAATAAGCAACTATTTAAAATTAAGGTTTACCTATTTTATTATACATATACATTTATACATACACAAATCATGCTTATTTCGCAGTAGGCAGAGGTAAATTAACACATTTCCCCAATGAGGTTAGGTCCCATATAATAGATTGGCAAGCCTATGGCCATTTATCGGGCATTGAAATATCAGTACATTGCTAGGTGGCATAAGAGGAACGCTACTGTCCATTACTCATTGCCGTCTTAACCCTTAGTCGCCTTGTACGACACCCACGGGAGAGATGGGGGTGGTGACAATTGTATTCTGCTCTGCGTTCACCATACGGCAGAGCAGAATACAGTTGCATATTACATTTTTATACAGTGCATTATTTATTTCCGAAATTTAATATGAAAATTTATGATTCTGAAACATCAAAGTGAATTACCTATACGTGTTCAATTTGCCAGCCTTGAATGTTAGTCTTGATTTTACCCTGTTTGATAAAGCTTGATTGATAGACTTATCAAACTGTAGCAGAACTTTAACAGCCAACGCTGGTGTGATTTGGCCATACTGAAAGAGACGTTAGAAATTTTTAACTATAAATAAATATTAATACCTAAAATTGTTTTCAAAACCATGTCTATGCTTACTTGTATCAACTCATCAAGGCTTTCTTGTAATGTATTGCCTATAGTTGTATTTCTGTATAATTGATAAGACATAACTTAGAAATAAGTGGTATATTACAATTAAAATATCAGTACTATGTATTTATTTTAGAAAAAATTTTGTACACAAATACAATTTACTTGAATTTACAAAGGAAGGAAGGAAAGAGCCGCCTGTCAAATTTTATTTTAGTGTTTTTTTTTTTGTAAATTCTCCCTATATTTTAGGGAAGGCAAAGGGTCTAGCCCATACAGCCATGTCTTTAGTGTATATTTTATCTGTAGTTTTATGAAATAATGAGTGGATGAAATTATGAATGAAATGAAATATTACGTTAAAATATGGGTGTCACACATTTTAACGCATCTAGGGAGTGCTTGGCGCGAATTGAATGGTAACAGAGTTCATGATGGTGACTGATGAAGTGAGCAAAACCACTTTTTACGTGGTTTTCACCACAACATCAAACACCATCACAAGACTTATTTTCAATGATTCTGCATAATTGCACATCAACACGGATGCTTGTGCATCAAAATAACACCACTTTCACTGCACAAAATCCACTCTGTAACAATTTTTGAATTAGTGAAAATATATCTGACTGACACCACGAAACGCGCCAAACACTCTCTTGGTGTTTTTTTTTAATTCTCCCTTTTACGGGAAGGCAAAGGGATCAAGCCCATACAGCCTTGCTGATGTATTTTCTTTTCCTTTTAAGATGGTTTCATTTAACTCCACTTCACATTTTTTAACGTTGTCTTCACAAAACGATAAGAGTTCCACGTATCTGTCAGGATTGGCCAAAAGTATTCTTAAGTCACGCGAGATGGGATCTTGCTTATAAAAAGTTTTCAAATATTTCATCAATGTTCTTCTCTGGGCTTCAAATGAATGAATGAATGTAACGCACATTCAAAAAATATATGCTCCAACGATTGGTCATGAGTACAGCAGAAATCACATTTTTTTTTTGTTAAATTCTCCCTATATTTTAGGGAAGGCAAAGGGTCTAGCCCATACAGCCATGTCTTTAGTGTATATTTTATCTATAGTTTTATGAAATAATGAGTGGATGAAATTATGAATGAAATGAAATATTACGTTAAAATATGGGTGTCACACATTTTAACGCATCTAGGGAGTGCTTGGCGCGAATTGAATGGTAACAGAGTTCATGATGGTGACTGATAAAGTAAGCAAAACCACTTTTTACGTGGTTTTCACCACAACATCAAACACCATCACAAGACTTATCTTCAATGATTCTGCATAATTGCACATCAAAAATCAAAATAACACCACTTTCACTGCACAAAATCCACTCTGTAACAAATTTTGAATTAGTGAAAATAAATCTGACTGACACCACGAAACGCGCCAAACACCTCCCCACATATTTTTTTTAATTGTCCTAATTTTTTTTATTTTTTTAGTTAGTTTTAAATTCTCCCTATATTTTAGGGAAGGCAAAGGGTCTAGCCCATACAGCCAAGTCTTTAGTGTATATTTTATCTGTAGTCTTATGAAATAATGAGTGGGTGAAATGGATGAATGAAATGAAATTTACGTTAAAATATGGATGTCACACATTTTAACGCATCTAGGGAGTGCTTGGCGCGAATTGAATGGTAACAGAGTTCATGATGGTGACTGATGAAATGGATAAAACCACTTTTTATAGTGATCTTCACCACAACATCAAACACATCATGAGACTTATTTTCGATGATTCTGCATAATTGCACATCAACACGGATGCTTGTGCATCAAAATAACACCACTTTCACTGCACAAAATCCACTCTGTAACAATTTTTGAATTAGTGAAAATAAATCTGACTGACACCACGAAACGCGCCAAGCACTCCTTTTGATTTTTTGTTTTTAATTGGCTTTACGTTTCTGGATACAAGTCTTTTAGGATCTGTCTTTGTATACTTTCGTTTACTTTTCTTAATTTAGAATGAATGATAAATGAATGAAAATTAATGTATAAAATGAATGAATGATCTTAATGCATGAAATGAATTTTACATTAAAATATGGGTGAAACACATTTTAACGCACCTAAGGAGTGCTTGGCGCGAGTCAAATGGTAACTGACGGTGACCGATGAGGTGGTGAAAACCACTATAAAATTCTCAACGTCAAACACGGCACAACACTTTTATTACAATGATTCTTCATAATTGAACATCAACACGGATCCTTATGCATCAAAATAACACCACTTTTACTACACAGAGTCCACTTTGAAACAATATTTGAATGATTGAAATAAAAATTTGACTGACGCCATTGAAAGCCCGCCAAGCACTCCTAATTGTCCTTAAATTTTAGGGAAGGCAAAGTGTCTAGCCCATACAGCCAAGTCTTTAGTGTATATTTTATCTGTAGTCTTAGTAATGAGTGGGAAAAATGTATGAATTAGGGTGTCACATATTTAAACGCATCTAGGGACTGCTTGGCGCGAATTGAATGATAACAGAGTTCATGACGGTGCCACAACTTCAAACACGTAACAAGACTTATTCAACACGATTGCTTGTACATTAACACCACTTTCACTGCAAAAAATCCACTCTGTGACAATTTTTGAATCAGCGAAAATAAATCTGACTGACACCAAGAAACGCGCCAAACACTCGTTTAGTTTTGTTGTTTTTAATTCTCTATATTTTTAGGAAAGGATCTTTCCGATACAACCACGTCTTTAGTTTATTTTTACATACATATATAGATAAATCACACCTATAGCTCCGAAGGGGTAGGCAGAGGTGAATTAGCACCCACGTTTCGCCAATTAGTTAAGTCCCATGTAATAGGTGGCGGGCCTATTGCCATTTATCGGGCAAAAAAGTCGCAGTACATTGCTAGGTGGTAGGTATAATAGGAATGCTGCTGCCCATTCCTCATCACTGATTTATCCTTAGTCGCCTTGTACGACACCCACGGGAGAGATTTGGGGTGGTGACAATTGTATTCTACTCTGCCGTCACCACACGGCACTAGTTTATTTTTATATTTTACATTAAAATACTGGTGTCACATATTTTAACGCATCTTGGGAGAGTTGTACATTAAAATATGGGTGTTGCCATTGAACTACTATTACCAGCGTATAGAAGCGACACCGCAAACAAGAATTGTAGTCCGTGCATTGATGCTCCGGAGCAGTGTTGCCAACCTTATACGAAGTTAAATCTGGATTGGATCCATAAAAATCCGTATGAATTCCGTATGTCTTTAGTAGGTAAAAAATATTGGAAATAAAACATTCAAAATACCTATTATCTAAGTTTATTATTTATTATTATTGTTAATCGAAAGATCAAACGAACATAATTTACAATAAGCTAAGGAGTCTCCTTTAGTACTGCGTGCTAGCCAAGTCTTAAATCCAGATTCTTCTAACCAACTAACATTGAAATGTTGCATGATACGTTGCTTTTTAGTTGACATGATGCATACTGTTACAGAACACTATTACTCTAGGACTCATATATAGTGAACAGTGTGCTATTACTCTAGCACACTGTTCACTATATTAACACTTGATTAAAAAAAACACTAAAGATGCAGTGACAAAAGAAACTAGTTAATTAAGGAAGGAAGGAAACAAACCAAAGCTCTTCTATCGCCTTCGTGCATTGGGAAAATGGGTAATTCCTCCATTCGTTACTAGACTAGAACTAGGAGATTCGGGAATTCCCCGTCTACTGTTTCAACTTGTTTATTGTTGCCATAGGTACGACTTAAATTTCCCAATATAGACAGCTTAATTTTAAGTTGTTTATGTAAAATGCTAACTACTGTATTTGTTAAATTGAAAAATTATCATTACTATTATTCTTAATTTCTTAATATGGAATTCCGTATATAATCTGTATTGTGAATTTTATCCGTATACGACATAGAAAATCCGTATAAATACGGATAAATCCGTATAGTTGGCAACACTGCTCCGGAGGAACAACTCATTTAGTCAGTCAATAATGTTGGCATTACTTTTTTATCTGTCTCTGTTGGTTGGTACGAGATTTTAGCCTAAACTGCGAGTCAAAATTGTTAAAAAGCTTGTTTGAAGTCCCGACTCTTAAACGTAGTGTATTATATACTCTTTGTAGTCAATCGCCAACGCTCGAAGCGACTGCTTGCCGAAATTGTGGCTACAGATCGATCTAAAAATGCCTTTTGCCTGTTAAAACATGCAATAATCAATCAAAAACAAAACAAAAAGATAGTGGTGTGACTTATCATCGTTAATTGTAACAAAATATTAATTAAAACATATCAAATATTAATTTAATAGCATAATTCCACATTTGCGATGCATAATCTAATCTATAAGGATATTTTTGTTAGACTGCGTTGAAAGAAACGCGTAAGCGCCATGAAATCGGCGGCGCTTACGATGTTTTGGTCGCGAGAAAACTGTATTCTATCAGCAATCAGCGCTGCGTGTTTTAATACTTTGGTTAGACGATAATCGACTGCTCATTGTGTTAGCGCACTTAGCGCTTATGTTGTTTGTTTAGCGCTGCAGCATATAACTGATTCCACGCCACGCTCGCCCGCTCGCCCCGCACACCCCGCCAGCGTAGGTAGATTCGAGCTGGGACAATATTTTTTCTCTAGTTTACCTTATAACTCAATGGGTGTTTCACATTTTATCGTGTGCTTGGCGCGTATTGAATGGTTACTTTGAGGTGGTGAAAACCACTATAAAATTCTCAAAATCTCATAATTGCACGTGAACACGGATCCTTATGAATCAAAATAATACCACTTTCACTAAATAAAGTCCACTCTGAAACAATTTTTGAATAACTGATACAAAAATTTGACTGACGCCATCACTGACCTCTATTTTAGTACAGTAGGCCTATTCGCTAAGTTTTTTTGACACTTGAGAGTGGTAATCACTGAACTATTTACTGATCCATTACTACTTTACTATAACGCTATTGTGACACTTGTCATGTGAAAACAGTAATGGATAAGTAAATAGTTCGGTGATAATCACTTTCAACTGTCAAAAAAAGTTAGCGAATAGGCCTACCGGTCAGTGGACGCCATTGAAAGCGCGCCAAACACTTCTTTGGCTAACAAAGATGAGTCACTAAATACGAATTCTATAAGTGTTCGTTCACACAGAATTAAAGTGTAATTAAAATTATAATGAATTACAACATTAATATGCTTCTTGCGCATTAACACGGATCTTGGCATAGTAATAAATATTTACTAGCTAATAAATATTTGCCTTATTTACAATTGAATGTATAAATCGATCGATCATGCCTACATCACTATTCCTTTTTTTTAGTCTGTCAGTATTTAAATTAATGAAAAGTATGCTTTTTTTCTATTACATTTCTCTAGAAAATTAAGTAAAAGTGATTATTGAAGTGATTAAATAAGTTTTATGTGGATCTTGCTGTGTGATCATATCAATACCATATTGTAGTTTGGTGAGTTGTTTATTTACCTTTTAGGACACTTACGATGAGTGAGACAGAGTATACATAAACACTCGCGAGTAAAACTGGAATCACAATAAACCTTCTTAGAATTGATTCCGCGCGATCAACGCGCGATCTTGAGTATAGGTCTACCAGAATCTCATGGCAAATTGGAAAATAAAAAATTGTAGAAGGGGAATACTAGGGAAATTGGAATAAATGGTCTTGATACTTTTTAATTTTTATTTACTTTTCAGACGTAGCAGTAGTAGATAGTACTAAGATTTTGGTGGTAAGAAAAATTTCGAAAAATTATGATCTTGATGCGGGTATCGAACCCGCGTCCACTGCAATCCGGGCAGGTGCATATACGCTCGTCCAAACAAGATACTAATTAAATTGATGAAATTCTAACATAATCAAATAAGAATAACCTTTACCACTTAACGTTGTAAGCCAACGGATTTATGTTTAAATACCTTGCAATGTAGAAATACCTAATCACACCAAAATGTTTGTATCAATTTTTCTAACATTTATTTATTGTTGAAATTAAAATCAAATAAGATAATAATTAATAATAATTATTATGATTGTTAACATTTATTAATTAGAACAAGATTGAGAAGGGCAATAATACTAATAAAGTGTTTGAAATTGTATCATACAAATAGATTAACTGCCGCACTCAGAGTCGTTCATTAAATTAGTCATAATGGGTATTTTACAAATTATCATTAAAACATCTAATTGACCGTTCCTCTCAGAGTCGAAAATAATTGATTGATTTGCTATGTGACAATTTTAAGTCAGGTTAGTGCAGTGCATCTATAAATCCAGTGTTATCGGTAAGTGCGGAATTGCCACATGCAAAAAGCCATTGAATTGTTTCAATGGCTATTATTAGTTACGCTAGTTTTTATAACACAAAAATATTGTTTTCCATTAGAATTTGTTACTAATAGCTATTTACTATAATTTTAACGTAAAAATATACAATAATAATTTAATTTTATCAAACTTGAACTGTAAATGCCATGACTTTTTAGATTTGGCCACACCGGACCAAAAGTCATTCTAATAAAATCAAAAAGTCAATGTCAACAAACAAGAAATACCCCAAATAATTCCATGGAAATACCAAACAAAAACATATCAATATCAAATCTATTTATTTTGTGATCAAATAGAAAAAGCCACTGCAAGTGGAGTCAGCCTGGGAAATCATTAACATAAAAAGTCTGAGCGGCACACTCGATATTGGCGAAATCATATAGGAAACGCCATATAAAAAAGAAGAAAAAGCCACACAAACCCTATCTTCATTAAAATAATTGATTAGTACTATGATTGTCTTGGTAAGTATTGATGATTTCTTTGTTACATGCATGGGGTTCGATCGTTCCGGGAGTAGAATGACTGAGGAATTTAATTGTAATGCATATGTGCACAGTATTCGTATTTTCTTATATTTTTTTGTGCTTGGATAGAATTATCCTGTATTCCAAGGTGCATTATTAAAAAGTAACTAATATTTCTTTGCAATTTGCAGCGTGATACAATAACATTAAAAAGAGCATGGGACAATCTTAAGGCCATGACCTGTAAACCTACAGAGCGAGGGAGTTTAATAAAAACTGGAAGTGGTCCATAAAATCCACCACTGTCCCCACAGCAAGGAGCTATCATAAGCAGTAGAGGAGGTAACATTTATTTTCCACTAATTAACTGTTATGAAAGTGTAACAATTTATATAAATTATCTGTAACCTATCCTTATTAACTTTAATATTATTATTCAGGCTGCACCTTCAATTATATGTGAAGTGCAGAATCCATTTGATAATGATGGTATTGTGCTGTCCATATAGACAATAATCAAAATAAAACAGTATAAAATATTATGGACAATGAGTTTGACCTAGACTTTGCTATGGGTACCTATTATATTTCATAAGATTTTAAATAAAATGAGCAATTGTTTAAAAACTTGTTGATATGAATCAAGTTGTTTTTATGTTACTTTAAGGAAAATTTTAAATCTTGGTGCAACTGGCTATTAGTATATATAGTTCAATAATAACATGCAATTAGAAAAATGATTTAAACTAATGATATTATACTTATCTTTTTTCAGATCATATAGATATAATTATTAGATGAGGGGCATATTATCAAATCTAAAGACTGACGATTACACACCAAGTCAAAAATAATTTTTTACCCGGAGAATCAAGTTAAAAAGAAATGTGCTGCTGAAATAGACGAAGAGTGGAGTAAAACTCTTTTGGAAATTCTCAAATTACAGTTCAAGGAATCAAAAAATAAATTGGAACTCAAAATAAAATATTTCTTTTATATCTACTAGTTTTATTAAAAAAAACAAAATAAACCCCAAGCAATGAAAATGAATTAGCAGAAAAATAAAGGGATTAGGCTTATAAAAGAATTTCATTACATTATTTTAATTTTACAATTATTAGTAATATTAATTGTGACATTGCTTGATTAAATTTTGCTTTATTCTGTTTGTGTCCTCATCTGTAGAAGGGAATTTTACAAAGTCTTTCATTGTTCGTGCTTGGATAGACACTTTGGTGACAATTTGTGATACTGACTTGTTGACCTAATAATATTTATCCATCTTCCATCACATTACCACTTAGTTTCTGAAATAAATATAAAGACAGTAATGACAGATATTGAAAGTACATGCATACATACATAAATCATGCGTATATCCCAAAAGGGTAGGCAAAGGTGAATTAAACACCCACTATTCGGCAATAAGTTAGGTCCCGTGTAATACGTGGCGAGCCTATTGCCATCTATCGGGCACGTGAATCGCAGTATATTGCTAGGTTGTAGAGGATTGCTGCTGCCCATTATTACTCATCGCTGTTTACCTTCAGTTGTCTTGTACGATACCCACGGGAGAAATGGGTGTGGTGACAATTATATTCTACTCTGCCTCTCTCTCTACGGCTCATTGAATGTAAAGTAATATTCAACTAACCTGAAAAATTCCAGTTGCTTAATACCGCAATGTTATGAACAGTATTACTTCAGGGGCAAGCCTGTCCTGTTTCGGTGCTTTTTAAATCAGGTTCCAAACTTGGGGGTAAAGTATTTTTTACTGCCCGGAGTGTAAATCTGTACCTTGCATGAAATTCAAGCACATAGTGAAAGTATCAGAATAGTCGCGTAAATAGAATATAGGTTGTGCTTGTCTGAATTTTCCTACGTAATCTGTAAGCTCCACAAAATCCACAACGTAATTTATTATAAATTATTATTGAAAATATCACTATGAACTGAAATATAAATTACAACAAAAGATAACCCTACTTTTCAAATGTCAAATAAACGTCACATAAGACCTAAGTAAGGGTCATCGGTTACTCAAATTTTAAGTTTCATTAGCGTCACTATTGACCCATTATCTGACTCTGAGAGGGAATTTTATTTAATGTTTACTTAAATGTCATTTAATGATCATTAAATCGACTCTGAGTGCGGCAGTAAATATTCATTTAGAACTAAAGAACGATTCTAAACTCCACATGCATATCTTGCTCTTTAGCATCTGTAGAGAAAAATAAAGTGGTAATTATTTTATAGCGTTCTTCCAGCATCTCTATTAATCAATCTTGCTCTATAAAATAATTTTGACTTTTCTTTTACAAGTTCACAACATTTACGCCAATCTTCTACATCAACAATGTAAAATTCTTTTTCACTTCTCATGCTCTGAAAGTGCTTGTTTGTGCAGGATATAGGCTGCACAAAATCGATTTTTGTGCTCTAGAGCATTAACGTATCTAATCATAAAAGTATCTATATTAAGGCAAAGAAAATGAGCTATGCAGCCGAACTCAATAATAAATTCAGACATAGAATTTGATATTTTTTAATATTTACTTAAATTTATTTTCCTAATGTGTTTTTTAAGACATAAAAGATATTACAATTTTAATTCAAGCGGGTACGGTAGGTTATTAAATTAATTTAAGAAAATTATTATTTCAAAATTAATTTAATACTTGGCTGTATATGTCTGCAGCCCAAGCCTAATATCAATGGGAAAAACAATTTCCGTCAGTATTCAAAACTGTACTAATTTTAGTTTGAATTTTAAGAAATGTTATGAAAAATTATGATTTATTTCCTCGCAATCGAAGTGAAAAGCAGAGTTTCTACCTCGTCCACAAAACCATTTTTATCCTCGACATTACTATCAGCCCTCGCCTTCGGCTCGGGCTGCTAAAAGTCTCGGACAAAAATGATTCGTTTTGTGCACTTGATGGAAAATCTACTATTTCATCCCACCATCTCGGAAAAACAGTTTTTGCTCTTCGATATCGGAGTGCAAAAGCCGTTTTTATCCTCTAGAGGATAAAGTAAATTTGAATTTAGAACATCGTGTACAAGTGCATTATGTTTGTTTTCTCTGTCTACGGTTTGTGAATACAAAATTGTTTTTAATTCTCCCTGTTTTTTTAGGGAAGGCAAAGGGTCTAGCCCATACAACCATGTCTTTAGTATATTTATTTCATATTAATATTAATAAATGAGTGAGTAAAATCAATGTATGAAATTAATTTTACAGTAGAATTTAAAACATCACAATAAACAAACATTCTCAACACATCACAAGACTTATTTTCAATGATTCTACATAATTTCACATCATCCCGGATGCTTGTGCATCATAACAACCACTTTCACTGCAGTCTGCACAAAATCCACTTCAAAAAACATCATTAAACTTATTGGACCTCTATAGTGTCGAATTTATTAAGCAACCTTTTTAATTTGTTAAAAAATCAGATTCGGAACCTTGGTGTACTTTTTTTTTTAATTTGCTTTGCGCGGGCGCGTCTGTGTGGATATTGTGGGTGCGTCTGGGTGGATGTTGTGTGTGTTGGGTGCGTGTGTTTGGTAGAATGGGTGTGGAAGTGTCAGGGTGTAAATAGAATTGACTAAAACTTTTAATAATGTGATTGTAATTTTTGTTTGCATTTTGCCATTTCCTCGCTGAGGGGGGATGAAAAGTTACGTGTTGCACTCGAGTGCAAAGATTTTCCAGCTTGTGCTCTTTTGATTCCCTCGCTGTCGCTCAGGATTCTAATTTTGAATAGCTAGCTCGGTCATCAAAATTGAGCACGCGGTTAAAAAGCAACTTTGCACTCACGTATAACAAATAACTATTATTTTCTTTTTAACTAACTATAAATCAAGTTGATTTTTTCTTTCCAACAATACGAGAACCTATTTTTACAAGGTGTGGAAAATATACTATGATTCGCCTTATAGTCTTATTGGAAACCCCTGTAAGTGACAAAGAGTAAAAATCTGTAGGTAAAAGTATCAGTCTGGTATGAATCAACTAACCGGTCAAATCTACGACGCGCTTTAAAATTTCCGATTGCGATAGATTTACACCTCCTTCTTCACGTATTTGACGATACACATTAACAACAATATTTCTCGCTTGAGATCGAAGTGGCGTTATTATTTTCACAAGAACAAATTATATTTTAAGAAAATACACAAAAATCTTTGAGCACTTGTCATTTGATTTGACAGACGCCAGTTGACGTTGCCATATCAAAATCCTGATTAAAAAAAAAACAAATAGGAGTGTTTGGCGCGTTTCAAAGGTGTCAGTCGGATTTATTTTCGGTAATTCAAAAATTGTTACAGAGTGGATTTTGTGCAGTGAAAGTGGTGTTATTTTGGTGCACAAGCATCCGTGTTGATGTGCAATTATGCAGAATCACCGAAAATAAGTCTCATGATGTGTTTAATGTTGTGGTGAAGATCACTATAAAAAGTGGTTTTATCCATTTCATCAACCATCACCATGAACTCTGTTACCATTCAATTCGCGCCCAACACTTCCTAAATGCGTTAAAATATGTGGCACCCGTATTTCAACGTAAAATTCATTTTATTCATACTTTTCACCCACTCATTATCTCATATGACTACAGATAAAATATACACTAAAGACATGGCTGTATGGGCTAGACCCTTTGCCTTCCCTAAAATATAGGGAGAATAAAAAAAATACTTATTACTCAATGACTGCATCATAATTTAATGAGATAAACAACTGTTGACGAGTCTTTTAGAAAATACAAAAAAAAATTTTTTAAATAACTATCTGCCGCACTCAGAGACGTCATTTAAAGTTAATGAGTAGTTATTGTCAAAAAAATCATTTAAATCTAGACCTTTTTGAATTTTGAACCTTTTTTGAATTGTCATTTTTCGTTAGTTAACGTTAAGTTAGTTAGTTAACGTTATTTGACGTCTCTGAGTGCGGCAGTATGTATTTCTCAAAGTCGCTAATCATTTTGATTTTCTAAAATGGATGATGTATTTTTACATCTTTCATAATTATTAAAATGCATTTCGTCGATAAAGAGACATCGAAAAGCTTACGTTTTTTACAAAGAATTTGGTACATACATACATACATAATTCACGCCTATATCCCCGAAGGGGTAGGCAGAGGTGAACTAGCACCCACGCTTTGCCAATTAATTCTAGGTCCCATGTAATAGGTGGCGACCCATTTATCGGGCACAAAAGTCGCAGTACTTTGCTAGGTGGTAGGTATAAGAGGAACGCTGCTGCCCATCACTAATTTATCCTTAGTCGCCTTGTACGACACCCACGGGAGAGATTTGGGGTGGTGACATTTGTATTCTACTCTGCCGTCACCACACGGCACACACAAAGAATTTGGTGGCTAGAAAAAAATCGAAAATGTATGGTCTTGATGCGGGAATCGAACCCGCGTCCACTGCAATCGGCAGGTGCCTAAACCGCTCGGCCAACCAAGACCCTATTTTAACTTGCCGAAAAGATGAACTACATCCGATCCGAATCCGAGATTTTGACGGTCCGTTGTAGCCGTAGAACTATTTCTATGGTATATCCGATCTCTGTCCGAGTTTTCTAATACAATAATTTTTTGACGGATTCGGCGCTCCAAGCTTCACGTTCGCAAACTGATACCCTCGCAATGTAGAAATATATTTCTAATCTAACATTCCAAAACAGATATTTATACAAATACCGTGCGTTCGGTTAAGCTTGGGTTTGCTTTATAAATTATTCGATTTTAATTTCAACATTATATGTAATGTAAATGTAACAACAAAATGTAAGACGCTGTCTCCACGAACAAGAGAATCGCAACGAGTCCGCGCTTCTATCGTCGGGTAATCTCCACGAACGAGCGATTATTCCGCCAGCGTATCGTCACGACGCGTGACGGAATCACAGCGTGTCCGCGGCGACTCGTAACGGAATCGCCGCATTTTCTGGCGACGCGTTGAGCTATTATTTGTTGAAAGATCCTCTCGCTGCGAGAGCGCAACGTTCCGCGGCGGGCACTCCGCGAGTAGCGACGATACTGCGGGGTCGATAGTGATCTTGCATGATATTTTATACTACCACCTCATTGTACATTATTGCAATAAAGATATTGAGTTTTGATACGACGAAACGTTGGCGTTTACATTGCCAGATTGCCACTCGTCGCGATAACATCGCCGTGTGGAGACGCGCTCTTAGAGAGTAGAAATACGTGGCACGACGATAATATCGTCGCGATTCTCTCGCTCGTGGAGACAGCGCCTCAGAAAAATTAGTACAAAGATTTTGGTGGTTAGTTCGAAAAATAATTGTCTTGATGCGAGAATCTAACCGAAGCGAAACAAAGCGGTTTAGGCACCTGCCCGGATTGCAGTGGACACAAGTAATAAAGGAGCTATTCCAGATTAAGTGAAGGAATGAGGAAAGCAAGGAAATATATTAATGAAGAAAAGAACAAATATTAATACATAAATAAACATTTTATTTCGTTTTAAAAAGAAATTTCAATATTTTGTGTTCCGAGGCAAGCCAATGACTGCTCGAAGAGGATTGACATAATCTACTTCTGATACAATTCTTGATATTAACTTCATTTCATTAATCTTGTTGTCCTGTTTTCCGCTTGTGATTTTTCTTGATTAATGCTAGTACCTATGGACAATTTTTTATTATTATTTATTGTAATTCTTCTCCCCGCCCTATTCTCAGTGCATCTGGGCTGGACCCCCCGTCCACTATATATCCTATTCCATTCATCGGTCAGACGTCATCAAGCCATCTACTCCCTTTTGGTACATCATCCATCACACCAATTATAAATTACATACATAAATCACGCCTATATCCCCGAAGGGGTAGGCAGAGGTGAACTAGCACCCACGTATCGCCAGTTATGTTAGGTCCCATGTAATATTATATAATTAATTCTCACCTTGGTTACGAAGTGGTTTATTTTGTCTACTTGTTTGTGATTCATTGCATTTCCAGTTTCAATTTTGCTTTTCTTTAAAAGATTTCAGTAAATTTCACTCCTCTTCTTTTTTAATTTATGCAACGCCATTAATTTTCTTTGTCTTCTTCTGTAATTCTCCATTTTTTGTATTTATCTCTGCGATTATATTCTACCTTTTCTTTCACAACATCATAGCTGTTATTCTCTGTCATTGTGCTGTTTGATTTAAAATGTATTTCTTGATCTACGCTGTATAATCTTTATCTTACTTCGTCTGCATACTAATGTTTGTAGGCCGCTCCCTGTTCTTCTTTTTCAACTATGTCTAATTTCAGATCTTCATCTTCAGTGCTTTCTTTAACTTTGTTACGCCTGGTTCTACAGTATAGTCTGACCTGGTTTTCTTTGTTCAAATTCGTCAGTGCCATAACTTTCTTCCTTTATCCGCATCCCTATCATCTTTTGTCATCTTCGTCGGTGCCCTGGATTTCTTTCTTTGTCCTCGCCCTGGTTCTCATTTGTCTAGATTCTTGTCTTCATTCCTTCGTCAGTATCAAAAAGTTTCTTCTTCATCTTCAGAGCATTGGCCTTCATTTTTAAGCTTTGTCAGCGTCCGTTTTCTTAAAGTTTCTACGTCATCTTCATAATAATATACATCAGTCTTATAGTCTTTCCCTTTGTCCGCGGACTGGTCATCTTCCACCAAACTTTGTTCTTTATCTTAGTCTGTCCTGATCTTTTTTGTTCAGATACGTCCTGGTCCTTTTTCTTTATCTGGATTCTGGTCTTCATTCTCCATTTACGTCAGTTTAATAAAAAAAACTATCTTGAAAAAATCTTCTTCTCCTTCATCTTCAGTGCATTGGCCTTCGTAGTTCTTTCTTATTTCTTTACCCGCACTCTAATTTCCTTACTTTTAACTTCCGTTCTTCAACTTAGTCTGTCCTAATATTTTTCTACATCCGCATCCTCCTGGGCCCGTAGCCAAGTGGCAATCGTTTCATTACGATAACGCGTCGAAGTTGGTCACGATCGGTCATATTACTTTGGTATCTACAGCGTCTTAGCTTGCGCTGCCAACATAACTAGAAACTTACGAAGACGATTTTGGTCACGTGATTTCACGACGACTTACGTCAAATCCCATACATTTTGCTTTATCGAACTTCGTTGTTTTTGTCGGTATGTTACTTTGTCTAGGCCCCCTGGTGGCGTTTCGTCCTCTTCCTCCGCACCCTGGTCTTATTTTCTTCACCGCTCTGGTTTTCCTCTAATCTTCTTTCTTCATCTTCATCCATGCCGTGATTCTCATCCGCGCTTTTTTTATTCAAATTCGTCTAATCGGCTGTAGTACTGGGTCTGTGATCTGGTCTTCTTTCTTCATCCGCCGCCTAGATTTTCTTCATCAGCCGCATTGGTCTTCTTTCTTCATCTTCGCCCTTGTCTTCTTTCTTCATCCGCGCCCTGGTCTTCTTTCTTCATCCGCGCCCTGGTCTTCTTACTTCATGCGCCGCCCTGTCTTCTTTCTTCGTCCGCGCCCTGGTCTTCTTTCTTCGTCTTCATCCGCGCCCTAGTCTTCTTTCTTCGTCTTCATCCGCGCCCTAGTCTTCTTTCTTCTGCCTTGGTCTTCTTTCTTCAGCTACCCCTAATCTTCTTTCTTCATCTTCAGCCGTGCCCTGGTCTTCTTTTTTCATCCCGTCCTGGTCTTTTTTCTTCATGCGCTGCCCTTTCTTCTTTCTTCATCTGCGCCCTGGTCTTCTTCCTTCATTTGCCCTGGTCTGCTTTCTTCATGCGCCGCTCTGTCTTCTTTCTTCATCCGCGCCCTGGTCTTTATTCATCCGCGCCCTGGTCCATTTTCTTCATTCGCCTTGGTCTTCTTTCTTTAGCTTCCCCTAATCTTCTTTCTTCGTCTTCATCCGCGCCTTAGTCTTCTTTCTTCTGCCTTGGTCTTCTTTCTTCAGCTACCCCTAATCTTCTTTCTTTATCTTCATCCGTGCCCTGGTCTTCTTTCTTCATCCCGCCCTGGTCTTCTTTCTTCATGCGCTGCCCTGTCTTCTTTCTTCATCTGCGCCCTGGTCTTCTTTCTTCATCCGCCTTGGTCTTCTTTCTTTAGCTTCCCCTAATCTTCTTTCTTCGACTTCATCCGCGCCTTAGTCTTCTTTCTTCTGCCTTGGTCTTCTTTCTTCAGCTACCCCTAATCTTCTTTCTTCATCCCGCCCTGGTTTTCTTTCTTCATCCCGTCCTGGTCTTCTTTCTTCATGCGCTGCCCTTTCTTCTTTCTTCATCCATGCCATGGTCTTCTTTCTTCATCCCGCCTTGGTCTTCTATCTTCATGCGTTGCCGTCTTCTTTCTTCATCCGCGCCCTGGTCTTCTTTCTTCTGCCTTGGTTTTCTTTTTTCAGCTTCCCCTAATCTTCTTTCTTCATCTTCATCTGCGCCCTGGTCTTCGTCCTTCATTCGCCCTGGTCTGCTTTCTTCATGCGCTGCCCTGTCTTCTTTCTTGATCCGCGCCCTGATCTTCTTTCTTCATTCGCCTTGGTCTTCTTTCTTCAGCTTCCCCTAATCTTCTTTCTTCGTCTTCATTCGCGCCCTGGTCTTCTTTCTTCATCCACGGCCCGGTCTTCTTTATTCATTCGCCACCCTGGTCTTCTTTATTCATCTTCATCTTTCTTCAACTGGGTTCTTCATCTGTGATCCGGCATCTTTATTGTTCTTCTTTCTTCATCCGCTGTTCATCCGTCTTGGTCTTTATTTTTCAGCTTCCTCTAATCTTCTTTCTTCGTCTTCATCCGCGCCCTGGTCTTCTTTATTCATTCGCCGCTCTGGACTCCTTTATTCATCTTTCTTCAACTGCGTTCTTCATCTGCGATCCGGTCATCTTTCCTGTTCTTTTTTCTTCATCCGCTGTTCTAGTCTTCTTTCTTCAGCTTCCTCTAATCTTCTCTCTTCGCCTTGATCCGCTGCCCTGATCTTCTTTCTTCACCTTCCTCTAATCTTCTTTCTTCGCCTTAATCCGCCCCCCTGGTCTTCTTTCTTCATCCACCGCCCTGGTCTTCTTTCTTCAGCTTCCTCTAATCTTCTTTCATCGTCTTCATCCGCGCTCTGTGCTTTTTTCTCCATCCACGCCCTGGTCTTCTTTCTTCATTGGCTTTTTTCTTCAACTTCCTAATCTATGTTTTTCGTCTGTAACTTGGTCTTCTTTCTTCACCCGACGACTTGATCTTCTTTCTTCAATTTATTCTAATTTTTTTCCTTCAGTCTTCATCTTTATCATCACCCTGTTCTTTCTTTATCATTTTAAACATTTTCTTAGCATTCATTCACGTCCTGATCGTCTTTCTTCAGTCTCTTCAATATCCTACTAATCATCTTCTTTCTTCAAATATCCTTTGGTCTTAGTTAAAAATTATTAGTAGTCATTCTTTTTCATTCTTCTGGTCTTTTCGTTTACTGCTGCTCTTCCTCAGCTTTGAATTATCTTTTTAATTTTTCGGATCCTTGCCACATCTATTGTATGTTGTTTGTTATTCATATACGTACCAATAAAATATCTCATTTTCAGATTATTCTACATATTAGGGCTTGGGGCCCTAATATTAAATTTTCCTCACTTTGCCCTGTTTTTGTCTTATGCTTCTTTTTAACTTTATTTCCTTTCTACATATCCTGATTGTTTTCTGCTCTAGAATCTAGATCCGTGGCACTGGTTTCGGGTTCATTCATTGCATTTAATTGTTCATCGTACACCACTAAGCTATTATTTTCGAAAGCCCCTGGATATATTTAGGTGCTTAGTACCTAGCTATTTAGTATACCATACCATTTATTTGAATACCATTGAATACCATTTATTCTTACATTTTTGTCAGGTGCTTTTATTTATTTTTTACAGTTTATCTGATTTCCTTCGCATGATATTTGCAAATGAAATTATTTTTATTCCTTATTAACCATTCTCTTGTAGTAATTATTTGCGCTTTGGTTTAAGTTATTATTTAGCATATTAATTTTAAAGAGAAGTACATATTTCTCTGTCCAGTTTGCCTTTTTTTATTTATCATGATTGATGTTACTTCTGGTGATTATTCTTGTTGAAAAGCTGAAATGTACTCACCGTACTTATTGGAATATCAAAAATATAAGTTATGCAAATTAAAAACCAATATCAATATTCAACATCTTGAAACAGTAGTACTTGTCGATTTCATAATCATTTAACGAAACTTTTTTTCTTTTAAGGTATAATAATCATATCATCCTCTGAAATTTTTCTATAGATAAGTTACAACCTGCGAAAAAAATTGTTAGCCTGCCTATAGGTAACAATAAATATTATATTCATACTTACAATCCATCGTTACTGAAATGCCTAACAAATTTATTTCGTTTAGAATTTATTATAACATGCTTTTTATGGTTAAGCATAATAGTCAATTTAAAGACAAAATAAGAATTACCAGATCATACAATATCAATACTGCTGTCTTTATCCATAGTTTCATTGTGTTTGGCGTATTTTTGGATGAGCAGTTAATTACAGACATTTTTATTCATGTACTGTTCTCAAAATCTCAAGTTATGTATTTCGTATATCGGTATCTCATAAATAGGTAAAGGCTTTTAACAACTTTTTTTAGCATACCTGAAACTAAAAGTTAATTTCGACAGGTACTTACTTTTGTTGAAGTTATCACCTATTTATAGCTTTTATTTTAAATTTGATTATTTTCTTACATTGCACAGACATTTCGTAAATTATTTATTTAATATTTAGTAACCCTATTCATAGAATAAGTTACATATATATCGTCAATATTATTAATATCATTATTGTAATTACTTTCAGAAACTCCTGTAATTAAATAATGTTAAACAACAACATGCATAAATAGATAAAAGGTATATTATCTGAAAAATTTAACCATTACAATAAATCTGAAAAAAGGCTAATAATGTTAAACAAGAACATGCAATAAATAATAGGTAGATCTGAAAAATTTAACCATTACATTAAATCTGAAAAAAAAACCTAATAATGTTAAACAACATGCATAAATTAATAAAAGACATTACATTAGATCTGAAAAAAAAGTTAAAACTAAACAAATTATATAATAACTACAGTTACATAGCATGCAGCTATTCATAAATGTTGCTTAAATATACCTTATAATATAATCGACTTCTACCAATTACGTATCCATATCATGATCATCTTATAATCGATCAAAATATATTCATACATACAGTTATTAAAACCTTCTTCATTCATCATCCACTTTTATCTGTTCATAGGTGGTAATATCAATTCATAATGGTATTGATGTACAATGACGTAAAATTTTCGAAATAATTTGCCTTATTAATATTATGGCCACTGTCTTTCTTATATGAAAGTCGAAGATCATTTAATTTTGCTGGTTTCTAGAAAATTCATCGCATTTAAAGCATAGTGTCTGTTTAACTTTCCTTGTGGATGATATTGCGAAATAATGTCAGTAACCTAAATATTAATGGAATGAAAAGTCCTGTAATAAATAAAATGTAACGGGTTTTCTTTTGTAATTTTAGGGCCTGGCTTAATAGCTTTCTCTTGAGTGTTGCTCAGAACAAATGTAGCCGTCTGCTTTAGTATGTCTGAAAAATTGTAGGCGTCTGCTTCAGTATGTCTGAAAAATTGGGATAGACCGCCTATGACGACACTTTGGTATGGTTACTGTGAACAAGGAAAAACAGATAAAGCTGTAAAAAATTGAAAGCCAGGCTTCATTATACGCTTAAGAAATTAGAACCTAACCTGCTGAGACTAGTTGAATATCAGACTCGTGCTGCCATTTGTTGTTCGCCGAGTAGTAGAATTTCTACCGCCCGATGACCATGCTGACCCGGAGCTTGCCGGCTGGCGCAAATTCGGCAGATTTGCCGTGACCGATAATGCAGTGGCCGCTGTTGTGCCCCAGTGCTGGGCTGAGGCAGCTTGTTGAGCTATGGCGCGTCGGGCTGAATAGCTCCATCCGTTGCCCAGACACGTGTACGAGTCTCGGCACCTGCTGACCGGGTAAAGTTGCGGCACCCGTTGACCGGGCTAAGTCGCAGCATCCGTTGACAGTACCGAGTTTCGGACCACGCTGTCCAGAGGCTGAACCGCGTACCCCACCGTCCGGGCCGAGCCGCGGACCCCCTGAGTTGAGGCACCCGTTGACCGGGTTAAGTAGCGGATCCCGTTGACCTAATTAGCGGACAGAGATGCCAGCCTGTGCTGGTTGTTGATACACCTCACCTGTTTAGTACGTGCAGAGACGCGCGTCTTGCGCGAGCAGTGACGCTCGCCTAGCACGGGGCACCCACCCGCCAAGCACGAGCACCGATGACGCCCGTCAAGTCGGGCAGCGACGACGCCCGCCAAGGACGGGCACCGACGTCGCCCGTCAAGCACGAGCACCGACGACGCCCGCCAAGGACGGGCAGCGCAGACGCCCGCCAAGCACGAGTACCGAAGACGCCCGCCAAGGACGGGCAGCGTGGACGCCCGCCTTGCACGAGCAGTGACGACGTCCGCGTTGCAAGGGCAGCGACGCCCGCCTTGCACGGGCAGCGTGGACGCCCGCCTTGCACGGGCAGCGGCGATCTCCGCCAAGCACGAGCACCGACGTCGCCCGTCAAGCACGAGCACCGACGACGCCCGTCAAGTTGGGCAGCGACGACGCCCGCCAAGCACGAGTACCGAAGACGCCCGCCAAGGACGGGCAGCGTGGACGCCCGCCTTGCACGAGCAGTGACGACGTCCGCGTTGCAAGGGCAGCGACGCCCGCCTTGCACGGGCAGCGTGGACGCCCGCCTTGCACGGGCAGTGACGACGCCCGCCTTGCACGGGCAGCGACGATCTCCGCCAAGCACGAGCACCGACGTCGCCCGTCAAGCACGAGCACCGACGACGCCCGCCAAGGACGGGCAGCGCCGACGCCCGCCTAGCACGGGCACCCACCAAGCACGAGCACCGACGACGCCCGTCAAGTCGGGCAGCGACGACGCCCGCCAAGCACGAGTACCGAAGACGCCCGGCAAGGACGAGCAGCGTGGGCGCCCGCCTTGCACGAGCAGTGACGACGTCCGCGTTGCAAGGGCAGCGACGCCCGCCTTGCACGGGCAGCGTGGACGCCCGCCTTGCACGGGCAGTGACGACGCCCGCCTTGCACGGGCAGCGACGATCTCCGCCAAACACGGGCAGCGACGACCCCCGCCAAGCACGAGCACCGCGACGACGCCCGCCAAGGACGGGCAGCGACGATGCCCGCCAAGCACGAGTACCGAAGACGCCCGCCAAGGACGGGCAGCGTGGACGCCCGCCTTGCACGAGCAGTGACGACGTCCGCGTTGCAAGGGCAGCGATGCCCGCCTTGCACGGGCAGCGTGGACGCCCGCCTTGCACGGGCAGTGACGACGCCCGCCTAGCACGAGCACCGACGACGCCCGCCAAGGACGGGCAGCGACGATGCCCGCCAAGCACGAGTACCGAAGACGCCCGCCTAGCACGGGCAGCGTGGACGCCCGCTTTGCACGAGCAGTGACGACGTCCGCGTTGCACGGGCAGTGACGCCCGCCTTACACGGTCAGCGACGACCCCCGCCAAGCAAGAGCACCGATGACGCCCGCCTTGCACGAACAATGGCGACGTCCGCGTTGCACGGGCAGTGACGTCCGCGTTGCACGGGCAGTGACGCCCGCCTTGCACGGGCAGCGACGATCCCCGCCAAGCACGTGCACCGACGATGCCCGCCAAGGACGGGTACCGAAGACGCCCGCCAAGCACGAGTACCGAAGACGCCCACCTTACACGGGCAGCGTGGACGCCCCCGCCTTGCACGAGCAGTGACGACGTCCGCGTTGCACGGACAGTGACGCCCGCCTTGCACGAGCAGTGACGACGTCCGTGGGCACCCGCAGCGACGCCTGCCTTGCACGGGCAGTGACGACGTCAGCCTTGCTAGGTGGAGCCCGCCTGGCGCAAGTAGAGTAGGGCGTAGCTAGTACGAGCAGTGGAGCCCTCGCGGCCTCGTTAAGAAGCCGGCCTATGCAGATAAGCCCCCGCATACCGCATAGCAGCAGTCCGCTAGGTGCAAACACGTGTGGAGCCGTCCAGTATGGGCAGTGGAGCTCGCTAAGTAAGAGTTGAGAAAAGAAGTCCTGCCTATGGTTGTGTAGTAGCGAAGCCCGTTCACGTGAAGCCGGGTCACAAGAACGCAGCGCTCGTCTAGTACAGAGGCTCGCCCAACCCGATGTCACGAGCACGACGCCCGGCGAGGGGTGTGATACAGCAGTTCAGATCTCATTGTGCCAGCAGACTGAATACAGACGGTTCGCAACAGACTTAACAGTAATCTGGTGGTACCTGTTAAAACTCCTAGTTCACATTTTTTCTCAAATTCGACGACCTCTTACCTCTCTTACTAGGCAGTCTTTACTTTTTCAGATGCATATTTCACGGTTGTCACCTCTGCGTGTGGTTATGGATTCGCCCATTTTAATCGATACTAACATGTACCTTTTGCAGATTTAATATTCCCGAGACATGCCACGATAGTTTAGTAGGTAATCAAGTTGAATTTCAAAGTGTTCAAATACCTGGATAGCCTGTATTTATTGCAACTGCAACTAATAGTCCGGAGCCAGAGAAGTGTATAATAATAGTATTATATTTATTACCTATTTTCAATGTGTCCAGTAAACTCCAGCTCATACGAATTATACAGCATTTGGAGAATTAATTCTCAAAGATCCATAATAATTGTATGATAAATCAAAATTGTCATAAGTTTTTGTCCATACCAATGTAAGGGTAGCATAGTTTTAAATAAGTAGATAATATGACATCTTCTACGATAAGCGTTCTTTATATTCCTTTATAGTTCTTTCGTATTGTATTTAGTCACCTGGGGGAATCATTGGAGTCATAAACCAATGCAATTAATGCATTGGTATAAGTATTTTCTGGAGCAAATGTTTATTTCACAGAGCATTAGCAAAAGAGCACTTCTTAATTAGCTGAATCCCATGATATATGACTTTTATTGTATGTTTCCTTTTTCTCTGGAATAGTTATAACGCAAATACAACAAACACATGTTTGTGATTTCTTATTAACTTTCCTTAAGTTTCATGAGAATTGTGATGATCGACCTAAGCTAAACAGACACAGAACACAAAAACAACTATCCGTATTAAGAATAATACCACAACTCTGAATATTAATGTAAATATAAAAGTACTGTCTATTATTCAGATATAGTTATTTACAATCCTAACAAAAAGGCATTTTTACTGTCCATATTTCAGTAGTATTTATACCTTTTTATTAGATTAAGGGCCTGTTTCACAATCAAAAAGTAAGTTCTAAATAGCTTACTTTGCAGATCTTTTGACAGTTGTAATATGAAATATATGTCAATTGAACTGCAAAGTAAGCTACTTCTAACTTACTTGTCGATTGTGAAACAGGCCCTAAATGTATCTCAGAAAAATTACAGCATACCAGACTAAAATAGGGAAAAAACATTCATACCAAGAGCATGCGAGTCCTTTATTACAGCAGTTGTTTAGGCGGCCACATAGAATATAATTGTCTACTGGGATATATTTTGAAGAAGTAACACATTCAGTACAAGAATCCCAAATCCAAATGCCATCGTCAAATATAAAAAATCCTGTATCAAAATACTATCTATCCAGGCAAAAGAAGGCATCAAGCGATAACTGTAAAAAACATGTTAAGGGGCAACCGCTAGCATACCATGAAGATCCGTTTTGAAGTTCTGTCACCTGGTTCGGATATGCAGGGATAGACATTCCATTTACATTATATAATTTTAGTAGTTAATATTGAGTTCACGCGCAGAATAGTGCAAAGTTATTGCTGCTGCTGGATCACATCAGTTGGCACAATCCACATTCCGTACATAGCCGTATGTTGCCCAGAAAGCCGAGAAACCGGGAAGCCTTGCTGTACAAAACATGGGGCCAACACAAATGTTATAACAAGCAACCAGAAATTGCTTTAAGACATACCATTTAGCCATGAATAGTTAGTAGTTCAACAAATCTACATTTTTATGTAAATTGTTACATGTAATCTATAAAATAAATGTTAAAAGGTAACTTGAGATTTAAAAATACCTTTCGTCAATTTGTTAATCGACTAGTTCCATATTTATTTTTTCCGTAGTCCTAAATAGTAATTTTCTATCAAGTAATAGCATTCTGTATACGGGAGTATATTTTTAAGTCTATGTTGATTGCACATTAATTTCTGGGAAAGCAAAGGCAGTATAAACATTGTTGACACAGTCATCATCCATAGAACTTTTATTTTTATATATTCCCTTAGGATTATGATATGATTTCTCATTAACATTCTGCAAGAGATTAGCCTTAAACTAAATTGTATAGTGCAATTTCCTGTTTTGCACTCTCCATACTTGAACCTGTCAAAAGTCAAATTAAAACACGAAAGACTAGTAGACCAAAATATTAGTCTTGTTTAGTTCACCAGATGCTGCATCAAGGGATTGGCATGATAGATTTCGTGATAAAGTCTTTGGATTTAATTCTGCCATTCAAGCTCAGGACCAATATGTAACTTGAAAAGACAACACATTCCTCTTAGCTAAAGTGTCTTATTTTTATTTCTCATTAATACAACAGGACCCTTTTATACTAAAGCTTTCACAAGACATTCACTCGTTTACGCAATGAATCTGAAATTCAAGGAATATGAATTAGGGACTTATTTTCTCTTCAGCATTTTGTAAATTTATTAATTGCGACTACGAAATGCTTAAGACAATTTTTCTCATATGGCCAAAAACGAATGTTAAAACAATTTTATGATAGTATGTACTTGTTACATTAAACTTGTTTAACACCTGGGTCTACGAAATATTGCAAAAGTATAGTATAAAAACATTGCACAAGTATTGTAATGTCATAGATAATGCTTAATTGTTTTGAGACATTTGTTGCAGTATCTAAAAGCAATAAATAGTTTGTTTCCAACACAAATGTACGAAGTAAAAATAAAATGGAAATAATAAACTATTGGGTTACTTAAACTTACCTACACTCAAATTCTTCTCAACAGGTTCCATAAGTTTTTCTTTGTAAGGTTTCATAGTTCAAGATAATTTATAGGCAATATAGGTATTTTTATATGTAGATGATATAGTGGTATACTCTCTCAGCTCCACGTCCGGTAATATAAAATAACGGTTTGTAAAAAGTAGTATTTCCTAAATCAACTTAGTCCAAGGTTTATCTGTGCAAGGTTGTCCATTTGTTAAGATGAACTGGAACAGGTCATAGCCTTCGGCCTCATAGGATATTGGTTCGACCGCGCCGTGAAACTCAGTTGAGAGTCCAGTTTGCTGTGAAGTTTGCATACAAAATGAGTAAGTTCTACCGGTAGTCAGCCATTCAAGTTGGAGATTATAATAGTATTATAGATAAGAACCCAAATTCTTATTAGGTATTCATACATGTAAAGACAGATTAAATAATGTTAGGAAGTTTCTATAACAAACGTAAAAATCAGCTTATAGGTACCTGCAGTTAACTTACCAATTCTTTTAATTCCATGGTTTCAGTCATTTTATACGATATTTCATTTCATTGATATGGGTATCTTGTATTCAGGTTATAATTATGTATTTATGGGTAAAGTATAGTTTCCAGTGCTCAATTTTTACTTGCTTATCGGGCGTCTAGCAGCCCAGCGCTGTTTTCAGGCCACCCAATATTTTATAAAAAAAAGTTTAGCCTATACAGTGTGTGATGCAACAAAGAATTGTCCTGAGAGAATCTGCTATGTCGAGTTAGGTTGTAATCAGCCCATGCATTAGCTACAATATTTCGAGAAAATCATTGCCTAAATTTACCGAAATCTGAAAGAGTGCGTAGAGCAGCCGCTGCGCAGTTGTATACTTGGACGATACTCGGCGTTACATGCCGTTGAGGGGAAGCAAGGAGCCACTGCCTAGAGCTGGGTACGGCAGGTTCTGCTAACCGCAGCGCTGCGAGCGACGAACTCCACACACCTTTCTTATCTTCGGACTTGTCTCGTGACCGGGTGCTAGCCACCGTGAGATCCTGTTTGAGTCAAGTATTATTGCCCTAACGTTGCCCACCGGCATAAAAACACACACCACACCTACGCTGCAGACCATGGACGACAACCGACCTTATACTTATCCAAATATAATATCGCCCACAGATATTATAATACCATTCCAGATTTAAATAAAAAGTACAAAAAATTTATTTGGTTTCAACATCAATCGACTCACCGATGCAGATCCTCTAAACCCACTTCATTTTGTTGGTTCAATTACGGCAGATTGCGTCGATCGTCAACCGCATTGTAGGTTGTGGCAGCCATAACTCGAATAGACAGGATTCTCTCTGAGGTCTAAAGACAGTGTTACACGAGGGGGCCCATACAGGACCCCGATAATTACCTACTTAGCTTTGAATTCATTGTCCTAACGGTTACCTAGCGGGCTGACCACCGGGATTGTGGATAGTGAGACTCGCCGCTGCATATTGTGCCGTAGTGCAGTAATACGCAGCACCTAGACCGTCTCAGCGAGGCAGCTTGCAGGTGACTCATACTCGTTCGCAGCAACTCGATTGCGCCACCATTTGTCACAGCCCAAGTTTCTCCACGAAGGTGATGACTCATGGAATAATACATTTGTGTGAAGTGAAATTACAGTAACAAAAAGAAACAACAGTAAGACCACAAAATTGTTTTAAATCTTTTATTTCCATACTTAAACATATGTTACAATAAATGACTTACTATTCAATATGAATAAAAACAAATTCCAATTTAATCAATATCAAATATAGAAAATTGAAACATTACAATTGGTCTAATTTACTAAACTAAATAAATGCGATACCGTTACAAACCCATATTGTGGCTAGCAGCGAACCGCGCCCCAGCGGCAACCAAGATGGCGGCTGACGGATGCAGACCCACGCGAAACGCAATGGGACTGTAATTTAGAAAAACATCCTACATAGTATATCACAGACATAGTTACATTACCTAAGACACGTTTAGTTTGCTAAGACAGGTTTGACATTATCTAATTCTTTGAAAAAGCTATCTAGACCGCTGAGATCATTCTTCCATAAACTATCGACTTTTTCTCGATGCTGTCTGGCGATTTCTTCTTCTTTATTGGACAATCCAAGAGCCGCTTGCATCTGAGCCCACCTCCTCGCACGTTCTCTTTGTTTCATAATTAGTTCATTCTCCGCGCGTAGAAGAGAGTTACTCAATATGGCGATCACTCTCAAGTCGCGCTTTCTCTTTGTCTTCGCACAAAGTGATTTACTTTTAACTTGACGGACCCAATTAGAAAGGGATTCCGTTTTACTTTCGCAAAAGTCAACAACAGATTTTTCTTTTGTACTGTAGCCCATGGTTAGAGAGACTTGACAGAAAAGTGCGTGGTAAAATTACACACCTGAATCCGTACAGACAGAATTAACTTGAGCAGCAGCAACACTTCACACACTATCACGTCCACTTCACACCACGTCGAGGGAATAATGTGGGCGCTGACGTCATGAGAGCCTTTTTATACCTGACGCCGACCGGGGCCAAGCTGCGCAGTTGTCTCACAAAATGGCGTCGACCGAGCATTAAAAATAGACGGTCAATAACTGAATGTTTCGGAAACAACGTACGGTTATCTTAAACTGCATAATTATATTTTTATTTTGCATTCAATCACTAGGTAACTATGAACAACACTTTTATTTAGTTCTCTTTACCATTATTAGTTTACGTCTGTCATGTACTAAATTTATTATAATCAATATTTTTTTTATTAATAATGTTTTTACATAAATAAGGTTTTAATAATATTCGTGGTGCAATGCAACTACTTATCTGCATAATATGAAACTCCTTTTTTGTATTGATTTCCTAGACTTTTTATTGTGTAAGTGAAGTTAGTAGTCAACATAAAACAAATCGGATCTCTACCATTTTGAAAAAGATGGTCTACATTTCTTGTTGTTTGTTTATGTAATACTTTTTATTAGAAAATAATTATTATTATTTAGGACTAGTAGGTATACTTGCACTTGATGAGTAAATTGTACCTATTGCATATATTCAACACCTATCGTGTATTTAATATTGTGTTCCATTAATACAAAAAAAAATATTGCATTAAACTTTGTTCTTTCGTTTAAATATCTTTCTCTCCGATAATACACTTTGTGGGATTTAAATGAAAGGTGAAAAAAAAACGATTTCTTACCTCACTTCATTTTTGAGGTAGAGAAATATTTGAAATAAAACAACTTTTAAGGATAAGACTTTAGATATATTGAAATTTCACATTGTTGTTAGTAATAAAAATACATACATACATACATAAATCACGCCTATATCCCCAAAGGGGTAGGTAGAGGTGAACAAGCACCCGCGTTTCGCCAATTATGTTAGGTCCCATGTAATAGGTGGCGAGCCTATTGCCATTTATCGGGCACAAAAGTCGCAGTACTTTGCTAGGTGGTAGGTATAAGAGGAACGCTGCTGCCCATTCCTCATCACTGATTTATCCTTAGTCGCCTTGTACGACACCAACGGGAGAGATTTGGGGTGGTGACAATTGTATTCTACTCTGCCGTCACCACACGGCCTAATAAAAATAAACTAATAAAATTAAATACAAAATAATTTTATTTATTTATTAAGATCACCAACAAGTTCACATTAACACAGTTAATGACAAATACATATAATAGTGCAGGATGCTAAATGCAAACTTAATTATAGGTGACAACTGCATGCAACATACAACAGCAATATACTAATACAATCTAATATTATGTAATTCTAAGGTAATACTAAAAAAATTAATTTACGTGAAACAAAAAACAAATTGATTAAGATTCACAAATATGTCCAACCTTCGTAGGTTTGGTTAGACATATTGTCCTCAATGTTCTTAACTTGTTGTGGTAAATATCAATGTTTGTGGACTTAGACAGCGAATTAAATTGTTTAAACATTCTATTTAATGGAGAAAATGAGCCTAAGTTTGTCTTTGCTCGTTTTGGTACAAATAAATTATATCTGGACTTTCTAGGCAAATTAATTGGAACTTTAATATTAACTCTCAAGAGCAAATCTGGACAGTCCAATAAACCGTTGACAAGCTTATATAGGAAGCTGTTGTCTAACATAATCCGGCGATCCCTGAGAGAATTCAGTTTGAAATAACACAGCCTATCCTCATAACGAGGTAGTTTTTTCGCTAGATTAAGGCTGAATGGAAGATACCACAAAAATCTTTTTGGTACTCGTTCTAGTTTCTTTATATAAACAGTTAAAATGTTCAGTTACTAAATAAAATAAGTACAGACGAGACAGTACAATATGTTTGCCATAGTTTATTTATGTATGATTGATATTAATAGGTTTTGTTTTATACAGTGGTGTCCCTGGATAACGTGCAATCCTGCAAAGGGGTGAAACTAAAAAAAAAAATTGTAAAGAAAAAAAATTGTTGCAATTTTACACATACATACATACATAAATTACGCCTATATCTCCGAAGGGGTAGGCAGAGGTGAACTAGCACCCACGTTTCGCCATTATGTTAGGTCCCATGTTATAGGTGGCGAGCCTATTGCCATTTATCGGACACAAGAGTCGCAGTACATTGATATTGCTAGGTGATACAAGAGCCTGCTGCCCATTCCTCATCATTGATTTATCCTTAGTCGCGTTGTACGACACCCACGGAAGAGATTTGGGGTGGTGACAATTGTATTCTACTTTGCCGTCACCACACGGCACTCTTGCTATTTTATATAAATTTATTCAGATACTTATTACTTTCTGTAGACAATGTACAAAAAATTCGATTCTTCAAAAAGTAGTTGTTCTATTTATGTAAAATAAAAACAATAATTATGTCAAATACCTGGTGTATATGATAAAATACCAAATAGGTCATAAAACACTGGACATTTGGTCATACATTTTATTATTTGTACAAAAAATGCATCAATATTAAGGCATCTCTCACTACCTGTTTGCAGAAATGTCTCTGAAAGACATATAATATCAGGGTATATATTCGTTTTATAAAGTTCTTTTAGAGTCATCTCGAATATTTCTTGTTTCGCTAAAATACTGGCAATGTTTTGATGCATTATTGTTAAGTATGAAGATGTTTCAATACTTTTATTGACGAAAAAATGTTTCATTTTTATTAGCTTTTGCGAAATAGTTAAGAATACTACTCTGTGTTAAACATGTACATTTATTTGCATTAGACCTTTTTGCAGCGCTATCCTTAGTTTGTATTTTTTTTAAGAAGTAAGGTATTGTACCCTTTGTGTAGTGGTAGGTGGTATGGAAGACGACTTAATTTTTACAGGCGACGGACAACTCCGCGTCACCAATTTTATTAACACCTTGACATTTAAGAATCTACTCTCATAGTCGATACAATCAATCGCAAAATTAATTTGTCTAATTAGTTTATATTGGCTTCTATATTTACAATTCCCAATATGGCAATTTTTATAAACATTGCAGAAAGTATCGATTGAATGGTTATGCTCATTTACATCAAGATAAATATTTTCTAATACATTTAATACAATTATATTATTATTAGTAAATTTATTAAATAAATGACGTAACTGAGTTAGTACAATAGTTTTGTCACAGTCTTTCTCTCCTACGCATAATATTATTTTGTCATTCACTTGAATATCTTGGTAATCTCTTATAATGTCCGAGGTCAGTGCATACGGTTTTATTAACGAAGTAATGGAGTATTTTTCGTGCGAGGTATTTGTCTTGAATATATTAAAGCAGAGGCTAGACCTTTACATCTTTGCGCCCCAAAAATATATATGTTATTAGTTCCATTCTCTTTTTCTGTGTTATGAGATGGCATATTTACGTTTGGCGAAGAAATATGATGGTTTGTATTTGTAGCAGGGCGTTCATTTACCAGGACCCGTATGTATTTTTGAAGTTTAACTATCTCATCTTGGCCTGTTTTTAATAGTTGTTCTAACTCTGTCACTCTATTTCGTAGCTGTGCAAAGGAATCATTAGACCTGGTGCTCGATTTAGGCGTTGCTCTTAGTCTAGTGGGACTAAAGGCAGAATCCAATTTTAATGTGTTTATGCTTTCTAATTCTTTTTCTATGTTTTTTGTTGATGTTCTAGTTTGATGTCTAGTCTAACATGATCTAGTTTCACCCCCTTGTGGGATTGCACTTTATCCAGGGACAGACTGTCTTCTTCTTCTTCCTGCCCTGTACCCAGTCTATCTGGGGTCGGCGCTGTATGTTTCCTCTTCCATTCATAGGTTAGACGTCATTAAGTCATCCATTCCCTTTTGATTCATATCATCCATCCCACCGTAAAGGTGGTAGTGATGAATGAATGTATAGAAAAGAGACGGAACGGACCATGTCGAGAGACCGATGAACGGAGAGAGCGATTGGAATGACAACATTCCAATCCATACTGCAGAAGGTTTTGGCTTAGGTTTTACAGCCGGCCGCCTGCCTGACACCAACCCTCTTTGGGTACGCTGTTGTTGGTGGCTTGCCCTCCACCATTCGGGTGCCCCAAGGTGCTTATTGGTCTACACCGGGCAATCTCCCTTAGTCGACTTTTACGACACCCATTAGATGAGTTGGGGCTGGCCTATTCTACGTTATTTATTCGCTCCCAGGCCAGCATAGAAGGACAGACTGTATATTGCAAAATTGCCTTCATATATTATGAAGTTGATAGCAGTTCTAGGCGATATAGCTTATTTGATAATATTATTTAATTATGAACCTGTGACAAATACAAGGTTTATTGTATTAAAATAAATTAAAACTGTTAAAAATATAATTATGCAAACCACATCTGCTTGTCCTTGAAGTGAAAGGCAGAAGTATGTTAACTACTAAATGCAGAACGAAGGCAGAACTATATTAATTACTCAAAATAAAACATTACTGATGTGATAATTTGCTTAGGGCCGATTTTTCAATCCTCGAATAACTTTTTTTAGCGAATAGCTACCTATAGAATAAAGTTATTGCACTCTACTGCCGCACTCAGAGACGTCAAATAAAGTTAATGAGTACTTAACGTCAAAAAATGACAAATACAAACTAGTCGCTATTCTTGCCGGTTCTATAGTCTAGATTTGAATGAAATTTTTTGACATTAAATACTCATTAAAGTTAATTGACGTCTCTGAGTGCGGCAGTATATTCGGCTGATAAGTGGTTGTAAATTTTTCAAACAATATTTATGCTTCCCGTAGTATTATTGTCCTCTATGATTTATGCTATGAATAGCTATCTGACCGATTATCGCCACTGTAAAAACGGTAACTTCACGAAAGTGAAACAAATATATACAATACATGAATGTTAGAATGGGGTGGTATTTTTGATTTCTTTGTTTGGTAATGTTAAATGACAATGTCAAACAAACTCATCTGTCAATTTACAAACAACAAGGTAGGGTTATTTACTCTTACGTAGTATTGTATTCTCTTTGTTATTTACAAAGTAATTACAATTTAATTAATTAATTAATTACAATTTAATTAAAATGTAATAATTTCTAATGGAAACCAAAAGTGAGAGCGTGCCGCTTATTTTACAAATGCTGAGATACAAATGTTTTCAATCCATGTGGGATCTCAACAATTGAGCGCTTTTGGAAAACATTAATATAATTAGAATTTTTGAACGCTTTAAATATTACTACTCTTTCTTTACTTTCACTTGGGTTGATATATTCATTTATTATGGCTTCTTCCTCGATTGCCGTATCGTCAATTGTATCGAAAATATCCATTTTTAATGATACTTTTAATATAAGCTCGAAAACTTAGTAACGTCAACGCCTTCTATCTGTGGAATAAACGGTTATCTGGCCGTCAAAGGTTCAGATAGCTTTATTCATTAGATAAGGTATATATTCGTTGAATAACTCCTATTTGACGATTGAACAACTAATTTTTTTGCTATCTATCGAATAAACCCTATCTGTCTGTTTATCTGGCGATTGAAAAATCTTCGGCCCTCAATATCGGCCCTTAATATACTAAACTGAAGTATAAATTTAAGTTAAAATAAATACATACATACATAAGTTTACGGTGTGATGGATGACATGAATCAAAAGGGAGTGGATGGCTTAATGACGTCTGACCTATATGAATGGAAGAGGAAACATACTGCGCCGACCCCAGATAGACTGGGAACAGGGCAGGGGGAAGAAGAAGAAGAAATACATACACTCATAAATCACGCCTATATCCCGAAGGGGTAGGCAGAGGTGAATTAACACCCACTTTTCGCCAATTAAGTTAGGTCCCATGTAATATGTTGCGGGCCACATAAATTGCAGTATTGCTAGGTGGTATAAGAGTAACGCTGCTGCCCATTGCTTAGTCGCCTTGTACGACACCCACGGGAGAGATGGGGGTGGTGACAATTGTAAGTTAGAATAAAATATATAGTCACGTAATTGCTCCGTACGAGATTTCCGAATTATAAACATTGCGGAGTACGGGTGGCAGTGCGCATGCGCTGTGTCTAGAGGTTACAGGGGAGAGGGGGGATTGTACTGATTATTTCTACGTGTGTGTGTGTACTGTAATAGTGTTTTGTAGGTATACTTATGTATGCTAATGTACCAGAAATTTCCTTCTAAGGATCGATTTTCGCAACTCTCCAATTGTTAGCTATCATTAACCATTTTATTACATTTTATCCTATAACTAATTAACTAGGTATCTACGCTACCTCCCCCTACCATAAAACCAAAAACTATTGTTTTGCGTCTTGATCTGAGTCTAGCATGGTTTCACACTGACCTCTATAATAGAGGTCAGTGATGATTTCAGTATCCAGTTAATACACCTATGCAAAATAACGACAAAAGGCTTACTAAACATAGAATTGTCTACTGTCTGTTTTTATTCATCCGATCTTAACCAAAGAATAAAATAATACAAAGGTTTGATATTCCGAGGGTTCATACTTTCACGTGGGAATTTGTCGTCTTGTCACCCTTGCTTTTTTGCCCTACTTAGATACTATTCAATGGTGACCCCTATGACGAGCACAAAATAGGCCTATGTTATTGAATGCTTGGAGTAAAATTCAGAATACCTACCTATTTACAGAATAACAAATTAAGAAAATGTAAATCGGACATTTAACTACGTTAAGAACGGTATAAAAGAAAAATAAACGTTTTCTTTTCATTCAACTTATTATTCTATAAAATAACATAATTATACATTTTAAGTTTAATCATACCTAATGAGAGTCTTATCATCATTTAATGAAAGACTTATCTAAATTGAAGTTTATCTTGGTCATACTTAGTTAAAACATTATTAATTACCTACATAAAAGAATGTTTCCTGTTTCCTTGAATGAGTCAAAACAAAAGACATTGCGTCCAAAGCTACGTGACTTGTTCTGTTTACAAAATCGATGAGTCAGTGTGTATTCGCTCAACAATAATTCTTATCACAATAGACATAGGTTTCAATATTGAATGAAACGGTAATGTTCTCGACGATATGCGTGTTGTGTTCTGCGCAGCGTTTTCTACTGACGTCATTCCCCTTCCCCGTCATGGCCGACCCGTCTGGCTACCTGCCTGTGTATTGATCCGACCGTTGGAAACAGCTGCTGTCTTTTTTTTATAATGTTATAGCGCAGTTTAAATAAACATTAAAATAGGTGAACTTTAGGCATGCTCTTCTAACGTAAATATTTTTAAGTAGTCTAAAGTATGAAGCGTACGTTGGTTCTTAGCTACAATGTATGTCTTCGAGTTAAATTAAGCCTATTTATCCTCGAAGGAGTAGGCAGAGGTGAAAAACCCACGTTTCGCTTATGTTATGTCAGGTTCTTCTTCTCCCTACCCTGAGCGCTACCGCCTAACTCGATTGCTGATGATAGCTATATTGCAATGCACTGATTACGGCTATAGCAGCCATCCTGAATTCTGGTGAATTCCCCAGTCTATCTGGGGTCGGCGCAGTATGTTTCCTCTTCCATTCATATCGGGCAGACGTCATCAAGCCATCCACTCCCTTTTGAATCATATCATCCATCATACCGTAAAGGTGCTAGTGATGAATGAATGTATAGAAAAGAGAAGGAACGGACCATGCCGAGAGACCAATGAACGGAGAGAGTGATGGGAATGACAACATTCCAATCCATACTGCTTAAAGTTTTGGCTTAGGTTTTACCTGACACTAACCCTCTTTGGGTATGCTGTTGTTGGTGGTTTGCCCTCCACCATTCGGGTGCCCCAAAGTGCTTTTTGGCCTACACCGGGCCTCCCTTAGTCGACTTTTACGACACCCATGGGATGAGACGGGGCTGGCCTATTCTACGTTATTTGTTCGCTCCCAGGCCAGTATAGAAGACAATTATGTCAGGTTCCGTGAAGTTTTTACTAACATTTACCCTTAGAATATTATTACATATTCTATATTCTTAGAATTTGCCCCTACCAGGATTTCGTACCCTAGAACCTCTTGACCGATATAGGTAGTGGTCGTGGAAAAAAATACCGTAAAATGTGCCAGCTCCGACTCATCCCAGTCTCCGTACACGGGACGTGGGTCGTGGACACATCTCCTTCGGGGTGAAAGAAAATCTTTTCCTCTCGCTCTAACTCCTAAATCCCGAGACAAAATACTGTCAAGTGGTGGAGAGAGACTTGTCCACGTGCTAGGCCCGCAGGGGTGTCGTAAAATAATAGACCAATAAGCAACTTGGGGCACCCGAATGGTGGTAGAGCGCAAACCACCAACAACAGCATACCCAAAGAGGTTTGGTACAACCTGAGCCAAAACCATGAGCAGTATGGATTGAAATGTTGTCATCCCAATCACTCTCTGCGTTCATCGATTTCTCGACACGGCCCTTTCTGTCTCTTTTCTATTCATTTAATTATCACAAGCACCTTTCCGGTGTGATCCGGTCCGATATGAATCGAAAACGGAGTAGAAGGATTGATGACGTCTAACCGATATTAATGGAAGAGAAAACACACTGCGCCGACCCTAGATAGATTGTGTACAGCAGGAAGAAGAACTAGGTATAATTTAAGCTAAAAAGGCGAAATATTAAATAACAGACTAAAACACAATATGGTATACGAAAAATATTTTATTGCACTTAGTATTAAAAATACAACGGTACCTATTATTTTTAAACTCAACACAGAATCAATAACTTAATAAAACATAGCGTTTATCAAATATTTATTTAAAGTCTCTTATAAACCGTGGGTTTGTAGAGTCCATTACGATGTGGCTTGTGACATTATCATTTTCTGTAAAGAAAAAATACAAATAATTAGAAAATATTAATAAATAATATACAACAAACAGATAGGTAGAAAGGGTTTCTGGATAAGCTAAATTACCAACAAATATTTAGTAGGAAGTTATGATTTCTATACATTTTATAACAAATTTTTGAGACAAAAATTTGTTCGTACAGGCCGAACACTTATTCATAGATTTAACAGCAAACATTTTGTTGTCAGCTGTATGTAATGAAAAGGGATTATATATTGTTTGTAGGTAACCTTATTCATAGTTTTTATACCACTATGAATAAGGTTACAAACAAAAGATGAAAACAATAGAATCTATGGAATGGTCCAACAATAAACTTCTATGAAATTTTATTACTTAAACCCCCACTTACCTAAGCACTACCTTAAGTGCGGGTTTTGTATTTTTAGAACAATAGGTAAATCTATTGACCCTTTAGATGATTTTATTAAAACTAATACGAACGTTTTTTATTTTAAGTTACTTTTAGGGAAAAAATACAATTTTGAAAGGCTTATTAATTGAGAACAAGAATAAAATAAAAAATTTCACAACATACGCAAGGAAAGTAGTGCAAAATGTTTTTTTTTTAATAAGAGAACTATGTTTCCTTAAAGGCATTAATTATAATGAAATAAAAAATAGCTATTTGTTGTACGTGAGTGCAAAGTTGTTTTTTAACCGCGTGCTCAATTTTGATGACCGAGCTAGCGAAGGATTCTAAAATAGGTATAATGATGTTTTGAATTCACAAACTCATTGCACACGATGTTCTAAATTCAAATTTACTTTAACCTCTAGAGGATAAAAACGGCTTTTGCACTCAGATATCGAAGAGCAAAAACGCTTTTTCCGAGATGGTGGGATGAAAAAGATATTGCTTCTTGAATAAAGAAGGGACACAACTCAAAACGCATTATATCATTATGTTTAGATCACACTAACTGCCGCACTCAAAGACGTCAATCAAAGTTAATGATGTAGGTACTTAATACAAAAAAATTACAACAATTTAAAACTAGTCGCTATTCTTGCCGGGTCGATGGCCTAGATCTAAATGAATATTTTTGGCATTAAGTATTAATTAAAGTTATTAGACGTCCTGAGTGCGGCAGTAAGTCATATTGGTTAGCGTTGTAGTACGATACCTCTTCTCCTAAAAAATACAAGAACAGTGAATTTACATACACAAATCACGCCTATTTATCCCCTAAGAGATAGGCAGAGGTCAATTAACGCCCACGTTTCGCGAATTATGTTAGGTCTCATGTAATATTCGGCGAGCCTATTGCCATCCATCGGGCACATATATCGCAGTATATTATTAGGTAGTATAACAGGAACCGTTATTCGTCGTTGTCTAAACCCTTAGTGGCCTTTTACGACACTTACGGGGGGTGGTGACGCTTTGTCACCACACGGCCATCAAACTAACTTATAATATAATGTTTTCTTATATTTGCACGAGCACTACACATTTGAAATAAAACAACTTTTAAGGATAAGACTCGCGTATAATTTGGTGTTTGGCATATTAATTATTTAACCCGACGTTTCGATCACTTTACAGTGGCCGTGATCACGGGACCACGTCGGGTTAAATAATTAATATGCCAAACACCAAATTATACGCGAGTCTTATCCGTAAAAGTTGTTTTATAACTTATAATACTTATATGACACAAATAGTGTACCAAAAAAAGGGTTCTAAGTTCGTACCTAAAAAAAAGCAAATGATGTCATTCAAAAATATTCACAAGAACAGCGAATATTATCAAAAAAATTGTCTTTATTTGCAACAATTCAGTTACACACCTTAATTGGCTGCAAGGCGTTAGTGAGCTGTAGGCCGAGACTTCTAGCTAAGACTACAGGCCCGAAATCCACCGAGTACAGCTTGTATAACGCGTCTATAGCCATTTGCGTGGGCACATTGTGGCGTTGCCGCGTCGACTCGTATTTTTCCATCCAACTGTGATGAGCTGAAATTATTTAAAACATTACCCTTCTACTTCAAGTCCCGACAGAAGTGTCTTCTTTTTCTTCCTGTCCTGTTCCCAGTATATATCTATCAGACGTCATCAAGCCATCTACTCCCATTTGATTCATATCATCTATCACACCGCAAAGGTGATAGTGAGGTATGTAGTTATACAAAAAAAAGACGGAAAGGTTTTTGGATAGTGTATGGAAGTCAAAGTTGGGTATGGGAGAAAAAGCATGAGAGTAGAATAAATGGAGCACAAATGAGAGTCAACGACTATTCATAAATCCTTTTTGTAATTTCTACGTGACCAAAGCATGCAAGCATCCCTTTCTTATTATTATATAGTCTATATAGCTCACCCTTACCCCAGCCATGCTTCTCAACGCTCTCATTTGTACTGCATTTATTCTACTTTCATTATTCTTCTTCCATACTCAACTTTCACTTCCATACACTATCCAAACACATGCCTTTCCCTCCTTTTTTCTATGCCTCCATTCCTCACTAGCACATTTCTGGTATGATGGATGATATGAATCGAGAGGGATTGGATGGCTTTATGACGTCTGACTGAATGGAAGAGGACCCCAGATAAAATGAAAACAGGGCAGGAAGATGACTTTTTGTTTTTCCTGCCCTGTTCCCAGTTTATCTCTCAACTCTCAACATTTTATGCCATTTTCTTGTTTCCAGGGTAGCACAGAAGGCGTTTTCAAGAAAATAGGCATGATGACACTAACAAAGAATCACTGATATGATGATTTATAATAGTAATTTAGGATAAGGAGATTCGTTAATAGTCACTTGATATCAGAAGAAACTTGTGATTGATATTTATTTTATAAAATTTAAAGTACAAAACTTAGCTATCCGCCATATTTGCTAAAACGCCGCGTGACGTCATTATTTAGTTATCTCCATTTTGACATTTTATTTGCCAATCAAATTCACTAGTTTAATATAGAGACTGGCCTTTTTACGGAATAGTGACGTCACACAGACGCCATTGCTATTTTGGCGATTAGACAAAAATTTTAAATTGCTTTATTCAAAACATGTTCTTTCTATCAAAATCGAAAGTTTTTACAAAAATAATTATTATTTATTTTGAGTAAAGTAGACACGTAAGAAAATCATGATGTAGTTTTTCAAAATTAGTCATCATGCCTTATGTTTTTAAAACACATTTCAGAAATGATCACTAATAGCCTGTTAGCGACATAATATGTAATCGTTCGCCAGGTATTAAGAGTTATTAAGAGAAACTTAATTATGTCTTTAGCTATGTTAATGACTACTAAATGGTGCTAGTTAGGTTTTTGGGAAATGATTCGTTGAAAAATCTTCTAATGACAACCAATTCCAATAAACCTATCTATGTTTCGACATCCTGTTCTGTTTACTCGTCGATCGATGATACGAGGGCGGGTCAATAAGTCCGTGACTTTTTGAATTTTTTGAACCTCGACAAATCATATTTGTGGAAGGTATAAAAAATTGGAGAAGCGTTGGACAAAGTGTATAGAGCTCAAGGGAGACTACGTTGAAAAATAAAATGAATTATTTATCAAAAAATCTGTGTTTTATTCCAAAAGTCACGGACTTATTGACCCGCCCTCGTATAGTTCGATTGATGAATTTAATATCCTAAAACACAGACTCGATAAGGCTAGAAACGTATTTGTATACACTTACATACATAAATCACGCCTATATCCCCGAAGGGGTAGGCAGAGGTGCATTAACACCCACTTTTCGCCAATCAAGTCCCATGAAGGCGGCGAGCCTATTGCACTTCGCTGCCAAATACAATTGCGCTATCCCTTAGGACCCGGACTTACGACACCCACGGGAGAGATGGGGGTGGTGTCAATTGTATTCTGCTCTGCCGTCACCACACGGCAAGTCTACTCAAGTACGCATTTTTCGCTGACCGACTCACATATTTCATATCCAGTATAAATTGAATCTGCTAGAAGGTCCGTCAGGTCTTTAACATCTCCAAATCCGAGATTGACTCCCTGGCCCGCCAACGGGTGCACTCGATGGGCTGCATCACTATAATTAAGTTAGATTTTTTAGGCAACACATTTATTACATTTCACACCCCCGAATACAGAAACGCTACTCAAATTCATAATTTGAGTAGCGTTTATAAAGTTAAGTGGACCATACCTGTCAGAATTTGTATGGAAAAACGTCAATTTTGACAATTCTTAAACGTTAAGTAGGACTTAAACTGTGAGTAGCGTTTCTGTATTTGGTTTGGGGGTTATTCAGTTTATTGAGGAGCTCGCTAGCGCAGTAGTATAGCGCGCTTTGGTCTGCGATTGCGTAAACTAAGCAATTTCGCTAAGGCCGGTCATTGGATGAGTGACCAAAAATTTATTATATCGAGTTCCTCCGTGTTTCGGAAGGCACGTTAAGCCGGTGCCGGCTGCAACTGCAGTCGTTAATAAACCAACCTGCATTGGGCAAGCGTGGTGGGTTATGGCCCAATCTCCCTATATTCTTCCATCCATAGGGAGGGTCCGTGCCGCAGCAGTGGGGCATTAAAAGGGCTGGTGATGATGATGATGATGAATACAAAAAAAAAAAACTAGTCGCTATTCGGGTCTATGGTCTAGTTTTGATCGATATTTTTTTGTATTTAGTACGCATTAAAGTTAACTGACGTCTCTGAGTGCGGCAGTATGTGTCTGTTTCTAGAAAGGAGTCTGGATGCCGCGACAATATAGCTTACTAAGGCATCGTCCTGATAGAACGCGACTGCATCTGTGAGTAAGCGATGCAACGCGTACAAACATTTGTGCCGCACGGCCGCGACGTGCGCTTGTCAGTTAGGACACCTATTCGAATTCAATAGGTTTTTGAAGGACCAAGGCTGTTGGCCGAGAGGCCTTTACAGCATCTACCGGGTTTTTTGGGGAAGGCGAAGACCTTGACCTAAAGCCAAACGTGTCCTCAAGCCTTGCAGTCGAGCACTCCCTGTGAGGGTGCCTTCACAGCAGGCGTCCCCCGTGTGGGGACGACATCTCCCGAGGGAGGTATACTGCCGCGGAGAGCCTCGCAGGGCGCCCGAGTCGGAGCTTGGATCGGCAGGCCTGAGGGTGCCTCTAAAGGCGCGGACCTCGGCTCAGGCGTGCCGTGTAGTGAGGGGAGGGGGCGAGAAGCGCCCAGGGACACGAGTGTACCTGGTAAAGCGCCTTGTGTGTAGACCGGGTCTTCGCACTCTTATTCGACGGGTGCGGTATGTAGGCAAGGTGTGTGTGGTGTGTTCGGCTCTTTGGTTGGCCTGTGTGATTGAGTCAAATTCAATAGGTTTGGTCGCACGTTCGTAAGAGTAAAATTCGCGTGACCTGCGATGATCGCACAATAGCGTTCTATTAAGACGACGCCTAACTTACCCCACAAGAGCGACGCCCGGCGCGATGTACTTGGTGCTGTGGCCGAACGCCAACGGGAAAACTGCTCTGCTGTTGGGCGTTATGCTCTGCACGGAAGGCGGCAGCTGCCTCACAGCGCCGTCTGGCAGACCCGCCTTCCGCAGGCACGAGTTCACCCAGGACATGCAAGAGTCTATGCCCGGGTTGCGGGGGTACTGTTTCCACTGTAATAGGCGTGACGACATGATCAAAAAGTCAGTGATTTAATGGTTTTAGTGGTTTTTTTTTTGTAAATAGTACATGTGTAATTTTATTTAATTTCAACAAATAAATGTCAGAAAAATTGGTACACGGAATTTGGTGGTTGGAAATAGTTCGAAAAATTACGGTCCTGACGCGGGAAACAAACCCGCGTCCACTGCAATCCGGGCAGGTGCGTAAACCGCTCGGCCAACTAAGATACAAATGTGTATTTTATACACCAAGGAAGAGAATTTCAAAATCTCTCGTTATGCCTATTGATCTGATCCTGATCAAATATCAGGCTTTTGATCTTGTGTGCTAATGGTAAACATATTCATAATACATACTATCATTATTATATATTACTAGTGGTCGCCCGCGGCTTCGCCCGCGTTAATATCGGATGTTATATAGCCTATAGCCTTTCTTGACAGATCCAACTCAAAATGTTTTTTTTTTATTTGAGTTAGTAGTTCCTGAGATTATCGCATTAACCAACCAAACAAACATACTCTTCAGTGTCAGCAGCAGCTTCATACATAAATCACGCCTATGTCCCCCGAGAGGTGCATCAACTCCCACTTTTCGCCAATCAAGTTGAAAAATCTCTCCCGTGGGTGTCGTACAAGGCGACTAAGGATAAAACAGTGATGAGGAATGGGCAGCAGCGTTCCTGTTATACCTACCACCCAGCAATAAACTGCGACTTTTGTGCCCGATAAATGGCAATAGGCTCGCCACCTATTACATGGGACCTGACATAATTGGCGAAGCGTGGGTGCTGGTTCACCTCTGCCTACCCCTTCGGGGATATAGTCGTGATTTATGTATGTATGTAAGTTGCTTGTAATAGGTGGCGAGCCTTTTGCTATGCATCGCGTTCGTAAATCATAGTATTTTACTAGCTGGTATAAGAGTAACACTGCTGTCCATTACTCATCGCTGTCTTTACTCTTAATATCGACGGCCGCCTTGGTCGAATGCTCAGATTGCTGGGTATTGGCCAAGAGGTCCCGGGTTTGAATCCTGGTAGGGGCAAACTTTGTGATGACCACAGATGTTTGTTTCCGAGTCATGGTTGTGTATATGTTTGTGTAGTATATTTTCAACATTTGTTTATTTATTTATTTTATAATTGCGTTATGATTTATATACATAATATTAAAAATATGTCCGTCATCTAGTATCCATAACACAAGTGCTTAGGCTACTTACTTTGGGCTAGATGATAGGTGTGAGTGTCAAAATATTTTATTTTTTTATTTTTTATTTTATAATAGCCTTGTACGACAGTCGCAGGAGAGATGGCGGAGGTGACGATTGTGTTCTGCTCTGGCGTCACCACACGGCTTAAAATTCAACCTTTTTTATCCAACTAGTTGGTATAAGAGTAACACTGCTACCCATTACTGATCGCTGTCTTTAATCTTTACGGCACCCGCAGGAAAGATGGAGGTGGTGTCATGACAATTCAATTAAAAATCCACATCTAACCTCATCATCCAATCAACGAATTCATAAATGCTCCTGTAGTAAACTCAATAGCAGTTTCTTACTAGCGCATCGTTGAGCTCGTCAATGAATTGCTCCTCCGAAAGCTTCAGGAGACGCTTCGCTTCGTCCGTCCAGGTAGACCATACAAGCGAGCTGTGAGTGGAATCCAGGGGCAGAAGTGCTATCGGACCCGTCGGCAGCCATCGCTGCCAGGCGGTGCTATTTTCTACTTCCTGAAAAGTAAAATTTACTAATGTTAAAGCTAGTGACAGACATGATTGAAAGCATGCTCTGCATCTGTTCACACCTTTTTTCGGTATTTAGCGTCTTGACGATTCATTAGTGTATTGTAATCATACTAGATATGTATAAACGAAATTTGACATTGACTTTCTATCAATAAGCGTGTTCTATCAATAAGTTTTGAGCATTTTTCATGGTTACCGAGCAACCGCAATGCCCGTTCCACCCGCGCCTAACATGTTCGAAAATCAAACGACTGTTGATTTTTGAGCATGCTCGAAATAAGCGTGCTTATTACTAGCAACGCCTAGACACACATGCTACCAAGTGACAATTGCTCATTGATGGCATGCTTTCGTGCTAGTCTGTCAGTACCTTACCTAAAAGAAAATCTAGTTTTGCATGAGTTTTAAGTTTTTATTTGCCTTGTAAATTCTTAGTTACGAATGTAAGTAAGAAGTTGTTTGCCGATTAACCGAGTTGTATCTATGTGTTTGGACCAAACAAACAAAAAGCGTAAAGCCCGCTCCAGATAGAAAAAAACGGAAAGGACTTACATACTCGCAGAAATGATTTGATCGTGGCAGGACAAGACTTAAATTCACATAAGCACAATCCAATGGAATCGCAATAAATCTCTGTTTATTCTCAAAGGGAGCAGAGGTGCGTTATTAGCCTATTGCCATTAATCCCAGATTGGTTATTTGGCAGATTGTTACTACACAGTAAGAGACATTAATTGTTAACAATTACTTCTGATAAATGAAGGGTGGCCACAAGACCCATGTGCTGGTAGTTCCAGGACAAGTACTGGACCCCCATGGCCTTGCGTACAGCGGAGTTCACGCCGTCAGCACCGACCTGTAAAATTAAATAAAACTTAGGTTAAATTTCATCGATAGTGGGATTACTCTGATTCTTGATAATTTCTTCCATCCATATTTTCCTATGGATCCTGTGCCCTAGCAATGCGTACATTAAAGAGCTGGTGATGATGATGAGGTAACTTCTTCTCCCTGCCCTGTTCCCAGTCTATCTGGGGTCGACGCAGTATGTTTCCTCTTCCATTCATATCGGTCAGACGTCATCCATCCACCCCTTTTTTATTCATATCATCCATCACACCGTAAAGGTGCTAGTGACGAATGAACGTATATAAAAAAGACGGAACGGATGGTAAGTTCCGTCAAGAGATCGATGAACGGAGAGAGTGATTGGAATGACATCATTCCAATTCATACTGCTCAAAGTTTTGGCTTAGGTTTTACAGCCTGCCGTCTGCCTGACATCAACCCTCTTTGGGTATGCTGCTGTTGATGGTTTGCCCACCACAATCTCCTTTAATCGACTTTTCGACACCCATTAGAATTTTAAAACATTGTATTTATTTGCATTATGTTAACGTTTCGCAACTTATTGCAACTGTGACGACGAAGCGAAGTGGTCATTTACACACTATTCTAGTCTTCCTACCTTGCTCGCAAATTATTTGGCGGTGCAGACGTCTAGTGTCATACTGCTGTAGAATTTGGCTAGATTTATGGTCGGCTCTTCTAGTAAACGCTGTGAAATCGCCACCGAGTGTAAATCTCAGTTCCGAAAAATACACTTCCAACAGTTTCCGAAAATATCGATGCCGTTTTTATAATAAATGGTTAGATTAGTTTAGCATTATGACCAATGGAATGGTTTGCTTAGAATTGTAATGCAACATATTACATATAAATTAAGTAGCAACAGTTTGACCGTCAAGGTCTCTAAATTGTAAATTAATGACTACTAAAGACTCTTCAGTAACTAATTATAATGACAATTAAAGACCTAAACAACATATAATTTTTTGAAGTAGCGTCTGTCTGTGTCTCGTTGGACCAAGTCTCTGTGAAATGTTTTACTAGCAGTATACATGAACCGCTCTTTAGAATGGCATTTTTATGCGACATATGCATAGTTTTTAAACACAAAATTAAACTTTTACTTCATTGCAACTCTCAAGTCTATAGAAAACGGCGCCTATTTTTCAACCAATTGAAAGTTTTACAGTTTTTGAAAACTTTACATGTTAGGTATTGATTGTAGGTAAACATTTTTTTTTATTTGTAGACTGTGTAGTAGGTAATTTAGCAAGCGCTTTTGAGCGGAGGCAAATTTCCCTAATTTAATTCAGAAGTAAACACTAACAAAGTAGGTAACTACATCATAAAGTATAATTTAGGACCACATAGAAGTAGCCATTTCCTCCGAAAATAACAAACGCAGCCGATGAATTGGTTCTACATTCTAATTATTAGTTTTAGAAATACATACCTCCATATGTTTGTTTTTAGGTGTGTTATCGCAGACGAATGAGAATTCTCACTCAGTACAGTGTTTGAGAGTTCGGGAACACGGTTGTTCCACGGGAATTTGTTACAAGTCCTTTTTAAACTAATAATCTTAGCAGTGAGTTTTTTTTTAGATGCTTCGCAGATTTGTGACGGTTCAAATAAGAAGTAGTTGAGAATACCTACTTTAGAGCATCTACCGTTCAATAAACTATATCGCGAAATTTATCTTACTGAGCTTTCAACGGTTGGTCGATAAAATATAAATGGTCAATCAATTCTAATGACAATATTAAATATAAAATCGGAGCCCTTTTTATAAACACATGACCTATTCTTGAACTGTTTTGCACGAACTGTTATAGGATTGACGTAAATAATCAAGAATATTATGTCCAGATTGAATAATCATTTACTGCTCACTCAATCAAACAGCCGCCGGTTTTATTTTTAACTTCGCGAGTAAATAATTTCTCAAGCGAACTTCAAAAGGGAACTTTCTGGGAAAAAACCTCAAACGTTTGGCTGAATCGCCTGACTCCTGCCGCGGATCTGGGTCAGTTTTGGTGAATTCAGCACAAATATTTTTAATAAGTCGATTACAACATTATAATTAGAAATGTGAGAGTGTGAATCTTTCATTAGAGCGGGCAATGTAGTGCGAAAGCGGGATGGAGAATATGCAACCGGTAAGTTTAGGTAGTTTCGGTATTGTACTTTCATGTTTTAATTAAGTATGTAAGTATGTATTTATTTGAATATCAATTAAATATTCAAATAAATACATACATACATAAATCACGCCTATAACCCCGAAGGGGTAGGCAGAGGTGAATTAAAAACACCCACTTTTCGCCAATTCGGTTATCATAAACTTCACCGACTGGTAGACCTAAGTCGAGTTTGAAAACATAGTAGGTACTACAACATTTTTAATAGATTTGTATAGTCAGACATGCAGTTAATTGTATTTGCGAATGAAGTGATTTCATTAGGATGCCGTAAAATATAACACTAACTTTACTTTACGGAGAAACTGCCAGTTTGATCGAGCCAAAGTGCCCGCCGTTCTAATATTGGATGGTTCATTGTTTTCACATACCGCGGTCAGCGCCAGATGGTTTGAATCATTGTTTTGACATGTTTAGGAATTAATCTAGCACCTTGGAATTGATTCTAATACGATGCAGATACATTTAATTTGACATAGATAAGCAAAAAGGAACCACACATCATTATCATGCATGTTCCTGCCCTGTTCCATGTGTATATGGGGACAGTGCAGTATGCATCTCCTTCTTTAAATGTACCTATATAGGTTAAACGTCACCAACCACTCCTGTTTGATTCATATCATCCATCATAACGAAAAGGTGCTTGTGATGAATGAACGTATAAAAAGGTGATAGAATGAATCATTTCAAGAGACCGATTAACGAAGATAGTGATTGGGGTGACAACATTCCAAACCATTAACTGGCTCAAGGTGTTAGGCTTAGAATTTACAGAATTTAAGGTTTTACAAAACCATTTTTATATGCAATCGTACAGTCACATCTAATTGAAAATTGTGTTTTAGTTTTTCAGAAACTAATGCCTTGCATAATGTTTTCATTTTACACAAATAAAACATATTTTAAAAATAAATGATATAAATCATTAATAAAAACGCCTAGCTACTTAACAAGATTGATGACATCTTTTTTCAGGTCAATAGGAGAGGGACGTTATAATAATTAATATTCATCTTTTACAAAAACTTACGAGACCTACTTTCATAGTGGAAACGATGATCCAACACAATTAAAAATATTTTAACTATTTGCATTTATAAATATAAAGAAACGGGTTCGTCAAAATTAAGACTTGCTCATCCTATTACATAGGACATAAATACCTTTAAATAGTTCTATAAATACCTCTAATAATTAGGCAGATATTTTAATTATTAGCAAAAACCACAACCATTTTTTAGTTGGTCTCATTGTGCTTAACTCCTTCATAATGTAATAATTATCTTCCAAAAACCCACGATGCATGTACTGGGCCCAACGATAGCAAAGGTCTGAAGTTAATTTTTAATTAAACTTTTTAATTATTCGCTCGCCGCACTGGGTCTGAGATTGCATAAACCAAACGTCTTCAAAGACCGAAAATTGGAAAGGTGACCGAAAAATATTTCCCTGGTGTTACTGCTTCCCGGATTATACGGGGGCTGTTAATCCGGGTCCAACGCGGTTAATCATCGCGCATCATTCTCTCTTCAACGATAGCAATTTCCAATCACTTTCATTGATTTTAAAAAGTAATGTATTTTATGTCAAGTTCGAAGCCCTAAATAAGTTCTTTGATCAACTACTTTCAATTTCATTCAGAAATGTCTCATTCAATGTGTTGGATGGCTACTTATCAAGTGTTAGCGAATCTAAACATAAATAATATTGTTCTGCTATTTTTGCCGGGTAATGTGAGGGTTCGGCGGTATGAACTATAAAACAGCAGCATAAAATTTTACACCGATAAATAACGTACTTAAGCCGAAGTAATTCCTTTCATCGTGGGATTCTTTAAAGATTTATCGCGCGGATTCTGTATGCAGTATAATACTCGCGATAGATACTAGGACAATACCAACAGCTCGACAATATTGTCGTCTGAACTACACTTTAATTTATAGCGCACCTACTCAAACTCAAGCGAAGAATCCACGGCATTTCCCAAAATAATACCTATCTATAAACTCTGCGAGACGACAGTTATCATTCATGGATGAGAGCTTTCAGTAAAGCTCGGACTTATAAAACGAACTCACGCGCAACTTGCTAATGGATTCCAAAGTTGTGTTTAGAAGAAAAATTAATAAAAAGAAGGTTGAAATTCCTTGCTTCTTGTTTAATATAATCGGTTATTGTTACTGGCTCGATGTAAAAATAAATAGTTTCGATGTTAAAAGAGATGTGTTACAATTGGGAGTAAAATTGTTTTTTTTTTGTTCGTATAAAAGTTAATCTCCTGTTTCGTATGGCGCAGGTGTACCGGCAGGGTAGCTCAAGATGGTGTGTGAATATGAGCGAGGTGCCCGAAGACTCTGATGATGCTGCCTACATATCCAGTGATGAGTCGGCACACGCAGCAGACTTAGCAGAACGACTGAGGGTCAAACCCTCTAGGGATATTTGGGAAGTAGGTAAGTTTTTATGTAATTAAACTTATTTATGCCATCATAAGTCTGACAAAACCCATTTCTTATGCTGGCCTGGTAACGTAGAATGTGCCTGCCCCGTCTCATCTCATGGGTGTCGTAAAAGTCGACTAAGGGACATTGCCCCGTGTAGATCAATAAGCACCTGTGCTGACCCCAGATAGACTAGGAACAGGGCAGGGAGATGAAGAAGACGTTGGACAAAAGCCGCAACCTTTTTTTCAATTTTATTAATAGACCATTAATACAACGTCAGTTAATAATAAAATTGAAACCGCTTTGTAGAATCTTTTCTATATCTATATTTTGTTTATTATGTACAGGATAAAGTAATCCTATAAATCACACTCCACTTTCAATTAAAATACGAATGGTCCAGCTTAAAAATAATAAACAAATCTACAGTTTCCGGTTATAAATAAATCTTCAGTGTTTGGGACATAAACAATCTATCATCTCATAGCTGGCCCCTGGCCATCTTAGTGTTTGAAAATGCGGTTAAAGATTACAACCGGCATTATAACCAAACCTAGTTTCGTTGAAGCGCATGCGGTACCGTGATTGAGAAATTCCCTTTGAATTCTACAAAAAAAACATCATGGCATGGCGATATTTTTGATAGCTTCAAATATAATTGTCATTCGCGATACAAAAAAGTACATGAACCAGTGGTCGCCTGCGGCTTTGCTCGCGTTAATGTCGGTTATTATATACCAAGCCTTATAGCCTTCCTCGATAAATGGGACTATCCAACACAAAATGAATTTTCAATTTCAACCAGTAGTTTCTGAGATTAGCGTGTTCAACCAACCAAACAAACAAACTATTTAGCTTTATAATATTAGTATAGATTTAATTAGTCACTTATAATACGGCATACCTATACTATACAATTTATCTGGAGATAGAAAAATCAGCCCTAATCGCGTAACTTATTAGTGTTTCAACAACCAATAACAGTTAAAAAGTATGTTACGAATATTTTTATTCCAGAAACTCATTTAAACAAATGTGAATGTATGCCGACAGCAGCCTTGGTTAATAATAAACATGATGTACCAAAAATGGGATCGGTTCAATAGTTCACTAATAACATATTTATTTTAAAACTTTTTACCACAACGATAATGTTTTATGTTCCAGATGAAATCCAATGCGCTTTGGAACAGCTGCCATACGCCGATGAAATACTCATGTTAATAGAGACTGGGAATTACGACCAAATCATATCCTTCGTTACGCACACAGCAAAATACAAAGGAGCCCTAACCGCTGCTCTGTGGGCCTGCTGGCAAGGAAGAAGTTCATTATTGGAGAAATTATTAAAAATAGGAATAGACGCAAACAGCTCCGATCAGTCTGGAAGGTAATATTAATAACTATGCTGAAATTCAGAAAAATATATTTTTACATTATGTCCATCAATGGCGAATTTATTATCCTTGCCAGTTTTTTAAGTAGTTTGTTTGAGCAAGAAACTATAACAAATAAGAGCTTCAATAAACCTACATACCTAATATTCAATACTATTTTCCAGAACTTGTTTACATCTCAGCTGCTTAGTGGCAAGTGAAGAATGTGTCAAAGTACTTCTGGAACACAAAGCAGATCCAAATAAATGGGATTCTACGACGGAAAGGAAGGCAACACCTTTACATTGTGCCGCCAGCGCAAAGTCTTTATCTTGTGTAAAGGTAAACGAAGCTCGGAGCAAATTCAGTGACGCATAAATTTGATAATTTAGCTTTATTTTTGCAGGTGCTACTTAATCATGGGGCAGACGTGAATGCTGGTCTTAGTGAGAAATCTCCGTTACATTATGCCGTATTGAGTGACGCAGCGGAAGTGGTAGAATTGTTGTTGGAAGCAGGAGCATGCCCCGATACGCCGCAGGTCTGTTTTAATTAACGCTGGCTTGCTTACAGCGTGGATTTAAACAAAGTGTTCAGTTTTCGACGCTGTCTATTACTCGTGGGATTTAGCGTTGTTTATTTGGATTACAGGTCTTCACTGAAACTCCGCTTCACGTCGCAGCATCTTTAGGTTCGGCTTCGTGTACAAAGCTGCTTTTAGATGCAGGGGCAGATGTGAGAGCGGCTTTAGGGCCAGGCAAGGCCACTGCACTGCATCTTGCTGCTGAAGATGGCCATGCAGAATGCGCTCGATTATTATTAGAGCACGGTGCTCGAATTGACTGGCCAAATACGAGAGGACAAACACCACTTCATCTGGGTAAAAATTGTATATTTTGACAGAAGCCTTATATCGTTTGAATATTCTAGTTATAAAAAATGCATGTCGCCTTATCTCATGCCCGTTTAAAAGGTACTATTTAGTGACCTCTGATATGATACTGTGTAATTCCCAATTCTATATTTTCTTATCACTATACACATTAACATTCTTAACGTCACTGCGTTCATGTTTTTCATTTAGGTATCTTACTTACTCAATGCTTAATTTCATATAATATGTCTGGGGATTTAGACCATGTTTCTTACAAGAGTAAGTGAAAACATTAAACTAAATCTCATGATTTTTCAGCGGCATTGGCGCAATCTGTTGAAGTAGTGGAATTGCTGGTATTGAAAAGAGCCAATGTCAAGGCAAGGGACGGAGACGGTCGCACTCCACTCCATGGTGCCATTGTGAGGGGAGCGCGGGCCTGTGATGTGGCCAGAATGTTGCTATCCGTTGGTGCCGGTCCAAATGCTCCAGACAATTTTGGATATACACCATTACATATTGCAGCACTCAATGAATTTTCAGCGTGTGTTTTGCTATTACTTGGTAAGAATCATACATACATATACATTTATAAAATCCCGCCAATTTTCCCCTATGGAGCAGGCAGAGTGGTAATGACACCCACATTTCACCAGCTAATGGCCTGGTTCCATGTAAAAGGGGGCCTTTGCCATTGATCGGAAACTGCCTGTACTCGCAGTAATTTGCTAGATAGTGCACCAGGGACGCTGCTGCTCATTGCTCGTAATATTATAAGTTTAAACTCCGCTAACAAGCTTGGCCTGCGATTGCGTAAACTAAGTAATGTCGCTAAGGCCGGTCATTGATTTGAATTTTTTGTCACCAAAAATTTATTGTCTCAAGTTCCTCCGTTCTTCGGAAGGTACGTTAAGCCATTGGTCCCGGCTGCATCTACTGGCGTTAAAACCCACCCAATCAGTACTGGAGCCAGCATAGTGGGTTGTGGCCCAATTTCCCTATACTCTTCCATCCATGGAGAAGGCCCGTGCCCCAGTAGTGGGGACATTAAAGGGCTAGTGATGATAAGTAGTAGCTTTGTACTGGTAGAGATCTGCCGTCACTACAGAGCAACAATAACCAACCAATTAGCATATTTATTTTACAATACAGCATATTTTTATGTATGTTAATTTGGCTTCCAGATTACGGCGGTGATGTAACCTTGCGGACAAACGGTGGCGTGTCAGCGCTGTCATTTATAGTTCGTAGAGTTCCAGATGTTATACCAAGATATCTTAGTAAATTCGATGACGCGGTGCATGTTAGTGAACATGAACTGGGCGACGTCGACTGTGAACTAACTATTGATTTCAGGCCACTTGTGCCCTGTGTGTCTCGAGGGGAAGCCGAGTTGCTCTTAGCATTTGTTGAGGTCTTTTATCGTTCTAGAAAAGGAGATGTTCTAGAATGTATGGAGTCTGGCCTTTAAACTTGTACAGTTATTCAAAATGTAGACAATAATTTATAAAACAATTCTTAAGTGTTGAATTCCTCTTTTTAAGCTCTGTTTTTTGGCTTGTTGTACTTATGTTTACGCTTATATTGCAACACAACAGCCTAGCCTACCGTCATGGCGGAAGGAAGATGTTAGGTACTTTATAAGATTGTACCTACTTACAGATGTATGTGATTTTAATGGTTTTCAAAGGTTTTTAAGCCAAAAAACTATTCATTATTTATATTTAGTTGCAATTTTCCCAGAATAACTTTTTTTCTCAATTTTTTAAGATAGTGTACAAGTACATGGGCCAGTCTGGAACATCTCTTTAGAGCACGTAATAGGAGTTGAGTTTAAACGGTCTATCTTATGAATTATTGTATGCTTCCAGGTTGGACGTAAAGATGTATTGAAGCACCCCGTCGCTGAGACTTTTTTATTCTTGAAGTGGCGGCGAATTAGGAAGTTTTTTGTTTTAAGCTTCATTTATCACGCAATATTTATATCACTATACAGTGTTTACATTTTACGTAAGTTCTATCAATATAGAATATTAATAATTTCCAAAATCAAATGAAATGTTTTCCTCGTTACTTTTAAATGTATTAATTTACATCACGCAAGGTTTAGGGGAATAATTTCAATTGGAACTTTTATTATTCTGCCTTTTGGTACAATTTCTTTCACGATGACTTTATTTCTACAAGTTTCTTTTTAATTTACAGAAATATTTCTCTGCGAAGATGTCACATGCAATGTGCCTGCGTATTTACGACCGATTCAGTATCTCATCGTCATATTAAATTTATGTTTTCTTTCTAAAGAGATATTTCAAGCATTTCTGGGCTGGTCCGCCTATATACGTCAATGGGAGAATTGGCTACAATGTTTAATTATTCTTGGTGTATTTTTATGTACAGTAAGTGATCCAATAAAAAAGTCTAACTAAATCGTTCTTCTTCTTCTTCGACATGCATAACTCTGTTCAATTGTTCACAGATACCATGGGATATAGGCAAAGGAATGGTTGTGAAAGGCAATACATCAAACTGGCAGCACGACATTGCAGCAGTTACTATATTCTTTTGTTGGCTAGAGCTAATGATGATAATTGGCAGATTTCCAACTTTTGGATTATACGTCCAAATGTTTACGACAGGTCAGTATCCACTTTGTCATCGACATTGTTGCTAATAAATATGAAATGACCGACTGAACAATCTTTCTTTGCAGTAACTGTCAATTTTGCGACATTCTTGATGGCGTACAGCTGTCTGCTGATAGCGTTTGGTCTCACCTTCAGCGTTTTGTTCAGCAATTACCCAGCATTCCACTTGCCCGCTGGTTTAGTTAAAACGGTTATGATGATGTCCGGGGAGCTGGAGTATGAGGACATCTTTTACAATAACGGCGACGTCCAGATACACTACCCCTTAACGGCTCATGCGATGTTCCTTATATTTGTCTTACTTGTCACTGTCATACTCACGAATCTCTTGGTTGGTTTGGCTGTGAGTGACATTCAGGTACTTCGGGTTTTTGTTACTTAATTATTTCTAATATTGGCAGTGCAATTTTAACTCGTACACTAGAGAAACAAGTTTAATTATCATGAATATTAAATCCTCAGGATAAAATGGTTGCCTACTAAGACTATTAAATGCAAGAAACTTTTCAGTCTCTTCAAGTAAGCGCGGGATTGGATAGATTAGTTCGACAGACACAACTGGTCGCACATCTCGAAAGCATGCTGTTCAGTTCCATGCTATCGTGTGCTCCTCGGCAGCTACTAGCAGTCCTTCGTTGGGGCGCATTGTTGACTGCCACACAAACGCGCACGTTAAATATAAGGCCCAACGACCCCAGAGAAAATAGAGTGAGATTAAAATTGTATTAATGTTTGAGTTATATGTACTTAAGACATAAAGCTAAAAAGATTCCTTTCACAGATTCCGAAAGATCTCATCGCCTCTATTTATAAAATGGTAGCCAGCAGAAAGGACACAAAAAGAAGTATTAGGAGAAATAATAACTACGAGTGCAGAGTGAAGAAATGCCGCTCAGACGACGATGAAACTCCCACGCCAGTGCTTGTGAAGAGAAAGAGTTATCTCTATGATCGCTTTTCGAATGAAGGTCAACAACAGGTTGAAAGAAGAAAGAGAACTACATCAAATTCAGTTGATAATAGAAATAGACCTGTTTCATTGACAATCAGTGGTATACAAGAGATTTGTATGGTCGATATTAAAAACCAATTATCAGAGCTAACAAAAAAAGTCACAAAATTGTGTGAAGTTACAGAGTCAAGGTTAAAAGCAATAGAAAACAAGTTGAATGATACTCATCCACCTTGACATTTAATTTATGAGAATTTTGTACACAAGTTATTGCCAATGTTTTATAGACAGGGTTGTTTTGTAGTTTTATTTAATAAAAAATGGCATAATTTACCTGTGCCAAATATTTTTTGTAATCATTGTAAAAAGAATAAAACATAAATACATTCTTTGAGAAGTAATACTGTTATCTACTTACCAAAAGGTCACATGCATAGACATCTCCATTGTTCATCATTACTAAATTGCCTTCAGAGGACTTGACATCATTTTTCATCAATTCATATCCAGATATTTTGGCTCCATAGACTATATTCACATTATTAACTTCACTTAATTCTGTAGTGACTGCATGGACTAAGAGATCATTTTCCACAATGTAGGCTACATCATCATCTTGAATGTCAGAGCTGTTGAATGATATTAATGCATCAGAAGAAGCATCCCACACCTAGAACAGTGATAAGTAAACACTCATTACCACAATTAACAATGTCATAGCTTGAGATCTTTTTAACTTGAGATTTCTAACACGCAAATAAATTTTGAATAATAACTTGATTATATATAGCACAGTGGCTACACTTACTTGCATATGCCTAACAGGCTGCAAACGAGCATTTTCAATGTGCCTCCAGACATTTAATGAATTCATCAAGGATTTTGTGTTCTGGTTAAGTGCAACTACTCTGTTGCTATACCCAGGCTTCAGTTCATAGTTTTGCTTAGGGCTCCCTTCCAGTAAGAGTATTTTTAAATTTGACATTAGTGTATTTTTACCTAAAACATTTACCTTATTTAAAAAAGCACTTTCAATTGTTGACTTCACATATTTCTTCATAGGTAATCAAATTATTTTTAAAATATTTGTAAATATTTACATACAAATAAATAAATCACTTTTGTTTATCCCTGAGGGAATACAGAGACAGAGGTGTATTAATAAAAATTCCTCCAACTGTTTTAATGTTCCATTTACCTAATTGTCTTATTATCCATGTACCTATGTCTGGCATGTTAATTGCATCAAAGTCACATTTAACAACCAGAATGTATGCAGGGCATTACTTTAGGTTTGGAGATCCCTAGCCCCAGAGGTGGCGGTCAGACACCTGGTGTCTGCAACTTTGTACCGCTAAAGTGGCATCAGACACCAGGTGTCTGCCGTGGCTTGCTCTATTTTATATAGCTATATCGCGTAATATATAATATATTATTTATTTTATATATTTATTGGTTTTCTAGCAAATTATGCCGGATTCTTTGACAGCTTGCCACGGCAGGGGTTAGGTGAGGCATAGCCCATTAATGGGTATCTCTCCACTATTATGAAGTCATGACTTTAGGTGAAGTGACAACTGTATTATGGTCTGTTCTCTCCACATAGCAATGCCATCAGAATATTTCTGATTATAATATTAAACTAAATTATTAACTTTTTATCATAATATTTCCTAAAACTAAATGATACTTACAGATAATAATGTGTTATTTCATTATTTCTCTAAATAACTCAACTTTTTTTAAATTTACTCACAAAGCACAAACATGAATAAGTTTGTTTTCCATTTGAAATAATTAAGGCATTGATGTAGGTATAACAGGCTTCAATTAACTGATTTATCTATCAGACTACCTAAGAGTCTGATAGATAAATCAGTTTTAAGAGATTTAAAAAATTTATTGAAGTATTTTTGATATTAATCTTAATTTTTTATGCTATTACTTGTAGAATTGAAAGGTGATTCTACTATTTACAGATATATTTACAGTATATACAGGAATATTGTTTACAATAACTATCCACAATTAAAAATCTCAAGCGTTGTTTTTCTATCGGCAAGAATTTTGACCAGAGCAGACTTCACAAGAGTGTCAAAATCCAGGCATAAACAATCCCTGCGAAAAAGGCTGCATAGGACCTTTGTGGCAGTCGCCACATACTTACCCATAGCACATGCTAGAGCACATCCAACCATTCCTCCTCCAGCAATTATTATATCGTATTTCTCTTTGACATTTCTTTCATCTCTATTGCTTAGTTCACGAACAGAAACTACAAGTCTGGTGTTATTGTTATTCAGTGAAGGCGAAAGCAGCCGGCGTACAGTTCTTCTGAGCAACATATTGGAACACTTAAAATCTGTTAAAATATAGCAATATAACATTAATATTAATCATAAAGAGAAAGCAAATATTTCGTCATCAAGTATTGAGGAAAAGAAATACAAAACAAAATACCAACAATTATCCAAACAAAATCAGCTGGAATGGGAAATGTTCGACATTTGTTTGCAGTCAGTGTCAAACTGACAGTTGGTTGTATGTTGTTTTTTTTTTTAGTTAGTTTTAAATTCTCCCTATATTTTAGGGAAGGCAAAGGGTCTAGCCCATACAGCCAAGTCTTTAGTGTATATTTTATTTGTAGTCTTATGAAATAATGAGTGGGTGAAAAGTATGAATGAAATGAATTTTACGTTAAAATATGGGTGCCACATATTTTAACGCATCTAGGGAGTGCTTGGCGCGAATCGAATGGTAACAGAGTTAATGATGGTGCTTGATGAAATGGATAAAACCACTTTTTTTAGTGATCTTTACCACAACATCAAACACCATCACAAGACTTATTTTCAATGATTCTGCATAATTGCACATCAACACGGATGCTTGTGCATCAAAATAACACCACTTTCACTGCACAAAATCCACTCTGTAACAATTTTTGAATTAGTGAAAATAAATCTGCCTGACACCACGAAACGCGCCAAACACTCTGTTGTTGTTTTTTAAATTCTCCCTATATTTTAGGGAAGGCAAAGGGTCTAGCCCATACAGCCATGTCTTTAGTGTATATTTTATCTGTAGTCATATGAGATAATGAGTGGGTGAAATGTATGAATGAAATGAATTTTACGTTAAAATATGGGTGTCACACATTTTAACGCATCTAGGGAGTGCTTAGATGCGTTAAAATGTGTGTAGCCGTGTGGTGACGGCAGAGTAGAATACAATTGTCAACATCCCAAATCTCTCCCGTGGGTGTCGTACAAGGCGACTAAGGATAAATCAGTGATGAGAAATGGGCAGCAGCGTTCCTCTTATACTACCGTCCTGACAATGTACTGCGACTTTTGTGCCCGATAAATGGCAATAGGCTCGCCACCTATTACATGGGACTTAACATAATTGGCGAAACGCGCGTGAGAATTCACCTTTGCCTACCCCTTCGGGGATATGGGCGTGATTTATGTATGTATGTATGTATGTAGGGAGTGCTTGGAGCGAATTTAATGGTAACAGAGTTAATAATGGTGACTGATGAGGAGGACAATGACAGTTGGTTGATTCTGACAGTTTGTTTCTTATATTCATCACAATGGCAAAGGAATTGATTGATCCACAAATAGTTAAACGCGAATAATTATTGCAATTTTCAATCAAGTTAGGTTTAATAATTTAAGTTTCCTTATTTAAAATCAGAGTTCTATGATATAAAGTTTTCATATATGAAAAAGTATTTAAAACCATTTAAAGAAATTTGTTTATAATCAAATTTTAAAAATGTTATTTTATCGTGAATTAATTCAAGTAACTACTGTACATTTAGACTAACCTCTTCTTCTTGCCCCGTTCCCAGTATATTTGGAGTCGGGCAGTTTGTTTCCTCTTCCATTTATATCGGTCAGACAATTCGATCATTTAGATTTAGATGATCGAAGGTCAGACGCCTTCAAGCCATCTGCCTTTTGATACAAATATATCTATATAAATCTATATAATAGATATCATCCATCACACCGGAAAGGTGATATGATAGTGATGACTTGTAAAGAGACAGAACAGTGGGCCTATTCGCTAACTTTTTTTGACAGTTGAAAGTGATGATCACCGAACTATTTACTTATCCATTACTGTTTTCACAGGTCAAGTGTCACAATAGCGTTATAGTAAAGTAGTAATGGATCAGTAAATAGTTCAGTGATTATCACTCTCAAGTGTCAAAAAAAAGTTTGCGGATAGGCCTACAGATACAGATCATGTCGAGAGACCGACGAGCGGACAGATTATAAAGGGGATGTCAACATTTCAATATTTTCAATCCATAGGTAGTGCTTTTAGGTTTTACCATAGAGGACAATAATACTACGGGTTTTACAGTCGGCCTGACACCAACCCTCTTTGAGTATGCTGTTAGTGGGGTCTGGCACATTCTACCAGTTTTTACTGTACCAACCTTGTTTTTTCTCCTAGGCCAGAATGGAAGATTAAGGCTAATCAGAATACTTAAGTTGTGCTGTGTAAATCAACACACGCCTTTATAACTACTTTCGCTTTATCTAATCTCATTAATGTCCTCATGCATGCCCGTTGGTTACAGGTAGTTACAGGTACTACTAAGTAAAGGAAAAATAGCAAAGTGATTATTATTGTGTTAGTGTTATTAGGTATGCTGTCTGTGTGTCCAATCGGCTCCAAACAGGGCATCACAGTTGTTAAAAATGTTTCCTCATGTAGGTAAATTGTATTGCAGAACAAAACATTTTATATATGAAACATTTACCTAATTATGCTTATTTTTCTTTCTATAAATATTTTCCAACGATCGCATTTAAAACAAATTGTAGTAACATTTGCAAAACACAACTCAGACCATTTTATATATTTCATTACCAATGGCAACAGTAACACTGAATCCTCTAGTTAATAGATCCACTTATAAGGAATGTTTATTGTTCTATTACTACTAGCCTAGCAGGTATGCATTAGGGTTACCAAGGGAACCGACAAACACAACAAGTTTAGTTCCAAAGCCTGCGTGCTATTCAAAAATGTTTCAACTAGCTTCAATTAGGTCGTGTTGTGCCAGTTATGGCGCATCATTGTAGTGTATTCAAAAATTCATGTCTCAGAGTGCCCGTAGACCCTGTAAGTAAAATGCCAAAAACAGCTTACGAAAGGAAAAAGAAGTCATTGCTTGATCAATGCTCGATAGAATCCAATTCCACGGGTTGCTCAATAACTCCGGATGTCGACGCGGAAAAATTAAAAGATTTCTATCAAAGCATCCCAGATTATAAGGACATCAACCATTTACCAGAAAAAGAGTTCTACTGTACACTTAGACTGTTGAGGGAAAAAAAGAAGAAGATGTTAAATTTAACTGTAGAACACATTGATGATAGTGGCTTTGACAATAGATACGCCGAAGAAATAGATAGGAAGGAAACTAGCATACTACCACCGACTTTGAACACGAAACAGGCGAAATCTAATTTAAACAATACACTGAGAAGACGATATTCTGATGACCGAAAAGATTTTAAAACAAAAAAGGGTGATATAAAAATTAATAATGACAGTTTAATGAAAATAGACTCGTGTCCAACAAGACGCAACGCAAAGAAAACCACAATTAAAAGTATGGAAAAACCAACGACAGGCGACGTAAAACTGATTCCCATAGAAACTAATAGTACTATATCTAATACAAAAGACACACTCAAAATGGAAAGGCCTAAGAGGAATCATTCAGCTTGCTCCATATCGTGGATCGACGACCATTTAGTAATGAAAAATGATGTTGATAGAAAATTCGATCAGTTTTTTGATAGGAAGCAGTACTCGTTAGGCAAAGCGAGTGTTTATGACGATTTTAAAACTCAAAGCATGCCATCCAGTCCATTGAGAACAAAACGCGTGGGGTCACCGTTCAGAAAAAATAAAAACATAACTGTTCCGAAACCCTTTAAAATGACAGAGAGGTAAGTTTTCGTTAAAATTAAAAGTCCATTCGTCATGTTGACGGAACTAAATTATTCTCATTAGAATTCTTTGGTCCCTTTATCGGATTTTCTATTAAAAAATTAACTGAGGTCATTTAATACGATTTTCGTGGCAAAAATTAGAAAAGATTGTGTGGAACAGTGACAAATTGAACGTAAATAAAAGCAAACATTCCATTGCAATGCTTAACGTTATTTCTTTGACGATTCATGAGTGTATGTAATCATACTTTATTTTCATTTTTCATTATTTTTTGCAAAAAAATATTGCCTTGACGGGTAATATTTTATAATATGTAAGTAGTTATACTATGTATAACCAAAATCTATTTATTGAATTGTTAGTGGTAGCTATACCCTAGAAAGTTACGAAAATTCAATTAACTAAAAAAAGTCAATATTTCAAAATATAAAAGTCTTATGTTTATTGCTGTAGGAACTTACCTATCATTTTCAGGGACGAAGAAGATAGAATCGTCCACGAGCTGCGGAGCTTGCAAAAATCCTTTTCCGACGATATGTTACATAAGAAATGTGAGAGGAGGCACTTCCGCGCCAGGCCGGTCCCGATTGAGTCGAGGATACCACTCTACGACAAAATTCTCGAAGATCAAGCGATGAGGTTTTCTTGTTAGGCCGCACATGTACGCTTCTTATTAGTTTACACGTTTTATTTGAACCAAACTTATTATAGTGTCTTTGTAATGGGACTATTCTCTTCATTAACTCATCTAACGGGCACGTTAATCGTAGTTTAACGCGAAGTGCTATAAGAGGCCGTGTGGTGACGGCAGAGTAGAATACAAATGTTACCACCCCAAATCCCTCCCGTGGGTGTCGTACAAGGCGACTAAGGAATATAACAGTATTGGATGAGGAATGGGCAGCACCGTTCCTCTTGTAACACCTAGCAATGTACTGCGACTTTTGTGCCCGATACATGGCAATAGGCTCGCCACCTATTACATGTACCTAACATAATTGGCGAAACGTGGGTGCAACTTCACCTCTGCGTACCCCCTCGGGGATATAGGCGTGATTTATGTATGTATGTATGCTATAAGAGGACCGCTGATGCCCATTACCTACATCACCGAAATAGGGGAGAGATAGAGGTAGTGACACTTTTTCAATAATATATATGTTAGAATACAACAATAGAAAAAAACTTTATTCTTCACTAATACTTTGGATTAATCGCAACAATAATGCAATGGGGATAGGTATACGAGGCCTTAGAATATACAATAATTTCAAAGTAGGTACGAGGCACTCTTATCGCTGTGTCAGTTAAATTTTCCAGGAAAGATGAAAATTGTTGAAGAAATTATCCAAGTAATACACTGAGTAGTGTATGGTTTTTGGTCCATGTGAAACAATCTTGTACAACAATGTATTTATAGAATTACACTTATGGCGTAAGTACCGTTAAAATATTGAGGAGCGATATTTTATAAAAGCAACTCGATCCTAAATTTATAAAAAAAATTAATTCGTTATATATGCCGAAATTTATTACGGCATCGGCAAGTTTTCGTGCGTTTCTTTTGTAGGTATGTTATTTTGCATATTGCAAAGTGTTTTTTCTAAACAGTAGGTAACAAAACAGTAGGTAACATAAATAATGTTATCATAAATGTATTATGACATCATGCTTAGTAAATGTTCTAGGATATGAATGTTTATTTATATTATTAAAAATAAAAACTGAGTAGCTAGGAGTTTGTTTTAATTTAATTTAAATAGGGAAAAAATGTGTTTCAGGGGGCATGGCATGACATGAGAAATTACATACATACATACATAAATCACGCCCATATCCCCGAAAGGGTAGGCAGAGGTGAACTAGCACCCACGTTTCGCCAATTATGTTAGGTCCTATGTAATAGGTGGCGGTTGCCAGTTGCAAAGTCGCAGTACATTGCAAGGTGATATAAGAGGAACGCTGCTGCCAATGAGTAGCAGCGTTCCTCTTATATCACTCAGGAATGCCTCACGACTGATTTATCCTTAGTCGCCTTGTACGACACCCACGGGAGAGATTTGGGGTGGTGACAATTGTATTCTACTCTGCCGTCACCACACGGCCAACATGACAAATTTATGGACATTAATAGCCTTGTACGACATCCGGTAGGTAGAGAGCTAGGGGCGGTGACCAATTTGTAGGTACAAGCCACATCACCAGTCCTCTATGTCCCCACTACTGCGGCACAGGCGTTACTTATGGATGGAAAAATGTGGAGAGTATACAGAGAATAAGCTATACAGTCGGTATCATAAGTCGATTAGCTAAAGCAGCCCTCTGTCATACCAAAAACAGCGCATGCGCAGTAATAACCGGCACTTTGTACGAACAACTATTGTGACAAGGTACTTCAGTCTTAATCTACTTATGATGCTGACTGTACCTGTATAATTAGAGTTGGATTATTTTATAGCAACAAATGTAAAAGCAAAAATCTTGTTCTGAATTATTTGCGCTTTTTATATTTTAGTAAATAGTAGGCAAGTTAAATATTGGTTAAATCATTTGGAACGGCCTTATTACTAATATATCTTATCGAATACTTGTTTCTTCCTTGTGCAGGAGGGCAGTAACAAAGATAAACAGTGAAGCAGAGCTACGGGCTCAAATGAAACCCTTTAGTTTTACAAAGAGGGAGGAAAAAGGTTCGGTGTGCGAGAGGGTAACCCACGCATTGCCCAAAAGCAAGAAAAAGAAACGCTTCAGGGCGCGACCTGTACCCAAGAACTTATTTTCGAACTATTTCTACGACAAGGTGAAAGAAGACGAATTTTTCAGGTAAATTGGCCGAGGCATTAACCCCATCCTTCGATAATGGGGAGTCATTATTGGTGGCAGCACTTACAATATTTATCGTATCGAAATATTTTAAGGAAAACGTTCCTCCACCAAAACTGGATTTCATTTTAGTTTTGTATAATCTCCAATTTATTACAATCTGCTACCTACCTAATAAAGCGTTGATATTATCTCGTCGCGATGGTGATGATATTATTATAAAAATATTTGATGATTTAAATAAACATTTTCCTCCCAAGGTCAATGAATCGAAAGATTCGTGCCGAAGAACTGCTTCGTGCTTCTAATTATCCTGGAACGATGGCAGCTCGGGATCGTAGCCGATTGTCCACTCCCGCAGCCCATAGCGACTTGCCTATAGACCCATCCCCCGGAATCCCTTCAGTCACGTCATCGGATAGACAGCGTTGCTCAAGTCCCGTGAAAGGCAAGAGGAAAGAGAAAGCGCATAAAGAGGATATGATTACAACAAGTCCACAACCTTTTCGATTCAGCACAGCCGACAGAGCAGCTAAAAAAGTAAGTAGATACATCTGTTTATTGTAAAAAATTAGGATCGTTAACCCTTTATAGTTAGCAGTGGTAAAATAGTTGCTACAATAATTTGAACCTTAGCGATTTGTAGTAAAATTTAAAATATGCATTGCCCTATATAGGGGTAAAGTAGCGATGGTTAATTATTTTGCTTGTAGATGCAGGATATTACGAAAAAAATATATCAAGCCGGTACAGAAAGTGCGGGAAACAGTGCCGCTAATACTCCAGGTCCTCGAGCTTATTCTGCCCTAGACCTGAGGGTTGCCGCCTCTAGCAGGTCCAATCTGGCAGCTTTGCTAAGAGCAGAAGCTGTCAGACGAAAGTTCGAGATGGAATCGGACAAGAGGTTAGCGGAGCAGCGGTGGCGGATGGAGATGAGGCAACGGGACCGATTGCTGAGGTCTAAACCGGCTTGGCATCTTGTGAAAAATAAGTAAGCGTATTATGACTTATGACCACGGCACATATTTGAAACGCGACGCGACACCACGTATAGCAGACGCCTTCCTCTCATACCACCTAGCAATATACATCGATTTATGTGCCCGATACATGACAATAGGCTTGCCACCATGGAATCTAACTTAATTGGCGAAGAGTGGGTGTTAATTCACCTCTGTCTACCCTTTCGGGGATATAGGCGTGATTCATATATGTATGTATTAGAATAACAGCAACAGAACGTACTGCTATTTTGGAATTTTGTTTTTATGGTCGCCCTAACACTAATCCTCCTTGAGAATGCAGTTGTTGGTGTGTGAGTGATTGAAATGATAACAATCCATATTACTCAAGGTTTTAGCTTAGAAGTATTTTATGCTGTGGTTGGTGGTTTGCCGTCAATGAATGGTTCCCCAAAGTATTTTTTGACATGCTATATTCTCCCGCCCCAGTGGAGGGAGAATATAGACGAGACCCCTGGGATGAGTCTGGGCATGGGCAGGCACATTCTGTTATTTTTTTCTCTCCCAACATCATTTTGAAAAACCTTACCGAGAAAATTTTAATTTTGCTAGCAAAGCCTTTAAATTAGTTACCAAATCAAAGGCGTTTCTTTAAATTTATTGTCCACGTTTAGTAGTCAATTAATATTTTTCCTTATATTTTTCTTCGCCTGCCATAAATTTTGCATCTGTATTAATTATGTTTTTATTCTGTTCACAGCCACGAGGAAGATATTGCAATGCGCTTGCAGACGAGACGCGATGAAGAAAAAATGAGACGTGAAGAGTTCCTTCACGAAATGGAACTAATGTACGGAAGAGTTCATCAGCAGCCAATGTTATTTGAAAGATATTACGCTCCCAGACCTCATTACTTATCTTCAGAGACGCTACAGCTCTCTCCTAGGAGAGGCAGTAAGAAACGCAGTTCGAAAAACAAAAGTTACCACTATAACAGTCCAAATAGATCTAGAAAGGTATCAATAAACGACACAGCCGAAATGTTTAACGGCGATGTGTCTGATTACCTAAATAGAATAGACAATGATAAACGGCTGTATTCGGATTCCGAAGTGGGCTTAGACAGTGATGGTGGAAAAATGTAGCAAATGATCGATCGACGAAAGTGTGCGAAATAAATTTTGAGCAAAACAAGTATTTTTGTTGAACTTTCCATATCGATTTGTTATTTTTTTAACTTATTAGATTTCTATGAAAGTTTAGTAAATTATAGCAATATATTATCTACCACTTACCTACTAGTCCAGCACAAAAGCATCACTGATACAAATATTTTAATATTTAAATTACACTTGATTTATATTTTTTTATAATTACAAGAACCTCCATAACTAAGACTGAAATGACTATTTATTACGGAAAATAGGATGGTGATTTCGGATGGTAAAATTTCATGATAAAATTTCTTGTAATAATTTTATTCATCATAATCTTCGACGAGTGGATCAATAACTTTATTTCGAATGTAGAATAGTCATAAAAATATTTCAATTCTTTGTAGAAAATCTGCTCTGAAATTTGAATTTTAGATCATTTTGCAACATTTAAAATATAATTTAGTAAATATAGTGCCTAATATTTAAGCTATTGATGGTATCTAAAATCCACTTAATGTAATATGTGATCGAGGTGTACACTCCGGGTTTCCTAATGCCGCAAATTGCAGGTCCATACGACACGATTCCAATTAAAAATGTTTTGGGCCCCTCGTCTGTGTCGAATACCTGCAAATGAAGAATTTCATCATCATCATCACCAGCCCTTTAATGTGCTGGGGCACGGACCTTCCCTATGGATGGAAGAATATAGGGAGATTGTGCCATAACCCACCACGCTGGCCCAATGCGGGTTGGTGGGTATTAATGACTGCAGATGCAGCCGGGACCAACGGCTTAACGTGCCTCACGAAGCACGGAGGAACTCGAGATAATAATTTTTGGACACCCATCCAATGACCGGCCTGAGCGAAATTGCTTAGTTTACGCAATCGCAGGCCAAGCGTGCTATGCCACTGCGCTAGCCAGCTCCCAATGAAGAAGTTAATTTGAAATGTAATTTAACATTTCTTCTATAGTCATGAATATTTGTGTAGTATTTTTTCTATTAATAAAAATGTATATTTAATTTTGTCGGTTACTTAGATTGCATAACACAAGCCCTTTAGGCTTACTTACTACCTATACGCTGACCTAAGCGATAGATGTGAATGTCAGAAAATATTTATTTATTTATACTAAGTTCATGTTTTGTTATTCGGCTGGATTTAGTATTTATAATATTATTATATAATCGTTAATTATATAATCGTCTGTAAAGCGGTGCACAAGTTAATTGCAGACTATTTTAATTACATTACAGATAATTAGAGTTCTAAACTAATCCTCCGGTTTTACCTCAATTACTGATCTGTGTTGATACTGATGTTGTCTGTCTATAAATTGTGATGTCGCATATTCTAGCAGCTGCAGATACATTTTTTTTGAAAAAACCCAATCAATAATACACCAATAGGAAAGGTTGAAAAATCTTTTATCTAATACGGTTAATTAAAAGACTCATTATCGCAAAGACGTATACGGATGTACTATTTATTGCAGAACACTCCAAAAATAGCCAATATCAGCAATAGCGTGGAGAATTTTCTATGGAATCACATACCAATTTCATCTCTTGACCCGCAAAAAGTCAAATTAACTATTAGATTTTAATTTTAACATTATATAAATGTAAGAAAAATTAGTACAAAGATTTTGGTGGTTAGAAAAAGAATTTTGAAAAATTATGATCTTGAGGCGGGTTTTTCTAACCACCAAAGTCAAATTAAGTACAATAATCCAAAATTATTTTGGTGTAGGTAATAAATAAAGTAATTTTGGAGTCGTTGCTCCAGTATAAGATTTTTTTTTAATGTTTCGGATTAGCCACTTAGCAAGAGTAGCAAATGCTACGGGCCCCGACGCATTTGGGGGTGCGCACCAGCACGTTTTCTGAAAATGTTAATGTTATTTCCCGAACCCTCCTACTGTCTAAAGACCACTTGATAGAATTTGATACAGGCCCAGCACAGAACCGAGGTCAGCGCCTCTGGAGGCACCCTCAGGCCTGCCGATCCAAGCTCCGACTCGGGCGCCCTGTCAGGCTCTCCGAGGCAGTATATCTCCCTCGGGAGATGCCGTCCCCCACGGGGGACGCCTGCCGTGAAGGCCACCTCACAGGGAGTGCTCGACTGCAAGGCTTGAGGACACGTTTGGCTTTAGGTCAAGGTCTTCGCCTTTCCCAAAAAAATCTCTCGGCCAAACAGCCTAGGCCCTTCAAAAACAAAAAAGTCCAGCACTGCAAATTACACACTTTCTATTCAAAGTTTACCTTCATCAGTGGTCCCCCGGAATCGCCACCACAGGCATCCTTATTGAACTGAGCGCCTGCGCATATAGCCGATTCGCCCACTCTAAAGTCTTTCCCAAATATTTCACATACTTCTGGCTTCACGATGGGCAGCTACAAAAAAACAATAATAACTAAATCCGGCATTAAAATTAGTGGATCACTGGTAGGAGATATGGCGAGAACCACTTCCTTAAGTTCTGTAGAAGAATGTGCATTACCTACTAACGCATTCTTGTACAGAACTTACTGAAGTCCATGTTCTTTCGATTCACTCGGTTAATAAATAAATTATTATTATCTCAAAATTAGTCCACTCTAACTAGCAGGTTTAAATTATGTCACAGTTAATTTGCCAATGAATAAATAGCTAATGCTTGAATCAAAGTTTCCTTCGAGAAAACTATCTATGAACACACCCATCCTTCCAGACAGCCGACCCGCGTGCACAATCGCATTTTTCTTTTACTAAAAAAGAAATGCGACTTGCGCAAAATAATAAACCTTAATGGCAAATAATATTTGAACCGTTTAGGGTCATGAATACATAGTGTTTGCACTGTCTACAGGATAAGACCAAAGGGCTGACTGTACTTTTGGTCACAGTACATTGCCATCCAACGTAGCAATGGGCCTTTTACATAACCCTGTGACATAGTGGTATGAAGGAACTCAAAAACAGGTCCTATAAAACGCTACATTACTTTTTATTGTTTAGCTGTAGAAAAATAAAAATCTATTGTGGAACTATTTACAATAAAACTCTAATTTCTTAATCTTCAACAGTGTTTATGACGTATACCTAGTGCTATCGAGCGGGAAGAACAGGGCAATTTTAGACAAGCTTAGGTACAAGGTAGACATTCATGTTCTTACAGAAACCACTTGTAGCACATCAGCCCTCTTCTCCGTCGTCATATTCATCTTGCCCCAGCCCGCGGCCGTCACAAGCTCTCCCACCCGCAAGGTGGCAAGTTGCTCTTTCTGTTGCGGCAAGCAAATCGGGGTTACGTAATCTGCAATATATTTTAACCTCTGTTCAATTCGAAAGTACAGTCCGCGCGCGAGCCCCGAGGAATCGGGGGCTGAGGAAAGGGTGGGCGTGCGCCGCGGCTGACAGTTGCTCCATACCCCGCACTATCCCTAATGTAGTGTCATAAGAATACTATCCCTAGTATAGTGCCATAAGAAGTTTCCTCAGCCAACATTTCCTATGAGCTAATCAATCACATCATCAATATCACCAGCCCTTTATTGTCCCCATTGCTGGGGCACGGGCCTTTCCTATGGATGGAATAATATAGGGAGATTGGGCCATAACCCACCACGCTGGCCCAGTGCGGGTTGGTGGGTATTAACGACTGCAGATACAGCTGGGACCAACGGCTTAACGTGACTTCCGTAGCACGGAGGAACTCGAGATAATAAATTTTTGGTCACCCATCCAATATATTTAGTTGACGCAATCGTTTAGCGAGCTCCTACCTATGAGTTAGCGCGCTAAATTTTTCAATGAGTAATGAGTACCCAACTGTATTCTGAGGTGAGGTGAGATGAGTACAAACACTCAAAATCGTTGTAATATTTTTAAAATTATTTTTTAATTGGTGTATTTAAAATTAAGCGCGGGAATTCTTCCCGTGCCCATATTACGGGATTGATCGTCTGCATAGTGTTAATATTCGACCTAAATTTCGAAGTCATTGAACAATTAATTTTTCACTTCTCATGCTCTGAAAGTGCTTATTTGTGCAGGATATAGGCTGCACAAATAAGCACTTTCAAAAATTATCGGATGAAAAGTTACGTGTTGCACTCGAGTGCAAAATTTTTCAACCTTGTGCTCTTTTGAGTCCCTCGCTAACGCTCAGGATTCTAATTTTTGAATCCTTCGCTGACTAGGTCATCAAAATTGAGCACGCGGTTAAAAAGCCACTTTGGACTCACGTATAACAAATAACTATTACCATTTATCTCGACCGGCGAGTCCAACTCCAATATCGCTATGTCGTTGTGGAAAGAAGGGCTGTTAAATAAAGGATGCTTGATTATATTCCGGATGGCCCGGTCTTGGACTGGAGGTGCGCATATTGAAAGTTCGCAATCAGGGTTTGTGCGGTTGTCATGCTCCCCTAGACGAACATATTTCCTGAAAACAAAAGAATATTTGACCATTAAGTGGGTGTTAATTCCCCTCTGCCTACCATTTCGGCGATAAATGGGCGTAATCAATGGGATTTTTCTATATACACTGACCCAAGATAAAAAGACAAAGACTGCAGTTATACACGCAGACCGGTCCAGCGCGATCGCATTCATCGACCTTCGGCAGGTCGTCGCTCCATCTCGTCAATACAATGATTGAAACATTTCAAGTGTTGAGAAGTAAATATTAAAAGTAGACATTTCTTGTTGAGTTATTTAGACCTGTGCAAAATAAACATTATGTTTGTGCCGAATTACGCGGAGTAATGAGCTCGGAATTGCAAAAGAATTATAAGCTCCTTAGTTGGCCTGTTCGTTACCTGCGAGAACTAAGTACCTACATACAAATATTTATGGAGTGTGGATCACACAATTCTACATAATTATTTTTCACAATAAACTAATACAACTACTAAGCCGTATGGTGACGGCAGAGCAGAATACGATAATAATTGTCACCACCCCAAATCTTTCTGAAACAGTGATGCGAGGAATGGGCAGCAGCGTTCCTCTTACACCACCTAGCAATGTTGGCGAAACGCGCGTGTTAATTCACCTCTGCCTTCCCCTTGGGGGGGTATAGGCGTCATTTATGTATGTATGTACTACTACTACACATCAAAAATTAGTCTCGCGATTCAGCGAGGTAATGCAGCCAGCGTTATTGGTACACTTACTGTCTCAGAAGACCTAGGCGAGGTTTTCTACCTTTAATTTAGCTTTTAGTAACTACAGTTATGTGTTGTATATTGTTGGTGTTTTATATCAAAAATTAAATTATTTATTTAAAAATAAATCAGTGATCTTACAGGGCGTAATTATCGTCGGGCTCGGACAAGCAGTGGCTAGCCGTGACCACCAGCCGATCGGTAATGAGTGCACCACCACACATCCAGTCTACACTCAGGCCGTCTCTCGTATGTGTAACTGGAATGTAAAACATTAAATAAAGCAGTTCAAAACATTTCACATTTACTGAAGAGTTCAATTCACATTTTCGGAATCATTCTCAACCTATCGTGTACAAGTATATCATACAATACAACTGCTCTGCTACCCGGTTAAGCAAAATTTAATCATAGATACTTGTATACAGGGTGGAAAGTTGAGATGGGACAGCTACCTAAAATGAATGATCTTGAAGCTTATCAAAATTCCACTTTGCCTTTACCCTACTAAAATGTATGGAAATAGTTTTCTTCGATTTGTGGGTGTTCTAGTATTCTAACTTAGAATTATTCTAACCTCAGTTGGTTTGAAAGACTGTTTTAATCCTCTACGGGAATGGGGTCGATTGGCATAAAAAAAATTTTCTCCATTCTGACGATTTTCTCGCTGGCTGTTTTTTTGGCATTTTATGAAAAATTTGTGAATGTCGATTTTCATCACTCAAAAAGTTGGGAAAGGTCTCCTAAGACCATTTTTGCGTGGTCGCAAGGGATCTGTTAGCTGCCCTTAATGCCCCATCTCAACTTTCCACCCTGTATTGTAGGAGAAATAATGCACTACCTGAATACTATATGTGCTAACATAGGCATAATTATTATGTTAGCATGGGCATTAATAAAGGTGTGCGATATTTCTTAACATGTTGCATATTATTTCTTTTTTCGTTTGCAATAAAAGAAGGAGCCAATTAAACGCGTTACTGGATAATCAAGTGGAACGTGAAAAATTGTTTTTATATATTAATAATAATGGCTATATTGTTCGCCAAGAAATCGAAACTGTGTTTTCATCACATAACATATTGTAACTAATATAGAACATTTTTATTTATTTAATATTTTATATATATATTATTTTATTTTTTCTGTGTCGTGACGGCATACAATTGTCACCACCCCACATCTCTCCCGTGGGTGTCGTACAAGGCGACTAAGGATAAATCAGTGATGAGGAATGGGCAGCAGCGTTCCTCTTATACCACCTAGCAATGTACTGCGACTTTTGTGCCCAATAAATGGCAATAGGCTCGCCACCTATTACATGGGACGTAACATAATTGGCGAATCGTGGGTGCTAGTTCACCTCTGCCTACCCCTTCGGGGATATAGGCGTGATTGTATGTATGTATGTACAGCTAGAGTAATGGGCAGCGGTATTCCTCTCATACCACCTAGCAATATACTGCGATTTATGTGCCCGATATATGGCAATAGGCTCGCCACCTATTACATGGGACCTAACTTAATTTACGATAAGTGGGTGTTAATTCACCTCTGCCTACCCCTTCGGGGATATAGGCGTAGGTATGTATGAATAATTATTTTTGAATAGTTTGTATGAAATAATTATATCCAGTCATTTAATTTCCTTTAGTTTACTACATAGATAGGATGAGCTGAGGGATTATCATAGTAAATGAAAATCTCAACTCACAAGTATAACCAAGCCTTGCGATCCAAGGGAATTGTCCTAAAGCCGCATTGCTGCCTCCTATGATACGGTCCGCGGAGCTGTCGCCACAGTCGAACGAGTTCAGTAGCTTCCAGGCGGGGTGGCTGGATATAGGTTGGTCTGCAGCGATGACTCCTGTGGACATACAAATTGCAAACCCACTTAAAATAGTCTGCTTATCGGCTTTGGAAAGAATACTACTACGATATAGTATAGATAGTTATGAGACATCATTTATCATCAGTCCTCTAAGAGGATTGTGAAGCTGTAAATTTCAGTACAAAAAGCTTACATTTTTTGGCCCAAAAAAATGTATTTTTTTTGTACTGTAAAACTAGGTTCTTGTAAAACTAGGTTCGTTCGTTTCTATTTTTACGGAATATTGCTTGCGATAAAAGTTGTTAGCATCTTCTTCTTCTCCCTGTCCTGTTCCTTTGATTCATATCATCCATCACACCATCGAATTATCTTTATTTTTGACATAAAAATCTTTCTCTACCATTTTTTTATTTTATTTATTTAAGTAACCTGAATTATTTAAAAAAGAAAACATAGACTTGCATTAGGATATACTGAATCTAAAGGATTTAGGGGAGTGAAAACGTTATCGCTCAAGAGAAGTATTCCTAAGGAAATGTAGGCAAATGTAGACATTACTCGCGCCGCGTATCGGCACTTCACAATCTTCATGGCCCCCACTGCTGGCGCACATGCCTTCCCAGTGGAAGGAATATTATAGGGCGAATGGGCTATAACCCAACCACGCTGGCCCAGTGGGATTGGTGGGTATTCAACCAGGACCAGGCTAAAAGTGTCAATAACTATTAGAGGTATTAGTATTAGTTGAGTCATCTTTTCATCTGCCGGTCCTGCTCCCAAATTAATTGGGGCCAGTGCCGTATAATTTTTTTGTAATATTTTTAAAGGATTTGGCTACCGCCTGTCTGAAACAAATACGATATACGCACATCCAAAACTCAGTTTGGACGCCTTCGATATACACGATACGGAATGGGAAATTAACACTAACGTTAAAAATCTAACAAAAACACATTTTTATATTGATGTTGTACTGAATATACGTAGTACTTAAGACCTATATCTAGTACATTTTGATTGACAGTCAATTTGGTTGAATGGCCAAATCGCTGGCTATGGGCTTGAGATTATTTACTTATTTATATTTTGAAAAGTAAGTCAATATTAATTAAAAATCCTTAGATTTCATGTCATTTATTTGTTGTATTATTAACTATTTAAAGTATTGTATTATCCATAGATTTCAGATTCCAGACCTAGACCCCAAAACGGTACAAAATGAGACCTCCACAGCTAACAATAAATCCCATAATGATGATTTTTATCGGGAATTTCACACAGATTAATTAAGTCTCAAGCAATCAAATGTTTCGTGGCAATTACAAAAGTAATAAACTCACCGAGTATAACAAAGTATTGTGCAGAGAGAAGGTAAGCCATGTTTTCTTTTCTTTGAATTTATCCGATAAATGTGTACCTAATGCGAAGGAAATAACATGACTGGTGGTTCACAAACTCATTAGAGTTATATCGCACACCAGTATCTCGAACAGCATGGAAAATTAATTTTCTTCACGTTCGCTATCGGCCGGCCGCCGTTCCATTCAATCTATTTTTTTATTTAATTTTATATTAATTAAGTAATCTTATATAAATCACGGAATACATCGCTTCTTAAATACAAGATAAAGACACCGCCGACTGTTTTTTTTATTTATATATATGAGATAAATGATTGGTATATTAAACAATGATTATTAACAACAATTATTTTTCTCCATTTAGACTAATTTAGAGCAATTGCGGCCCTACGCTTTAAAAAAATGCAGGTTAAAAATAAAACTATGTGTGGCCAATATTTATCAAATAATTTATTGGCAAAGTGTAAATAATGTGTTTATGTATGTGTACAGTCGATGATAGAAGTGTCACAGCTTTAATATAAAGTCTTCTTCTTCTTCTCTCTGCCCAGTTCCCAGTCTATCTGGGGTCGGCGAAGTAATATATGTTTCCTCTTCCATTCATATCGGTCAGACGTCATCAAGCCATCCACTCCGTTTTGATTCATAACTACGATCACACCGTAAAGGTGCTAGTGTAGATGAATGTATAGAAAAGAGACGGAACGGAACGGACTCTGTCGAGAGACCGATGAACGGAGAGAGTGATTGGAATGACAACATTCCAATCCTTACTGCTCAAAGTTTTGGCTTAGTTTTTACAGCCGGCCGCCTACCTGACACTAACCCTCTTTGGGTATGCTGTTGTTGGTGGTTTGCCCTCCACCATTCGGGTGCCCCGAGGTGCTTATTGGTCTACACCGGGCAATCTCCCTTAGTCGACTTTTACGACACCCATGGGATGAGTCGGGACTGGCCTATTCTACGTAATTTGTTCGCTCCTAGGCCAGCATAGAAGACTTCTTATAAAAGCTTTAATATAAAGTACCTACGTGTATTTAAGTAATATATTAATAAAATCTATCTTTTTCTATGTTGGTAAAGTTTTTCAGTGAATTTCACCTGTGTCAAGAATTGTTGTAGACGATATCTTTGCATATTCTGTGTTATTTATTCTTATAGTATTCTGTGTATTTTTTACATTATAATATAGTTATGTATACAGTATAGTAATTACAACTATCAAAAATAGGTGACCGCATGGCGTGTACGTACAGTTTTATTCAACGGTCACACTTGTGTATAGGTTTTACATAAAAACACTTTTGCGCTCGATATTATACAGATTTATACATACCAACGTGAATTACATTAAACGCTTGATTAAGTATGTAATATTGCTTACTACCTTTCGTTCTTATTACTAAGAAATATAATAATTTTAATATGTTATAATAATCCATAATATTTAACTCGTATGACTTTTCAATGTTAAAATGATTGTGTATTAGTAAACAAATAGCAAGGAATTGCTCTACTTAATATTCATTGGGATAATATCCCTAGTAATAAAATAATTGAACTTTTATACAATATAATTATTTGCCATTTTTCTAACTATGAAGCAATAATAAACTGACATACACATTTTATATGTATATCAAGTATTATTTATTATTCTTGAATGAATGAAATGAACATGCGATAAATAAGACCATATAGGATTGGTGACTAATTTATTATTCCAAGTCCCTCCATGCTGCTGTATTTGTAACAATAATCATTTTAAATTTTTGTCCAAATACAAATGTGACAAATCGAGATGAGATAAGCAAATAAAAAATATAAAAGTATGTAAACTACAAAAAAGAAGAAGTGAAACAACAATTAATCAGGTATGCAAAGCAGAGTTGATTTTATCTCAAAGAAGATAATACGTTTTAACTTTATAATAAAACTAGTTAGCGATATAAGTTAATGCCTATTCTGTAACTAAATTAGACTTCGATTCGTTTAATATTAATATTAGGTACTTATACATGTTTACATACATGACTCACGCCTACATCCCAGAAGGGGTAGGCAGAGGTGTATTAAAACCCACTTTTCGCCAGTTAATTTAGGTCCCAGGTGGCGAGCCTATTGCCATCTATCAGGCACATAAATCGCAGTATATTCATAGGTGGTATAAGATTCCTTTCCTTAGTCGCAGTAACCCGCAAAACCCTGTCTGCAATAGACATATTGACGATATGAAGTATATTCTAATCATGCCTGATAAGAAATAAACAAATTTTCATAAACATCCTTAGGGACTGTTTAGTAATTTTTTTTAAATATTGCCCAATTAAAATGATAATACAAGAAAACAGTTTTGTCACTTGCGTCATTTCTAACTGCGTTGTTGTTGAACGCAAAATGCAAAATTCAACGTTTTAGCTGCAGTAATAGAAACATTACTCGGGGGACTGCTACGAACGGGGGTAGGGTAGGAGGGACATTGTGCCATTTGGGAGCCTTGAAATACCTTTATGGTAGATTATATGTATTATTCTCCCTATATTTGTCCATTCATATACAAGTTTGCCGATTTTATTATCATTACTGGATAATTAAATATTATTTCCATTGCCAACACTAACATTTCAATTTTAAACATTAAAATATACCTATTGTCAAGGTGTATGTGGGATGTATGTCGGTGCACAATGGGACACAATATAATCTAAACTATACATTTGCAAATAGCGTTTTAATATAATCACTTTGCACGTGAGGACCTGTGTACTTTGCGAAGTGGTCCGTTCACTGCGAGACCGTTCATCATCGTGACACATGGGTCATTACCATCAATTATTACCAAAACTGGTTGTACAATTTGTTATTTTCTTGAATTGAGGATAATTAAAACGAAATGTCACGTATTTTGGTATCATGTCGGCGAAAGTGTGTACGTACGCAATACAGGCTACAAGTTGTACGTATGGTCAATAGTTTCCTGTCAATATGAATCACTTTTCTGAAAGAGGCTAGCAGGGGCTTAGACTGACCGCTAATTAGCTAATTAAACCAGTTTTAATGTTATATCCGGTACACTTGTTTTTAAAATACCTAGACCTTATAGACTTTTTTTACTTAATATACAACCGAATATTGCAATCCTTATTCCTTATATATTCCTTATAGGTTCATTATAAGAACGGTAACAATGGCAGTAGGCTCGCCATCTATTACATGGGACCAAACCTAAATGGCGAAACGTGGGTGTTGATTCACCTATGCCTACCCCTTCGGGGATATAAGCGCGATTTATGTATGTATTGTAACAATATATCTATCTCTGATTCCTGTGCGAGCAATCCCTAATTACTTTAGACTGAAGAAACATGCTTATGTTAATGAAAGGAGTGATAATTAGTCATTAACAAGCATGAAGCGCTCCATACTTTGGGTGCTTAGGGCTAGGTTTTAGGTGTGGTGTTAAAAATATTTATTTACTTTTAATAAGTTAAACGAAACACTTTTAGTGCATTGGAAGCATTCGGATTATAGTGATTTAGCTAAAGTGTCAGTGTTGAATTTTTGTATTGATTGAATTTTTAAGAATAAGGGATAAGTGCCAAATTTATACTATGTAGGAAAATTTTACAGTTAGTGCTGATCTTTGGTTCCTGAACTTGACCTTCGATGTCTCAACTACGCAGCTATTTATTAATAGCAAATATAGTTAAAAACGTCATTCTAGTTAACAAACGTCACGAACATGCTTCTTACTCATTATTTACTTAGAGCAATAAGGCTTCAAATCATAGCTGAATTGGATTAGATAGATAATTCTTCCGTCGAAATGCGGCCCAACAGTGGAAAATTTAGTAGGCTCGTTATGATTACACATTAAAATTAACATTTTAAAAGTTAAACAGGATGATTGAATAGTTTTACCAATTAAGGGGATTGTAAAGTTGTAAATTTTAGTACAAAAAGCGATAACATTTTTTACCCCGTAAACATAGGCCAATTTTAATATTTTTAGGATATGTTGTAAATATAATATAAAACTAGGTTCGTACGTCTTTATTTTTACGAAATATTGCTTACGATAAAAGTTGTTAGCATTAAAATATCTTGATTTTCAATATTAAAACTTCCTCGAACATTATATATATTTTTTCAATGTAACTTAACTTAGTTAATTAAAAAGAAAAATCGTACAGACTTAGATTAGGACATATTGAATAAAAAAAAAACAAAATTATCTCATTTTGTAAAGTGTTAGGTGAGTGAAAACGTTATCGCTCGAGACAAGTATTTAAAAAGAATATTGAGGCAAATCTGAATGGTGGGTGGTAAGGATAGTAGATGGTTTAAAGCGCGCGTACGTAGAATTTCCCGATGATAATTTGGTCGCCCATCTGAGGACTCGTCGTTGGGAAAATTGGTTAGTTTAGGCAATTGGCTGCCGAACGCGCCATCTCCTGCATTAATCACTGCGAATGAACTGTCTATATTACGGCGTCGCCCATCGATACAGAGCTAAATGTGAAAAGATCGCACAACAGCGCTGTATAAAACGCGAGGCTAGTATGGTAATTACTGTCGTCGTCCTCTCCGCTGAGGAGCATTCCGAGTCGGCTCATTCCGTGCACTTCTTGATTCAGATCACATCGTATCTCTAGAGAAAAAAAATACTATAATGTTTTAATGTTAACGAGGTGAAACATTAAAACGGCCAAAGCTTGTTTTGACCAGAACGAGATAACCTTTATTGTGATCGAGTAACGTTTAAAATGGTGACATATTATTTTCAATATGCTTAGACGACTACGGGTGCCGATGATTTCTGATAATTGACAGTTGTAATAGTAAAACATTCCTAGCATTTGCGCTAAACATACTGATATGTGGACACGTGCTGTGCTGTGCAGATTGATCAAAAAAACTGTGTTGAGTGATTAAATTTAAATAATAGGTACATAGCAAGATGGTTCACATTTCGTGTTTCGCGACTCTTTTGGCTGTCCTTCTACCGGTGAGATCTTGTAAGTGACACTAAATAATACATTTTTATTAAAAACCATTTGATAACATATTAATTGGGAACAAATCTTACTTTAATTGTTTAAACTATTACAGAAAACAATACGGCACAATAATTTCATTTTCAAGTCTAGTTCCACGCATTTACTGTGAAGTGTATCGCAATATCTGTTATTATTAATAAACAAATGTCTATCGCATCTATCAACCTTGCCTTTTAACATTAATGTTTATTTACAATCTTTATCATTAGAACTAGAGACGTTTCGCAATATGTATATATTATTTTGGTGTTGTGATTTTTTTCCTTTACCATTTATCTACATCCTGGTCGATAAAACAAAATAACGATGTTATAAACAATGTTGCGCAGTGTTTCACTCATCTAGAGTTCTTATATTAAGACGTGAGATCACAAACAATTCCAATTGAACAATATTTCCATCAATAACTTTTGAGTATAAATAGTTCGTTCAGAAACTACCTACCATGGATACCAGTTTTGAGAAGCATAATTTATTTTTATTAGAAGCGGTATTAAATGTTGATATTGATAGGGGTCTATGTCTTTGTGAGGACAACAGTCACTGACATACTTAGTATTATTAAGTATGTAATATGTATGTACCATATCCCGTAGTAATGAAGTCGTTTTTTGAATTGCTAGACATGTTACTAACGATTTTAATTGTAACATTATTTAAATGTTAGAAAAATTAGTACAAAGATTTTAGTGGTTAGAAAAAGAATTACGAAAAATTATTATCTTGAGGCTGGAATCGAACCCGCGTCCGCTGCTATCCGGGCAGGTGCCTGACCGCTCGGCCACCCAAGACACTAATTAACTTGCCGAAATTCTTCTAACCTTTACACTTCACGTTGTAAGCCTCAAGATCATAATTTTTCGAAATTCTTTTTCTAACCACCAAAATATTTGTACTATTTTTTTTAACATTTATATAATGTTAAAATTAAAATCGAATAGTTTATAAAGCAAACCCAAGCTTAACCGAACGCATGGTATTTGTAAAAATATCTGCTTTGGAATGTTTGAAATTTATTTCTACATTGCGAGGGTACCCGTTGGCTTGCCCCGAATGGGTATACCCCTTCGGGGATATAGGCGTGATTTATGTATGTATGTGTAGTAAATGACTGGATCAATATGAATGGGAGAGGATACTGCGCCGACCCAGATATCCTGCCCCCCTAGCCAAGTGGCCAATCTGCGTATAGAATACAAAATGTATGAAACTGACGTATTACATAGAAAACAATAAGACAGTTGCATAATTTTCTATGCTTTCAAATAGAAAAAACCCGTATTCATAAACATTACTATGAGGTGCGTTAACGCACAGGGTCCGAAAAACTTATTCATAGACAATACTTGAGTGACAAAACGCATTGAGAAATGTCTTACTTCGCACAGTGTTGCTTCTTTACTTATACAAGTATTGTTTGTGAATACGGGTGTAAGCTACTTGGCAAGGCCCTCTGGGTACAGATGATGATTCTCATTCACAGCTGTTAATAAATATTTTTATATTTTTGTCACACCTGACCAGGAAGTGGGATTCCGCGTAGCGCGCAGAAATGTTCACTTTATGGTTCACATAAAACTGATCTTATCTTGGGCGATGAAAAAAGCCTCAGATCGCATATTTATCAGATACATTCTTTTCAACACAGTTGCTCGTAAATTGACTCTTATTACACCGTTTTAAGGTTCATAATGCAGCGTATTATGCACTCGTGCATAATTTATTACGTACTAGTGCGTAATTGTATATTTTTTAATGCTTTTTTTTTGCTAAATTCTCCCTATATTTTAGGGAAGCATAGGGTTTAGCCCATACAGCCCTATCTTTAGTATATTTAGTCTGTATTCAGTATATTTACTCGTAGCATAATATACTATTGTTTTATCGCCTTTGGCCCATACATACATAACAGTGTGATAAAGGAAGGTGTAGTTTTAAAGAATACGTAATGACAAGAATTGAGAAAGGGATGCTCGCATGGTTTGATCACGTCGAAAGATTTATATGGCGGAAGTGAATTGAGAAATGGGACAGGGAAGGCCTGGGTGGATCTTTGATAATCAAGATGAAAGAAGGGCCAGATCAAGAGTACCGAAACAGACGGGCTTATAAAGATATTAATGAGATTGGATAAAACGAAAGAAATATGTAAGGATCGTAGCAAGTGGAGAAAGAAGTGATCTCTGGCTACACCTGTGGAAGAAAGGCGTGACGTATGAAATTGTATGCATTCATATACAAAAATAATATAAATATTTATCTTTATACATACATAAATCACGCCTATCCCCTAAGGGGTATGCAGAGGTGAATTAACACCCACTTATCGCCAAGTTAGCTTAATATTTATTAATATTTATCCCGAAGGGGTAGACTGAGGTGAATCATCACCCACGTTTCTCCAATTATGCCGGTCCCATGTGATAGGTGGCGAGCCTATTGCAGTAGGGACAGCGTTAGCCTTGTCTACCATTCAGATTCATTAAATAATATTTAGTGTTTCTGCGAATACCAACAAACATAAGCATACAAGTTTAAATAGTCGTTGCATGTTAGGTTTGACTGTACTATCATTAATATGTGCGTGATTCAAATCAAATTATGACGAACTAATCGAGTTATATCCGTTTTCGTTTCCCGGAGATCTGCGACACAGATTTTCAATCACTAATTAAAAAAAAATATTGTATGTTCCGTGATATCCTTTATCATATTATTATAATATTCTAAAACTACTACTAATACTATAATATTCTAAAGCTAAAGAGTTTGTATGGTTAAACGCGCTAATCTCAGAAACTACTGAATCAAATTTAAAATTATTTCTGTGTTGGATAGTCCATTTATCAAGGAAGGCTTTAAAGTAACCGACATTAACGTGAGCGAAGCCGCGGGCGTCCATTAGTTAACAAATATTAAGACTAATACAGAAAAACATATAGCTAACAAATACAGAAAACTATAACGCAAATTGCTGCGATGCGATTTGGTGAAATTGAAGGAAAGCGCGATGCGATTCAATTCGCAAGTTCGTGCGATGCGGCGTGCGAGCTCGCAATTTTTTCGATACGACGTCGCATGGCAGTTTTCAATACAAGGCCTTAATCAAGTTTAGTGCATTTGACCGCATCAACGCTACCCATGGACATCTGGAAAAAATTGTGAATGACATTAAATTATGGAAAGCGAAATTTTAATCAGTCTTTATTCAACATTAATAAGTTTCAAATCGACGGCGACAAGCGTAGTATCCAATTCCAAATGGATATGAACGGAACTGATTGCTTCCTATTCCTATACACGGGTTTAGAACATAAAACATGTAAATAATAAAAAATGTCATTTTCAAAAGCACGACTTATATGTCCGTATTTACAAAGATCTTAATTTTATGCATCTTACCTAAATCTATAGAATACAACATCATCCCTATCTCTCCCGTGGGTGTCGTACAAGGCGACTAAAGGTAAAGACAGCGATGAGTAATGGGCAGCAGCATTCATCGATATTTATGTGCCCGATATAGGTATATTATGTTATATAGTCCCGCCACCTATTACATGGAACCTAACTCAATTGGCGAGAAGTGTGTGCAAAATTCACCTCTGCCTACCTGATAAAGGCGTGATTTATGTACATATGTATATGTATGTTAATTTAATTTTTCGTAACGTTACTTTATTTCTATATTAAATAATTTCAATATGTCCGTACTCTTTTTTAAGAATAATTAGTTATAAGTTGTCGCTTATTTGCGGAATTGTGTGCATGTCAATATTCAAAGAAACACTGACCATTATTCCAGTGTATGCTGGTGACGCGTGCATGGATGGTGACAAGGATGGCACTTGTTTACTGATTTCCGCGTGCGAACCATTGATGGCTGAAATACGGAAAGCCGGTCACCCCTTGCCTATCCACATAAGAAAAAAACTTCAAGCTATACAGTGTGGTTTCGAAGCAGACGAACCGGTGGTATGTTAATAGAGTAATTGCTGTCATATTACCTCTTAAAGTAATCATAGTTTTATAGTTTGGACTTGTTCACTCACACTATACCGAATGGAGGGAAAAATTATAATTGAATAAACCTTTAACATGTCTATGTGCTACTAAATGTTCGTTTACCGACCGAACCCATGCTTATCTTTCCTTGGGGCCTAGTTATGCGGTGAATGAAAAAACGCCCTTTGGCCACTCTTCTAGAGGGGCTTGTTATTGATATTTAACTTATTGCACGTAAAGTAGATTGGTTCAGACTTATGGACATCAATAATAAACATTTGAACTTTTTCAATTAGTCTTCTAAGATAGTTTCTTAATATTTATTTTTGTATTTTCACAAAGGTATGTTGCGTTCCTTCTTCGGGCAGTCCTAGTGAGACTGGTGAGACAACAGTGGAGGCTACTCCAGCCCCAACACCTTCAGGTCCTAGCCCCAATATAACTGAAACAGAAACCAGGATAGGCGCCCCGCCAGACGTGCAGAGCCATCCCAATCTACACCTGTTGCCCCCAGAATGCGGCACGTACGACGGCGACAGGTTGGTTGGAGGCAAAAAGACTGCTCTTTACGAGATGCCTTGGATGGTGCTCTTGTCTTATAGAACAGGTGTGTAATTAAGTTAAACCTTTTAATGCTCTACAGTTTCACGAGTGCTTATGGCAATATCTGTCATCTTCCGAATGACAGATATTGCCAGAGGAGAGGTAGGAAAGAGGTCTAAAAGTGTAAGCGGGGTACATTGCGATCTTTAAGAAAACTATCAACTCTAGCTGTTCAATATCTGTTATTCGGCATTATTATTATATAATTTTTTTCAAAGTACTTTTATTTGAAAGCTAGAAAGGCTAACTAGGAACAAAATTTGAAAAAAAGCATACGATTTCGAGCAACTAGTATCAGCATATGTAAGTTGCATAAACAAAAGTGATTATGCTACTTACATAGAGCTAGCTAGATAATGTTTTCTTATATTTGCACGAGCACTACACATTTGAAATAAAACAACTTTTACGGATAAGACTCGCGTATAATTTGGTGTTTGGCATATTAATTATTTAACCCGACGTTTCGATCACTTTACAGTGGCCGTGGTCACGGGGGGACTGGCCGTGGTCACAGTTATACGCGAGTCTTATCCGTAAAAGTTGTTTTATTTCAGCTAGCTAGATGTTAGGCATCGTCCTACGAGAACGCGATCGCGAGATCATCGCAGATTCGCGCGAATTTTAATGGTACGATCGCGCGATCAAACCTATTGAATCCGATTATGTTTCCCAACTGACAAACGCACGCCGTGGCGACTCAAATAGGTATGTATTTGTACGCGTATACGAGATGGTCGCGTCGCTTACTCGCGCAATCACGTACAATAAGGACGATGCCTTCAGTGAAAGAAATATTTATTAATTACTAGCTGACCCGGCATACGTTGTTATGCCATATAAAATATCCTGTAGCCATGGTTACGATTTGGTTGACATGGTTAGGTACGTAAAATGTTTGACAGGAAAGCAGTTTATATAGGAAAATTAAATTGTTGTTTTTACTATTTTACTCGCAATTTTTCCATATTTTCTTACCATTCCTGCCTTGCCTGGCCCAAGACAATCATTTCAAAATCAAAATCAGCTAAATCGGCCCATCCGTTTTCGAGTTTTAGTGAGACAAACGCACAGAAATTCATTTTTATATATAAGAAGATGTTAAAATGTCTTCAATGTTTTATGTTGAACTTCGTAGCTCGTGGCACCAGTCTTGCCTGTGGAGGATCTCTTATCAACGAGCGGTATATCCTCACCGCCGCTCACTGCATCTCCAATCTGGGAACTAAGAAGCTGAAGTCTGTGATACTCGGAGAACACGACATCAGAACCAATCCTGACTGTGAGAGAGCCAACGGAAAGCAGTTCTGCGCACCAGAAATTTTGGTGAGTCTACAATGTGTTTCAACAACTTGTACATATATAAATCATGCCCATTTATCCCCGAGGGGGTAGGTAGAGGTGTATAAACACCCAATTGTCGCCAATGACGTCAGCTCTCATTTAACAAGTGGCGAGCCTATTGCTTTATATCTATAATTGCTTTAGTAAAAAGAACGCTGCTGCCCTTTCTCATTACTTTTTTGACCCTCAGTCGCCTTGTATAGCACCCGTGAGAGGGATTAGGGGTGGTGACAATTGTATTATGCGCTGCCGTGACAACACAGCATACGAACAACAGAAAATTTAATTTTGTTAGTTCTTTATATTTTGAACATCTGATTTATTTGAAAACCGTACATCCCCCCTCCTGATACGACTGTATTCCTGTTATCTCAAAATTGATTAATGTATTCCAAACAAGCAAAAGACATCAACGAGTTTTGAAAATATAACTTTATTTTTGCTAAAACATAATTATATTTTATATGGATATTCCCATTAGAAATAAAAATTAATTGTGTATAATGGTTCAGTCAGAATCATAAGTGACCACCGTAGTTCCCTGTTATACCAATGAAAGTTTTATAGAGTAATATAGTACCATATTTTATTTAAATTACCTATTATTGTGACAAGGTGTACCTACTAACATGTTCATCTATTTACGAAGCTGATTGCACAAACAGATGGTATTACTGTCAAGTTGTATATAACTTTTATGATTAATACGGCTAATTTCCTTCTTTCTTATTCTATGATTCCAGAACATAACGATAGAAACGGTTACTCCTCATCCAGGATTCTCTCTGCAGACACTCTTTGATGATATTGGACTACTGAGATTGTCAGAACCAGTAGTGTATTCAGGTTTGTTAAATATATTATTTTTATTTTTGGCGCTGCTGAACAGTTTTTCATCAACATAGCAAATTAAAATATTCTTATAAATTCTTATATCTTACAAAAAAAGGAAATTCTATTCAAACTAACTTTTCATAAACTGTTCTTTAAGACCATTCTCGCATGCATGCTGATTACGTGTTTTGATTACGTAACTCTATTGCTAACAACTCTCGATTGAAATTAATCAAATGATTGCTTTAGCAATTCTGTATTTAAGATTTAACAGTCTCTCACGTCGCGCTCTCTCACATAGCACTTTAATAGCAACCGAAACTGTAAAATGGTGCTGGTTCACCTCTGCCTACCCCGTCGGGGATATAGGCGTGATTTATGTATGAAACTGTAAAATCTGTCAATAGGGAATTATAAGCATTAGAGTTACGTAATTATTGTAGTCTATCTATTGTAAAATTTGACACTGTTGACGGCCGCCTTGGACGAATGCTCAGATTGCTGGGTATTGGCCAAGAGGTCCTGGGTTCGAATCCTGGTAGGGGCAAACTTTGTGATGACCACAAATGTTTGTTTCCGAGTCATGGTTGTGTATATGTTTATGTAGTATATTTTCAACATTTATATACATAATTATATTAAAAATATGTCCGTCATCTAGTATCCATAACACAAGTGCTTAGGCTACTTACTTTGGGCTAGATGATAGGTGTGAGTGAAAAAAAAAAAAAAAAAACTGTTGGAATAAATCATGTTTGAGGTGTGGATGTAACAGAGGCTATTCATACAAAAATATAGATAAGATATATAGATAGATAGAGATGTGGTTAGTTTGATTGGTGCATTTTACAGATAGCATACGACCAATTTGCTTGCCCGTGACTCCTGCGATGCAGAATGAAGTTCTAGCCGGCCAAATGGGCACGGTAGCAGGATGGGGTGCCACCGAGACCGGCTTGCAGTCCAACGTGCTGCTTCGCGTCGATCTGCCTATACTCTCACACGATGACTGCACCAAAGCATACAAGGGGTAATCTTGACTATTATATATAACGGATGGTCTGTGTAGAATCTAATAATTGAACATTCCTTAGCTGTATCACTCATAAAGGAATAAAATATTTATCTGTAGTGATAAGTACCTATCTAGGTACTCTCATCATATTCTCATAGCAAGTGGTGATGTAGTCCGCCATATTATCTTGGCACTTGATGTGGCTAGTGGTGACTAGTGGCGTGTGACTAGTGGCGAGCAAAAAGTGTCATGAAATGTCAAAATATATGTGCTACTTGTGGTTCAAATTTTGTAAAAAAAAACAGTACAAATGAATTAATAAATCTTAGAAAAATTATCACAAAGAAATTTTTGGTTAGAAAAAGTTCGAAAAAAATCTGGATCATTCAATGGATTTTTTAACGGTTTTATGTACTTTTGAAATTCGAGCTAAATAAAATTCAGTGCTATGATAATTCATTAACCTTCTCGATATCGTTCTAGGAAACCTCGCATCTACGAGCGTCAGATATGCGCCGGTGGGATGCGCGACAAAGATTCCTGCCAAGGCGACTCGGGCGGGCCGATCATGTACGACGGCTCTGGCTCGGGCAGGCTCGTCCAACGAGGGGTCGTCTCCTTTGGGCCCAAGCGGTGTGGCACCGGGGGCTTCCCTGGCGTCTACACCAATGTGGCATATTACATGAACTGGATATTAGACAACATGAAAGAATAAGCCGTACCACCTAGAAAAGCGAAGTGCCGTCGAAGCGAAGATGTTGTTAAACGCTGAATCTATCTGTAACTGCTACTCTTAGCTCTTCTTAGCTCTCTATTTTAGGATTTGACTGATATGAAGATTAATGATTCTCTGTCCTATAGTAGGTATTCTATCTATACAATAGCAGACAATATATAAATTAAAAGAATTGTTAAGCAAACTAAATAAAATATTTATTAAAAATATAACCTCTAAACCAATAGGTACTTGTATATTGTTATTTTTTTATTTTTTGTATTGTTGCCTCATTAACACCATATTTCTCAAAGAATAAGTAGCACTCATTTATATCTCCACAGCGTTTTAATTTAGGACCTAAGCTTTTGACAACAATGTTCCTTCTTATGAAGTTCGTGTACTTATTACAAAATGTGTTTGTATAAAAAGCTAATCGTGTACTGTCACCAGAAAATGCCACCAAGTCACACAAATTACAACTATGCAAATGCAAGTTTTAGTATTAGAATTGAATTTATTTTAGGTATACTAAGACTGCAAATTGCTTTAGAACAATACAATGTTTCATTTCAAAGAACACTTACAAATTCGATCAATTTAGATTATGTTTAATTTTATTGTCTTTGGCTGATAAATTGTAATTCTTTGCGTGTAGGTACTTAATAATTATAATTTACCAAATCTTTTATACCGAGACTAGCTTTTAAATATTATTGTTTTATTTAATAACAATTACCATTGTAGTTCATTGTTTCAATTATAATTAGAGTAATGAATAAATTAATGTCTTCATTATTAAATGGAATACAAATATTTGATAATTACTTATGTATCTTTTATTTATTCGCCTTTCTCAATGGACAGATCGCCCTTATCGCTCATTGTGGGACGTCTACAAAGGACAGATATAAATATACCGTCTATCGTCGCTATTCAAAGGAAAGCTTTATTGGGAATGGCTATAAGCCAACATAGTCTAATAAACAATTGAACTAGTCAAATATCTAGAAAAAAACAGCACAAAATAACGACAAGTAAGGTTTGCTAGAGATGAAAAATGCAGCGAACCAGGCAGTATCCTCAGTGGGTTTATTTGCTCTTAGGCTGTATCCCGTGATATAGACATTTCTATTGCCGCTATAATAATATATACATTCATACATACATAAATCACGCCTATATCCCCGAAGGGGTAGGCAGAGGTGAACTAGCACCCACGTTTCGCCAATAATGTTAGGGCCCATGGTGGCGAGCCTATTGCCATATATCGGGCACAAAAGTCGCAGTAAATTGCTAGGTGGTACACGAGGAGCGCTGCTGCCCATTCCTGATCCATCACTGTTTTATCCTTAGTCGCCTTGTACGACACCCACGGGAGTGATTTGGGGTGGTGACAATTGCCGACATTCTACTCTGCAGTCACCACACGGCATCCGGTGGGTATGCTACATATAAAAAAAGAATGTTGTGGTACAATTGTCACAATTATTACTTTTAAAAATTAAGATGGCTACGCTTTCATTCAAATAAGCTAATCTATTATCTTTTACTTTATTTATTTTATTTTTATGGAATAGGAAACAATACTTATATAATTAAATTCGGTAAGTCTTGTTGCTTAAATATCAGAATTTTAGCTTTAAAAATTATTGGTTATTAGATAATTTTAACTGAATTACCATATAATCTCTTATTGGTCCACCTTTAAGATTCGACCCAAATGAAAAAGTGCATATCGGACCTCATTTAATTGACACATAATTACATCTTCTTCATCCATCCCTTTATTTTCTATGTCAACAAAATAATTTTAATCGAGACCTTATTTAATAATGAATTAGTACAGTATATTTTGGCAATTGATGGAGGAGTTCTATGGCGCTCATTTCGCCAATTATGTGAAATGTGCACCATAGAGCTCCTCCATCAATTGCCAAAATATAGTCTTACGTAGTACGGTGTGAGCCTATTGCCATTTATGGCTCGTGAATTAGCACAGTATTGTCACCACCCAAAATTCCTCCCGCGGGTGCCGTACAAGGCAGCTAAAGTTAAGACAGCGATGAGTACATAATGGGTAACGGCGTTTTTCTTATATCTAGCAATATATCATAATATATTGTTTTTAAATATTTTTATTGTGATTTGCCGACATGCCTACATTTGCCTACGTTTTCTCATTGAATACCTACTTGTCTCGAACGACAACCACTCACCTAAAACTTTACAAAATTACTAAAGAAGTGTTCTTTTTAGCTTTACTACATATCTACAAATCTAAGTCTGTAAGTTTTTCTTTTTAAATAATTCAGTTTAGATAAATTAGAAAATAAATAATGCTCAAGGAAGTGTTTATGGCAAAATTATGGATATTTCCATGCTAACAGCTTTTATCGTAAGCAATATTTCGTAAAAATAAAAACCTACGAACCTAGGTTTATTATTAAAGATTTACAACATACCCAAAAAATATTACACTATGTTTACAGGGCGAAAAATGTTACCGTTTTTCGTACTACATTTACAGCTTCACAATCAATATTATATAATTAATATTATAATTAATATTTGCAATGCCCTCCATGTTTTTAGCCTAAAAGCATGGAGGCATTGCAAATATTAAAATTTAGGTAGGTACCTAAAAGTTTTGGGTACCCACCTAGGTGCCCTAATATATAGGTACTCAATTATTCCAAATTCACTGTACTTTGTGACATGCAAACTCAAACTACGAATGATACATATTTTTATTTTCCTTGATCTCAAACTGGTTTCGACAAGGTCCTCTGATTTTATAGACTAATTATTGAACGCTAACTTAAAAAAACAAACATATATTTAGCACCTACAGTCTCCCTACAGTGCGTCCACAGTTATTCTACCTCTGACACTTCTCATCATCCAGCTCTAACATATGGAAATATCATATTAGTATCCTTTTTTCAAATAAAACGTAAATGGAAACGTCACAGGTAAAATAACTGTGAACGCACTGTAGTGTCTCGTAAACACAATCTAGAGGACAGTTTTTAGAGTTTCTACGAGACCTAAAATACTACCTACAACATTCCTGTGTCTATAGCTCTAGCTAGATCGTCTATGGTGTAGACCCATAGTCCATAAAGAACAAAATGGTCAATGTCAAATATTTTAAAACCAAATAAATTAAATAAAGGTACATACTTAATATGTGAGAACTATCTCAAATCTATCACAATCACTGAATCTTAAAATTATAATATTTTGTCATAATTATAAAACGGTGTCGAAAAGGTTTATTGTTATTATAAGTAAGGGTTCAGTGAAGATTATTAAAAGTGAAATTTTGCTAAGAATCGTCAAGACAAGTTACTATCGAATAAATCGTAGATTTTTATCAAAAAACGTAACAATATAATATAGAAGCGGTGTAAAATTTCTCACAAAAAACGTAAAGCAAAAAATTTGAAAACAACTGGAAAAATTGCCACAAACAGGAAAACCATATGAAACTGTGCAAAGAATACGCAACAATGTCCAAAGAATAATACATAATATGAAAATGGAAAATTTGCCCACAAACAGTGCAATCAATAGATCGGCACTGTTTGTAGTGGGACGATAGAATTTACTGTATGAGTACATACGATCTCATTAAAGGAATACACCCTGACGAAAGCTGCAATCAAACAGCACTGTATATATTTCTGTCAATACAACATGATGTTGCAATGTTAGTCTTTCATTAAACTTGAGATAACATTAATTATAATAATTATGTCCTTGACATGTCACCGTGTGGACCAATAGTATGCTCTGATGTGAATGATAACAAAAATGCTGGCACTACCACTGAATCTGCTAGAACAGCTCAAAGTAGTAGAAGCTCATCAGCTCGTTCGTCTTCTGCATCAAATAAACATTTGGAACCACTCAATAAGTGTCCTGACACAAAGTGTTGTCCAGGGTTAGCAATATCCTCGGAACAATCCCGACAGAGTGCTCATCGTAATGTAATAAACTTTATTTATTCGCTCATACATACATATCCAAAGGGTAGGCAGAGGTGAAATAGCACCCACGTTTCTTGTTTGTGTGTTAAGTCCCATGTAATATGTGCCAAGGTGTAATATTGCCATTTATTGGGCACAAAAGTCGCAGTACATTGCTAGGTGGTAAAAGAGGAACGCTGCTGCCAATTCCTCATCACTGATTTATCCTTAGTCACCTTGTACGACACCTTGTACATGGGAGAGATTTGGGGTGGTGACAATTGTATTCTACACTGCCGTCACCACACGGCACATCGCTCATACATACATACATATTAATATTATTATTATACACATGAAAGAGCTCGATGAGATGAATGGAGAGCACCTTGATGGCTCTCGGCCCGCGTGGTAGATTAGGGCCCATTCTCCCTAGATTCTTCCTTCCATAGGGAAGGACTGTGCCCTCGCAGTGGGGACGTAAAGGGCCGGCCATAATGATGACTTACATAAAGCTTAAGGGTACCAAAGACGTGTCAAAAGTAGTTAAAACATTTAGATACAGCCAACAGCATGTCAGGTTATCATAAAAATAGTATAATGTTACATTTTCATAATCGATGCTTTACGTCGAACAAGGTAAGGTTGACAATCGATTAGAGATATTTTTTGACAGTTTTGTATAGTATGGCTTGCTGTTGGTTAAAATAAGAAAAATATATCGTAGTTTTCAAAATTTTAACTCCTGGCTCGGACCCGCCATATTCGCGATCGAGGCAGCTTATTAAGCCGCTAGACTAGACCAAACAATTACTTAGTTGCCTTGTAAAAACCGCTGGAGAGATTGGGTGTGGTCACAATTATTATTATGATCTGCCGACGCATCACCGAAATTAATACGCTTCTAATATAGCAACACTATTGTAAGACAAATAGTACTTTGGTACTTGACAAATATGTGGCACCCATATTTTAACGTAAAATTCATTTCATTCATACATTTCACCCACTCATTATTTCATAAGACTACAGATAAAATATACACTAAAGACTTGGCTGTATGGGCTAGACCCTTTGCCTTCCCTAAAATATAGGGAGAATAAAAAAAACAAATAGTACAGTCAACAGCACGTCAGACTACCAGAAAATTTTATTGTTCTCAATCGACTTTGTGCTTTACCTCAAACAAGTCAAGGTGGACAATCGATTGAAGGAATTTGACAGTTTTGGGTAGTCTAAAGTGCCGTTGACTGTACCTATAGCTTTAAATGAAACGAGTTTATGAGAGCTTTTAATAGTTGGGCACTTTTTGCTTATTCGCCAAAGTCGGGAAAAACCACAAATTGATTTCGACCTGCGAATAAAAAAGGGGTAATTTTAATTAGTTGCAAATTCCGAACCCGTGATTGTGCGCCTATATAATTGTTGATAATGCTTATCACAACTATTTTGATTTTAATCTGAACATTATATAAATGTTAGAAAAAATAGTACAAATAATTGTGTTTAGAAAAAGTTCGAAAAAGTCTTGTTGCGGGAAATGAACCCGCGTCCTCTCCAATCCGGGCAGCATACACCACTCAGCCGCTAGACTATAATTTTTCGAGCTTTTTTTAACCACAACATTCTATGTAATGCTTACTACCAATCATATTATTTATGGTTGTCAGCCTTGTCCGCCAAAGTAGATCAAATAACCGAGGTATTCGAGCTACCTTGCTTGTACAATCTACAGTTGGACCGCTAAGATAATCGGTTTGGACAGTTTATCTATCGGACGTAGTAGATATGTTGTAAGCGCTGTAAGGGTTAAGACAGCGTGTGTAATGGTAAGCAGGAAAGCAGGGTTCCACTCATACCACCTAGAAATGTGCAGTACACTACTTACTGACTTATGTGCCTGATAGATGCCAATAGGCGCACCATCTATTACATGGGAACTAGCTTAATTGGCGAAAATTGGGTGTTAATTAACGTCGCCTGCCCCTTCGGGGATATACGTGTAATGTATGTACCTATGTGTGTTTTCTTTATTTCTAAATACGACGAATAAAAAGGCGATGTAGCTTTTTGGTTCTAGTTCTGTTGCATGCGGTTACGTGAACATCGGATATCTTGTTTCAGAGTTTACTGTCTCTACAAAATTCGATTATGAAAACCTGGTCTGATGCGGCCCGTTTTTGGAGGACAGTCAAGGAAGACCGATTTAGATGGGGTCTCTTCAAGAGTATATTATTCTTCACTGTCGGCCTGAAGCTCTTTGATGACCTGGCGCGACATCTAGCGAAGGATGTGAAAAACTGTGGCGGACGTTAGCAAACTGATTTTCATATTTCTTGTGAATTTCAAAAGAGTTTTGTATAATGTTTTTTTATAAAATATTATTGTCCCTATTAACTTTTTCTGAAAATTAATATTGTTACCCGCTATGTTATTTTGCTTTAGTCAATTGAAACATTTTGAATTATATGTTTTATGCGCTTAAAGAGTTGTTTTTTATACTTCATACTTAGGCCCGAGTTCACCAACACGTAAAACAAGGGATTATAAAAAAAAACATACGGGTACAAATTGAGTAAACTCCTCCGTTTTTTCGTCGGTTAATTAATAAGTTATCCGTATATTTTTCACATTTCTTCCATATTGATACTGTGAAAAAGAACCGGTTAAATAATAATCGACTGTTTACGTGTTGGCGAACTCAAGCCAGTATTAGAAGCAAACACGTTAATATATGGGACGATTGAGAAAAGATTACTTGTCAACTCCCAAATATGAATAGATACGAACGCAGCCAAGTATTCCAACTATATTTACAAGACCTGTTGTTTTTATCGGACGTACACAATCTATATACACAATATATAAATGTCATGAACGTGGCGGGTACAAGGAAAATCCCAAGACAGGCGAGTAGCGACGCGGCACTACTCGCGCGCGCATCTCCTCGCACTCTGTGTTTCAGTAAATTAAAATTTGTTGATAACCTCAGGTGGTCATCAAAGTCAGGGTCGTATAATTGAACTATCAGTCGAGCGCTGGCCGCGTCGCAGACAGTACCTGTGACGTCGCAACGTAATCACAAGATGGGTTATAAGAGAATTGTCGCAGTCGCCTTAGTGCTGGCCGTGTCGCGGATTGATGCACGTAAGTTGTAGTTTTTAAAAGCCAAACAAAACTGGTTGCTGGCGGACCGTCGGAAGGTCCTATTTAGCTTCAAGGTTCGTAAACAGCAACCGCTGGAGTCGTTGACTTTATTATAGACATTAACTAGTGATATTCATTAACGTGATAAATTTGTGGCGACTCGAACCATTAGTAAACCAGATTAATTCCAGAACAGAGAGTGTAGAGGAAAATTTTCCGTCTATATAACGCCTTCTTCTGTAAATACGTTCTATTATGACAGCCCAGTATTTTTGCATTATTAACTTCCTATAAGAATATGTTTTTAAATAATAATGTGATGTTATCGAGCTGTAGATGAAAGGTCAGTTTGTTTGTTTTGGACCACAAATAGGATGTAATGAATTTTGATGTCGTTATTGTATATAGGTACCTATATCATATGGTCACTTGGGAGGTTTTTGTAAATTCGTTTAGTTTTTTTAGCTTGAATGCTTTAATTATCGTATAGCCAAATTTTACTTAGTAAGGTTTTCAAAATCGCATACCGACATAACAAAGTGCATGAAGTACAGTAATAATTTTGTAATCAGAAATAAAAGTATTCGATTTTAATTTTAACATTATATAAATGTTAGAAAAATTAGTACAAAGATTTTAATGGTTAGAAAAAGAATTTCGAAAAATTATGATCTTGAGGCGGGAATCGAACCCGCGTCCGCTGCTATCCGGGCAGGTGCCTGACCGCTCGGCCACCCAAGACAAGTGTCTCGAAATTCTTTTTCTAACCATTAAAATCTTTGTACAGAAATAAAAGGTTGAAAAATAAACTTTCAACCTTTTATCTAGATTATATAGTAACTTGGGTATATTAGAGACAGTTTGATTTTATTCTTGAGGGTCACTGTACTAACCTAATTTAACCAATTACACTTATCTTATATTACTTCTCGTGATACAATTTGGGTATTATTTAAATTGGTAAATTTGAATGGAAGGACTGGCCGACAAAAATGAGTCTGATGACTGATTTGAGTATGTACCTAATGGCCTGTTTGCAACCTAAGCCGCTAATTATCTCCAAATGCCCTTTAATAATTATTTTAAGAAAATCATCACATATTTAATTTATATACAGAAAAAGACCTAGTAACAAAAGCATTCAATAAAGTAAATATAGAAACAAAGATTTTTTTTCAATAACGAATAGGTTAGGTGTCTTTTGAATGTGGAAAATTAATTTTCTACATATAATTAACAATAAAAGTTGTACGAAATACTGCAACATTTTCCATTTTCTCTTATATTATATATAACTGAAATCCTAATTTATCTGTCTCCGTTAAATATGCAGCATTTTTTTACACATTTAAAAAGGAAAAAGGCACAATTCTGAATACAAACAAACATAATAGTACGAAGCCTTGTGTGCTAAAAACTTACTACATTAAAACTGTTTTTCGCAATAAAAACGTTTTGAGATTTTTCCATTTGTATTAAAATAAAATAAAGATATGGATCATTCAAGTTTTTATTGCTTTTTGCTTAGTAATAATTTACTACATTATACTTTGTCCAAATTGCTAATACATAGGCAATCGTAATATTTTTTTTATAAAAGTCGATTCTATAAAAATATTTTGTTATTCTTATTTTATAAAAGTATCTACATATAAATAAAATCACACAAATAATGTTTTCTTATATTTGCACGAGCACTACACATTTGAAATAAAACAACTTTTACGGATAAGACTCGCGTATAATTTGGTGTTTGGCATATTATGTTTTATTTCAAAAATCACACAATTTTCCCATAAGGGGTAGGAACAGGATAAACCCCCGAATACAGAAACGCTACTCTTTGATCCCAATTGGAAAGGGGTTGTTAACACCTTTGGAGCGATCGTGGCCCTCAAGTGGTGAAACACATTTCATGAAGTTTATGCGGCTCTTTACTCGGAGAAACTTCATACATTTAAGTAAGCCATATATAGCTACATTTAAGCCATACTTAATTATGTATTCTTGGGAATAATTTCTCTCGCAAATAGTACCCTCATTGGCAGATAAATAAAAATAATCGATTTAATGAAACCTGCACAGCGGATTAAAATAATATAAAAGTTATAATTTCCTGTTTGGCAGGAACATTGCTAGCATTTAATACTTAAACGTATGAAGCAAGTAATTCAAGTGTATGGGCTGTTGAGTCATGTCGCTTATTTGATATCAAAACGTCACAACTCGGAAATACTCTTCGAAACATCGTGTACTCAAAATGTATTTATTGCATTGAGACTTATTTTTGATTTGTATCGTCTTTGATGACGGCCGCCTTGGTCGAATGCTCAGATTGCTAGGTATTGGCCAAGAGGTCCCGGGTTCGAATCCTGGTAGGGGCAAACTTTGTGATGACCACAAATGTTTGTTTTCGAGTCATGGTTTTGTATATGTTTATGTAGTATATTTTCAACATTTTATATACATAATTATATTAAAAATATGTCCGTCATCTAGTATCCATAACACAAGTGCTTAGGCTACTTAATTTGGGCTACATGATAGGTGTAAGTGTAAAAATATTTATTATATATTTTTATTATTATTACTCAAGTGGCGATATTTTGAAATACGAAGGAATTTCAGTTTCAAGTCCTTGGAGAGAACATTACTTAGTTTACGCATACAGTTTGAGCCACAAAAAGCGCAACTGCTTTTTTTAAACTTTCGAGCAAAAAATAACTAGATTAGGTACTCATAGATATGAATACTCTTGAAGAGTTCAATAGCCAAAAAAACTTTAAATTGTTGACCTGTAAAAGTGTTTCGTGAACCCAATGTTGACCCCATCTGCCCCCGTAGCAAGGGACGTGGACACATCTCTTTCGGGGGACAGAAAATCTTTTCTTCTCGCTCTAACTCCCACTAAATCCCGAGACAAAACACTGTCAAGTGGTGGAGAGAGACTTGTCCACGTCCCCGTGCTAGGCCCGCTGCAAAGGGATTATTCTGTGGTTGTGCTTATTCGTAAGCCGTTTGTGGTGACGGGAATAGGACACTCTCTTCCGTTGCCCATTTTATCTAATGGAAGAGGCCAATCTTCGGCTCTCTACATAATATGTAAATACAAAAAAGATACAACTCAAATAAGAATTCCTGTACAATAAGTCTTGCTGTTAAAGATTTAGAACTCACAATGTTCTCAAGTATTTTTTGAGTTTCTTCTCTATTGGCTCCTAACATCACAAAAGGTCCCCACACCCGCACGCAGTAACCGCCTCATCATCATCACCAGCCTTTTAAAATTCCCAATTCCTTAGCATTAGGAATATTAAAAGGGACAGGGAAGGCGATTCGATGCTTCAAAATAATATTTTTTTCACTTCTCATGCTCTGAAAGTGCTTATTTGTGCAGGATATAGGCTGCACAAAATCGAATTTTGTGCTCTAGAGCATTAACGTATCTACTGATAAATGTGTCTATATTAAGACAAAAAAATTAGCCATGCAGCCAAACACAATAAGAAATTCAGAGATAGAATTTGTAATTTTATTATTTACTTAAATTTATTTGCCTAATGTATTTTTTAAGACAAAAGATATTAAAATTTTAATTCAAGTAGGTACGGTAGGTTATTAAATTAATTTAAGAAAATTATTACTTCAAAATTAATTCAATACTTGGCTGTATAGGTCTGCAGCCCAAGCCTAATATCAATGGGAAAACAATTTCCTTCAGTATTCAAAACTGTACTAATTTTAGTTTGAATTTTAAGAAATGTTATGATAAACTACTGTTTTATTTCCTCGCAATCGAAGTGAAAAGCAGAGTTTCTAACTCGTCTACAAAACCATTTTTATGCTAAAAGTCTCGGACAAAAATGATTCGTTTTGTGCACTTGATGGAAAATCTACTATTTCATCCCCCCATCTCGGAAAAAGCGTTTTTGCTCTTCGATACCTGAGTGCAAAAGCCGTTTTTATCCTCTAGAGGATAAAGTAAATTTGAATTTAGAACATCGCATGCAAGTGCATTATGTTTGTCAAAACAAAACATAATTTTTTAATTTGTTTTTAATTCTCCCTATTTTTTTAGGGAAGGCAAAGGGCCCCATACAGCCATGTCTTTAGTATTTTTATTTCATATTAATATGAATAAATGGGTGAGCGAAATAAATGTATGAAATTAATTTTACATTAAAATATGGGTGTCACATATTTTATCGCAGGGAGGTATTTAGGGAGTGCTTGGCGCGATTTGAATGATACCAGAGTTCATGATGACGACTGATGAGGTGGTGAAAACCACTTCAAAATTCTCAACATCACAAGACTTATTTTCAATGATTTTGCATAATTTCACACCATTCCGGATGCTTGTGCATCAAAACAACACCACTTTCACTGCACAGTCTGCACAAAATCCACTTTGAAAAACATCATCCAAACTATTGGACCTCTATGGTATCGAATTTATTAAACAACCTTTTTAATTTGATAAAAATTCAGATTCGGAACCTTCTTGGTGTACTTTTTTTATTAATTTGCTTTGCACGTGTGCGTCTGGGTGGATGTTGTGGGTGCGTCTGGGTGTGTCTGGGTGGATGTTGTGTGTGTGTGGAAGTGTCAGGGTGTTAATATAATTAACTGAAACTTTTAATAATTTTTTGATTGTAATTTTTTTTGCATTTTGCCATTTCCTCGCTGAGGGGGATGAAAAGTTACGTATTGCACTCGAGTGCGAAGATTTTTCACCTTGTGCTCTTTTGATTCCCTCGCTAACGCTCAAGATTCTAATTTTTGAATCCTTCGCTAGCTCTGTCATCAAAATTGAGCACGCGGTTAAAAAGCAACTTTGCACTCACGTATAACAAATAACTATTGCGTCAATTTTCAACTCGTCATCAAGATCCAAGGGGCGATTCAAGTAGTAACCAAACAGGCCTTCCCTATGCATGGAAGAATACAGGAAGATTGGACTGTAGCAGTCGCCTGAGTAGTCTTAAATAAATTACTAAGGGCCTGTTTCACAATCGACAAGTAAGTTCGAAGTAGCTTACTTGGTAGTTCAATTGACATATATTTCATATTACAACTGTCAAATGATCTGCGAAGTAAGCTACTTGTAGATTGTGAAACAGGCCCTAAATCTAAAAGGTTGAAAGTTCGAACGTGACCCAACTCAACACATTTTTAGATGTAAATGACGTAAGTCACCATTTTTTTTCCGGTCGATATCATTGTAAATTGATGTTTCGAAAAAATAAGACTGACGAACTAAAATCACTATATTATGTTTTTGTTTTATTCAATTGGTTTGGTACCCACTGGATCTTCATAATTGGAACTGACCTACACAATAGGACCTATTCGACCTCCTATCAAAAACATTGGTACCCACTGGACCTTCAATTTGCTCTTTTCTTTGGGAACGTGCAAAGAATAATATATTTACTTACATTTTACAGTAATACAAAGTGCATTGAATTGAAAGAAATTGCCTTAAATTCGTCCTCATATTTATGGAGCCACGTCTTAACTGACCTATATCTTTTCCCGCCTAAAATATTAGACAAATGTTTATTGTCCCTGCTCTAAATATTGAGATCGCATCTAACCCCGAAATCTGAATTGACTCAACAATTCAACATGCATGACGGCGGGCGGCGTGTCTACTTGGGAATACCCCTATATTGTCTGCCGCTACTCTGCATATTATAGGGACTTATCTTTGCGTAACACATAATGGACCCTTTGTATAGGTACAAAACTTCAATTCCTACTTAGTATGAAACTTATCATAGCTCCGATTGTCACAATTAATAGCAATATCAATCAAATAAGGAAAATGTGTTAAATACACACCGCTTCTATTGTACTGTTTTATTTTGCGTGTTAATCAATGTTGAACTCTAATTTATACAAACACAAAATACATTTAATGTTTGCTTCTTTATGGTGCGAAAATGTACAGGTAGTAACAAAAAATAATTTATTTATTAATATGCCGACAGTGAAAAGAACACAGCTCAGGGTTGGATAGGCAATTATGACTAGGTACACGTGTCCCAAACTTTTACTTTTAGGGCCAGGCGGCCTTATGTAGATATAGTGTCTAAAAGGGGTACTTTCGTACATACATATATAAATATACCCCCGAAGGGGTAGGCAGAGGAGAACTTACACCTTTTCGCCAATTAGATAGGTCCCATGTAATAGGTTGCGAGCCTATTGCCATTTATCGGGCACGGAAATCACAATACATGCTATAAAATGAACGCCTTGTACGACAAACAGATGAGGGTGACAATTGTATTCTGGTCTGTCGTCCACCCGACGGCAGTTTCGTGTATCTAGGTAAAATGATTTGAAAACTTTATGAAAGGAAAATAATCTATTTAGGTAATCATAAATACCACCCACATTAAAGCCAGATATCAGCTTTTATGCTTCTGATTATAGGTTAACCCACTAATAATTTAAACGCTTATTTTCTAAATATAAAGACAGACTCCAGATGTTTAAATAAAGAACAGACGAATTTGAAACCTGTATATTGTGTTGTGTCTATAAATCAGTAAACCAATTACAGATGTAATAATTACTTACAGTCCAGAACCGGAATTCAAAGCACGTCATTATTTAAATCTAATCAATTTTAGTTTTCTTGATTTATTGGGTAAATGCCTTCCACTCGAGTTCGTTTCTCAAACATAATTTGCAATCAACAACGTCCACCAATAGATGGCGCTGGATGCACTTGAGACCATGCCGGTATCGTTGGGTTTTTCTACTTATTTACGAAGCTGAGAAGAATTGTGTGAGCATACACAATACGTATTTCTTCTTAGTTCTAACTATAGTCCGACAACTTCGTGCGCGACCCTCCTGCGGTATGAGAGACGGTGGCGGGGACAGGGCGCTCCAGATGCCAGCGGGGGCGGGCGATGAGGGGATGAGGGAAAACTCGCCCCTCCCCACATCACCCGACCCCGCCAACATCCAGAGCGCCCCGTCCCCGCCACTGTCTCATACCGCAGGAAGGTCGCGCACGAAGTTGTCGGACTATAGTTAGAACTAAGAAGAAATACGTATTGTGTATGCAACAATTAAACCTGTCATAACACTACTACATTTACCTCTTGTGACACCATGTAGCGAACGCTCATTATAATGGCGAATGAATTAACAAACAAATAAAATTGTACCAAAAATGTGTATCCTTTTCTACAGAAAGATGTCAAGGCGGCGCGCCGTGCGTGGACCTGCGTGCCTGCACGAATCTGTACAATGAGCTGCGCCAGGGCAACAGCCAGGAGTTAACCAAGCTTCTCCGAACATTGCACTGTGGCTTCGACAACGACAACCCTAAGGTACAGATGGTTCACCCTACTGCACGTCAGCTTGCCTCAAAATGTCAGTGATGCTCTTATAATTTTGCACTTTACTCCAACGAATTAAAGTTCAAATCGATAACGTTGTATATCTATTGGGTATGAAAAAATGCCGTGCTGTTGTTGGTTGCATTAACAACAACTCGTCCACAGATCGTACTAATCAGCACCTAAAAGTAATTTCAAATTTACAAGGACCACATTTTGCGTTACCATTGCAATTGCCGTTACCACAACATAACTGGAAGCTATAATGTTCAGAGGCTTGCTGCGAACATGTGAATACACCCTAAGAGGTCTATTTACACGTTACACCTATTGAAAATTGGTCTGCAGTCATTACACAAGTTTGTTTGAGAAGTCTTACTTTTACACAGATCTGCTGCCCTCCTGAGTTCAGTGGCCAATCTTCCGTCGTGGCTTCGACATCGCACTCTCTGTCGGGAAGGGCTACACCGGAAACCTTGGAACCCCTCTCCCTACTTCCGGATTTAAACGACTGTGGAAAACAGAACGATGACCGAATCATTGGCGGAGTCCGCACTGACATCGATGAGCATCCATGGATGGCGTTATTGCGATATGACAAACGTACGTATAAAATTTTATGCTACCATCCGCCTCACCGTTTGGGATACAAAATGGTGATATCGCTAGAATATTTATGTAGAGATGAACTGGTATAATATGTCACGCACCTCCGTTTGCACTGTGAGAGTGAGAGAAATTGTATTATTTTCCCTTTTCAATTTTGACTTATGACGTAATTTTAACTCCATATTACTATAGTCCAACAAGTTCGTGCGCGACCGACCTGCGGAACGAGACGGTGGCGGGGACGGAGCACTTAATTTGCTTGCGGGGGCGGGCGATGCAGGGAGGAGCCAGTTTTCCCTCCTCGTCGCTTCACCCGCCCTAGCTAACATCCAGCGCCCCGTCTCCGCCACCGTCCCTCATACCGCAGGAATGTCGCGCACGAAGTTGTCGGACTATAAATATACAGAACAATATTTTATGTTTTACTTTCAGCCAGAGGCTGGGGTTTCTATTGCGGTGGCGTGCTCATTTCTCCCAACTACGTTTTGACTGCCGCTCACTGCGTCAAAGGATCAGACCTACCTCCTAATTGGAAACTGTAAGTTTAAACTTTCTTGTAGATAAATACCTATGTCATCATCACCAGCCCTTTACTGCTGAGGCACGGGCCTTCCTTATATTTTATAAGAATATAGGGAGATTGGGCCATAACCCACCACGCTGGCCAATTGCGGGTTGTTGGGTATTAACGACTGCAGATGCATGCTTAACGTGCCTTCCGAAGCACGGATGAACTCGAGATAATAAGATTTTGGTCACCCATCCAATGACCGGCCTTAGCAAACATTGCATAGTTTAAGCAATCGCAGGCCAAGCGCCCTATGCCACTGCGCTAGCGAGCTCTTTCTATGTGTCCTCATAATATAGAAAATTATAAAATAAAAATTGTCTTGGATTTCACGCGATCGATGTCAACATTTCTCAGCCTTTCACAGATGGGCTAGTGTTAATGTCTTGACTTGGTAAAGCGTCACTTATTTGGTACACTAGACATACATATTTAAGGACTACCGCCCGTTTAAATACAAGAGAGACGCAAAATACTTAGACACATTGTGTGTTTCATGTCACGTGGTAGAAAATCACACATAGCGTCCTAATACTAAGGGCATGTTTCACAATCGACAAGTAGTTCTAAGTAGCTTACTTGGCAGTTCAATTGACATAAATATTGCATATTACAACTGTCAAATGATGTTCCAAGTAAGCTACTTAGGACTTACTTGTCGATTGTGAAACAGGTCCTTAGTACCTATAAGAGATAAACTGATAAAAAAATTAGCAATAGAAAGCTAATCAATTGACATATTGCATCAGAGTCAACATTGCAATGTTAACAATACTTTTCAGGAGCCAGGTCCGACTTGGTGAGTGGAACACGTCATCAGCTCAGGACTGCATAGATCGGGACTGCAGTCTTCCTCCGCAGGATCTAGTCGTGGAGAGGATCATAGCACACGAAGACTATGACCCCCAGGACGCTCACCAGCGCAATGACATCGCGCTTTTGAGACTACGGAACAGAGCCACGTTTTCAGGTAATTTTCACGTTATAGTCCGACAACTTCGTGCGCGACCTGCGGTATGAGGGGCGATGGCGGGGACGGGGCGCTCTGCATGTAAGCGGGGGCAGTTGATGCGGGGAGGAGGGAAAACTCGCTCTACCCCGCATCACCCGCCCCCGCTAACATGCAGAGCGACCCGTCCCCGCCACCGCCCATACTGCATGAGCTTATCTGACTATAGTATGCTTACATCTTAACAAAAAAAATACTTAGGGCCTATTTCACAATCGACGGGCAAGTTCTGGGTAGCTTACTTGGCAGATCATTTGACAGTTGTTATATGAAATTAAGTTAATTGAACTGCCGAATAAGCTGTTCAGAACTTACCCGTCGATTGTGAAACAGCTAGACCCAATATTATAAAGCTGAAGATTTTGTTTGTTTGTTTGGTTGGTTGAACGCGCTAATCTCAGGAACTACAGACTCAAATTGAAATAGTTATTTGTTGTACATGAGTGCAAAGTTGTTTTTTAACCGCGTGCTCAATTTTGATGACCGAGCTAGCGAAGGATTCTAAAATTGAATCACGAGCGTAGCGAGTGATTCAAAAATTAGAATCCTGAGCGATAGCGAGGGAATCAAAAGAGCACAAGGTGAAAAATCTTTGCACTCGAGTGCAACACGTAACTTTTCATCCCCCCCAACGAGGAAATTGCAAAAAACAAAAAAAAATACAATCACAACAGTTTCTGTTTTACCCAGAAACTTCCACAACACCCTCCCATTAACCCAAACCCACTCTCAACACCCACACAGAAACACCCACAACATTCACACCCGCAATACACACCCATCCACTCAGACACACCCAAAAAACACCCATTCACCCAGAAACACCTACAAAACACCCATTCACCCAGAAAAACCCACAAAACACCCATTCGCCCAGAAACACCCACAAAACACCCATTCACCCAGAAACACCCACAAAACACCCATTTATCCAGAAACACCCAAAAAACACCCATTCACCCAGAAACACACACAAAACACTCATTAACCCAGAAACACCCAAAAAACACCCATTCACCCAGAAACACCCACAAAACACCCATTCACCCAGAAACACCCGCAAAACACCCATTCATCCAGAAACACCCACAAAACACGCATTCACCCAAAAACAGCTACAAAATACCCAATCACACCCAAAAAACACTCAATCACCCAGAAACACCCACGAAACACCTAATCACACCCAAAAAAACACCCAAACACCCAGAAACACCCACAATACTCACCCATCCATTCAGACACACCCACAAAAACCCATTCACCCAGACACACCCACAAAACACCCATTCACCTAGACACACCTCCAACAGCCACCAATCCACCCAGCCACACCCGCAACATTCATCCAGACACACCTGTAAGTACCTAATAAAAATTACTCCGAGACGGTCAATCAGCTTGAGTCAAGCACGTTGATTTTCTGTATGTTTTTGTTCCGTTGCTAGCGTAAACAAATCAAACAGACCTAAAAAGCTTTTAAATGCTTGACTCAAGCATCTAGCAAGCGTTGTAGAAGATCAAAATGTCTAAAGCAAGATTGACGCCAAGCTGATTGACCGTCACGGAACACCTAGGTTTTAACAAATTTATGACGTGAAAAGAAAATGGCGCGCGCAAAGCAAATTACAAAAAAAGTACACCAAGAAGGTTCCGAGTCTGAGTTTTTAACAAATTAAAATAGGTTGCATGACAATTTCGGCACCATGGAGGTAGAAATAAATATGTTTAATGATGTTTTGAATTCACAAACTCATTGCACACGATGTTCTAAATTCAAATTTACTTTAACCTCTAGAGGATAAAAACGGCTTTTACACTCAGATATCGAAGAGCAAAAACGCTTTTTCCGAGATGGTGGGATGAAAAATTCTTTTTGTGTTGGATATTCATCCATTTATCGAGGAAGGCTTATAATAACCGACATTAACGCGAGCGAAGCCGCGGGCGACCACTGGTACATGTATACATATCACGCCTATTTATCCCAGAAGAGATGTACAGTTATGTATTCCTAAGTTACCTGGATTCGACGCAGTTAATATTCTTCCACAGATCTTGATCAGCCCCCATTAAAAAAAATTTACTCACTTTTCATTTCCGCCGTTCAAGCCGTTCATTTCCTCTGTTACCCTCTTCCCCTTCGTCCATTCTTCATCTTCTTCTCCCTGCCCTGTTCCCAGTCTATCTGGGGTCGGCGCAATATGTTTCCTCTTCCATTCATATCGGTCAGACGTCATCAAGCTATCCATTCCCTTTTGATTCATATCATCCATCACACCGTAAAGGTGAATTCTTCCTTACTTCCGTTTCCGTACCTTCATCCATTAACATAAGGTAAGAATCTAGTAGGTATAATATAATTATGTACTCTCTCTTATGCTACTCTAGTCTGTATTTGTATTATTTTTTGATTTCAGACTTCGTAAAACCAATTTGCTTGCCAACGCTGTCTGAATTGAAGCGACAGTCATTAGAGGGTTTCCAGATGCTGGTCGCTGGATGGGGCAAAACGGAATCCCGTAAGGAAACTTTGATACATACATTACTTCATATTAATCTCTCCGAAAGTGTAACCAGCCCCCGTAGCACGGGACATGGACACATCTCCTTCAGGGAAAAGAAAACGTTTTTCTCTCGCTCAAAACTCCCTCTAAATCCCAAAACAAAACAAGTGGTGAAGAGAGACTTGTCCACGACCCCGTGCTAGGCCTGCTGAGGTATATTAACACCCATACGTAACACCTAGTTGGGTCCTAGTGATGTAGGGGCGATATTGCCATCAATTAAGCACGGCTAATCGCTAGAATATCTAGTAAGATGAGATAAAGTAACCTAACCTAACCTATGTAGGTATCATTTTTCCAGTTGACCAATTCATATTTTTTGTGGTTATAAACTTTTATACTATGTAAGTAACCACATTGTAGTTACATTGTAGCCTCCGGAAGAAATAACACTACATAGAAATATATCACGATCACAACAGCCTCCCCCTAGCGGTTTATGTGAAATCCTATGTAATACCGTACGAGCATATTGCCGTTCACCGGTAACATTGATCGCAGTTATTGCTAGATGGCGCACAAGAAACTCTTCTGCCCATTCATCGTAGTATTATAACTCTTTGGTCTCCTTGTACGACACTGGCGACAGAGGTAGCGGTGGTGCCAATTATATTCTGTTCTGCCGTCACCGTCCGACAATAAATTGTGGCAAAAAATTAACAGAAAAGTTGTATTTAATAAAACAAGTTAAATTTGGGTGATGATGCAAAAAAATACACCAGTTTAACAAGTCCATTTGACAACCAATATTTTCTACGTTTTTACGAAACTTACCCATACAAGGAAATGACATACTTATACATAATTTAAGTTTATCTGCCGCACTCAGAGACGTCAATTAACTTTAATGATTATTTAATGTCAAAAATTTTCATTCAAATCTAGACCATAGACCCGGCAAGAAGAGACTAGTTTTGAATTGTCATTTTTTGACGTTAAGTACTCATTAATGTTATTTGTCGTCTCTGAGTGCGGCATTAAGTAGGCTAACTGCTAACAGAAAAGATTAAAAATTAATTATTGTCATTAATATTTGGCAGAAACCAATGGTAGCCAAACCATCACCGTAGTCAACGGCGGTCAAACTCTATCAGGTTTGACGAAATTTTCTTGACATTTTGACTTGATACAAAACTAATTAAAGCTATTTAGTGCAATGCCTAATAATATAGGCTTTAAGTATTCACTTAAAGCCTATATTATTGTACTGATAAATGTGAGCATTTACCTTGCACGTGCTTTATCTGAGTAATATTAAATATTGGCTCTTATTTAAATCGGTAAGTATGTATGTATTGTGTATTCAATACCTACGACTAAAGAATTAATCAGTCGAATAGTTTTAAAGCATGCCAAATTAGTCATAGTAGATAGATCTTATAATATTATTTATACCGAATGCAGGTAATAGCTACTCTTATGCTGTATTAAGGAACATCAATTACTACGAGGCATAGGTACACTTACTACGCTTAAACTTGGATTTAAATGGTTTGCATTTTTATTGACAAAGAATAGGTATTTTGATAATTAAAAGAGTTGCCTCAATTATTGTTAGAATATGATTGTGTGAAAATAAATTGATAGGTTCTATTGCCTCGTAAGAACACACGGTTCGTAGACAGATTTAAAAAATATATTTTATGTCTATACTTGTAAAAAGATGTTTTGGTACCTAATTCATTAAACAATATTATAATCTTATTACAATAATGGATACAGGGCGAGGTTCAGTGGTTAAAATTGTTAATTTTGAAGATAATTAATGTGGCCTCATATCTAAGCCAAATAGATATATTTTAAAAAAAGCCCTAAGGTATGGTCACACTGCAGCCAAGAAGAAAAATAAAGAAAGAAATTGCTAGCTCCTTGTGGGATTTTCATAAGTTTAAAATTTACAAGATGGATTAGATGGGGCTACATTTATCGGTGCCTATAGCCATCTCTAGAAATGGTAATGCACCGTGCTATGGCATACCAATACACCAAGCTGCCGCGCTTACGAAAAACGCATTATCTACATTTTTACAACTGCTAAGAAAAACGCGTTTAAAGGTTTTTTCTTTCAGAGTACAGAGAGAGTTGAACAGAGTTAAGTTAGTTATTGATGTAAAAAATGGAATAATCAGTATATTAGTTATAGAGCTTGTTTCCCTGATTTAAATATAAGTATATAACTTAATTCCGCTAAAAATCGTACATAATGCGTTTTTCGTAAGGGCGGGCGGCAGCATACCAACGTGCACCTTTCTGTACAAGTGTGTAAAAATAGTAAAATGAATACTGTCAGATTTATTCTTAAAGTTTTATAGCAAAATAACTCAACACCAATGTACGGAGTTAGCAAGCTATTCTTCCTTTTTCATCTATGCTGTAGCTAAGCATGAAACTATGCACTTACAAAACTGTAAATGAGCTTGAATATTGATAACAAGACTGAATATTAATTATTATATTAATGCTCTAGAGTCTAGACACATTTAGTTACACTGACTCCAATATCTTTGAATGTTATTATGTTAACACTAGAAGTTTATGCATGCTGATTAATCTCCAGCTCTTTAATGTCTCCTCTGCTGGGACACAGACCTTCCTAATGGATGGAAGAATATGATTGCATGCTGTGAACTTAAATAATATCATTCTATTTAAATTTCCATATTATATCATATATGTTGATTTGGAATCATGGTTGCTTGTTATGAAAAGATAAGTACCTTTACTAGCACAAACGACAAAAGAAAACAATACAAGAAATAAAATGTTGTCTGCCACTTTTTGTAGGTACTTTGCAACAACTCAGTTATAGTTTTCAATTGTTTGGAGCGATTTGCCTGTTCTGTGTAAAATTAACAGCGGTCAACGGCGGCACTTCAGGCTACCCAAAACTGACAAATTTCTTCAATTGATTGTCAACCTTACCTTGTTTGTAGTAAAACACAACGTCGATTGAGAACATTAAAACAGTAAAATTAAATCATCTTATTGTTAAAATCCAACCTTCTCTTGAAATCTTGGAAAGGACGGATTGAACATAAGTTAAGATGATACAGACAGTGACATCTATTGTTAGATCCGCCTCAGTGGTTCGCCCACCGGAATTAAGATCCAGAGGTCCCGGGTTCGATCCCCAGGGGGGTACAAATTTGTAATCGGTTTGGTTGGTGGTAGGACTTCTTTGAAGTCCACGCCTGGCTAGCTACCACTATCTTATCAAAATCTGTCGCCTTATTAATAATGTTAACAGCATTATTGTGTTCCCAAAATTGTGATCCTATCTGTGGTTGAGGCCTAGAGGGTTCGAGAGCTCGCTTCCCTTTGGCTTTTATTGTCACTTACCATCAGAGATGAAGAGCAAGAGCTTCCCTGTCTAACATTAAAAAGAAAAGATTTTTATTGTGCATTTCTATTATAGGCTCGGAGTCCGACGTGAAGTTGAAAGTCAACGTGCCAGTGGTATCGAACAGCCAATGCGGTAACGTCTTCAGCCGTGTAGGCCGAATGATCACGAGCAAACAGGTCTGCGCCGGAGGGGTGGCAGGCCAGGACTCCTGTCGGGGGGACTCGGGCGGACCGCTGATGGGCAAGGTGGACTACTACAGCAACTGGTTCGTGTTCGGCGTGGTCTCCTACGGGCCGTCCCCATGCGGCACCCAGGGCTGGCCCGGCGTGTACACCCGGGTTACAGAATACACCGACTGGATCCTATCCAAGCTCAGGCCCTAGTTGTTAGTTATTGTCGACTGATATCTGTGTTAATGTTTACTGTTACCTGACTGCCGACGCGTCCCGACTTATCTCCCAATCGAGCTTGCCTTCTTCGCTTAAATACGGTGGTTTATAATGTCTACTCAGTTTATTGGTTAAAATAAAAAGGCAGTATTTTTTCATGCTTGACTGCCATAGGCTTCGTAAAACCCAAAATTATGCCGTTTAGGTAAAGTAGAGTTCGTCTCACAAAATATCTCTCTCCTAAATTATTTTCGCTCTTATTTTAAAGCATTATGATTTAAGCCAAGAGAACTTGTTTCGTGAAACTGACTTTACGTATTTTTATCTCACGAATGCGGGTGAGGCATGACTGTGTAGGTAAGTGCCGGCACTGACACACACATACACATAGTATGTATGTATTTGCACAAATCATTGTTCAAGCGCAGTCGTTAAATAAAAATTCTGTATTACGACGTTGATGATAAACCTATGTGATTATTGTTTATGAATCAAGTGAAAAGTACTCATCACAGCTTATTAAATTCCTACGTAATTTAAACATTAATGAATAACACCTATTTCATGCGTTATTCTACGTACGATTAACTTTTACTACCTATAAATACTTAGATAAGATCAACGTGCTAGGTGCGCGAATTGTCAGAAATGTTATATCAATTATAATGAATAAACTTACCTAAAAACAATTTCAATTATTGTGTTTTCTTATCCATACATGCATCAACTACTCATAAGAGACAGATGTCAGAAAAAGTCCCAACAAATTATTGTCCTGATAAGTGAAACTTCGGGTCCTCCGCATTCCGGGAGGCTGCCCATATCACTCGTCCAACCTGCCCCCTTAGCACGGGCGTCGACAAAGTCTCCTCAGGGAAAAGAAATTATTTTCTCCTCGCTCTAACTCCCACTAAATGGCGAGACAAAACACTGTTAAGCGGTGGAGAGAGATTTTGTCCACTTCCCACGCTAGGCGTGCTAGACGTTAGTTTTTTATTTTTACTTTTTTATTTTAGGTACCTATAGTCAAGGACATGGCCAGAATTGACTCGGGATCGCTCGAGATGGAGGGCTGCGGAGGGAGGCCTTTGCCCAGCAGTGTGATCTTGTAGGACGTTTGTCAACTTGCTGAAATTTCCAACCAAGCCAACGGTTAGGTACTTAAAGTACCTACCCTTACCCTAACAGTGTAAAATCATTTTCTAAAATCCAAAGCCACTATTTTTACAAATACCTACCGTGCATTCGGTTATGCTTGGATTTGCTATTCAATATGTTGTTGTAATTGTAATCATATTTTTTTTGCATTTGCCACGAAATTTGTTTTGGTCAGTCCTTGCGATGCGTCGTGGGAGCTCGTAGATTTTTACGATGTGACGTCACATCGCAGTTTTGTGTAGATATACCTAAGTAAGCCCTTACCCTAGATAAATAAACACAGCAACGGCTTGTCGTGTGACGTAACTACTTATTCCATCACAGCCACTTTCCATTTTAGATAGTCCTGTCGCACTTTGCTTTATAAAAATGTGAAACGAGACGTTATGTAAATAAATGTCGAGTTGTTTGTGCCAATTTGATTGCCGAAAAAATGCATATTTCCACCAATTCACTTAATAGGCTTTCTATGCAAATCATCATAATTAATTGCTAAGCAAGGGTAGACTGGGGTCAATTGATCAATTTTTTATTTAACGGTGAATTGCGCATGAATTATTAGAATCTCGTGGAAATCTGGTAGTTAGATAAATTATTCGGCTACGAAGCAGCATAATTAAAATGGAATTTTTATCTAGTAGTTAAATAAACATTATCTGTTAGATAATGCAACAGACGTAGGGTAAAGGGCAAGTGGTTCAAGTAACTCATGTCATAGGTCAGTTGTTCAAATCGCTTTAAAGCAGTTGTTTCATAGTTTGTTCTCATTGCCACCCTGATGTCAGAATGGCGGGTCTCCTTAAATTTTATTATAAATCGGGATACAAGTTACGCATCCCGTTAAGTAGCAACTACCCTACAACATGTAGCAACGTTCTATGCTTATTCTTTTGTAAATAAATACATCCGCAAATACCAGTAACCAACTGACGCATCTGTTGCTTATCAATGGACCTGCTGATATTGCAGTGTTGTGAAAAACACACTGATGTAACTAACCAACACGTTGGTGGTGTATCAACCGACCTGTAGTTAATTATTATAGCGGTGTGATTTGTAGTAAATTTTATTTCTCCATAAATTAACTCGGAAAGCTAAGAGATCATTTCATTAATATAAGAGTGCCCCACTACTACCATATCCTTACGTAGGTCTAATACAGCGAGTGCTGTGCAATCTGCATAGGGTAAGGTCACTCTGCTCAATCTCAACATTTCCCATCCAGTTATAGTGACTTTGTTCACGACATGGACTCAACACTATTGTTATGTGACTACGGTCTTCTGTCACTTAGCCTTGAGGATTTACCTCCATAGAAGATGGGCCATCACATCGAATATAATGAAATAACTTTGGAACATGTGTAAACAAAAAATCAAACACAATTGAAACAATACAAATTGCACTTTAAAATCATTTATTTCTATAAATGTGTAAATAATATATTTTTATTCTAAAATGGCCTCCGATCTATTTGTCAATCAATCCCTCTCCAGCACCGACTATCACTCAAACATTCACACACATAGAATTCCAAATCCGGTCGGTACAGTCAGCGGCAGTATACCGGATCATTTTTATTACAAGAGAGACGTAATTCATAAATACTTAGAACCATTGTATGTTTTATATTTATTTATGACAATAAGACTTAAAGTTGAAGGAGTCCAGTTTTCCATCTCTTTTGTATGAGGAGGCTAATTATACAAAACTGCCACGCCTCACCTCACGTGCCGTTGACTGTACACCAATGGCAGTTTTACACGTCTTCCAAATGCAGGTAGGAATATAAAAAATAATTTATTAAATTCTCGACTACATAATACTTTGTTGGCACGATTTCTTTGATGAGAATATGTTTACAGTCCACTCCCTACACACACACTTTCTTAACGTCTTTTTTTCGGAAGCAAATTTCACAATTCCCATTTATTATGAATGCAATAGTTTAGTTTACCTATGCTTATAAAGTATACATGCACGGGAGTTCTTTGTACCTTAACAAGGTGCAAATAAAATTTGTAGCATACAAATATTGATTAGTAGTAATTTTGGCAGTTTTCATGATTTAAAAAAAATAGAAGTTATTTTCCTTGTTAGTTTTGAAGGTGGGCAATCTGTCATGTATTATCATACTATACTAATCGCAATCAATCTTAATTAGTCGTCGCAATTAGTACCTCCTTAAGAGTAATGGAAACAGTTTTTATACCTATATACTTTTGTCTTTCACTTTTGATCACTTTTGTTTTGTTTTAAGCTAGCATTAGGTTTCATTAAGCAGTATTTAACTACAAAATTAAAGAGAGTACGAGAGATAGGTATGTGAAGATTAACCAATGAGAGTGTTTGAAATTAAAATAATGAATTCCTATTGGTCGAATTTATGCAGTTTCGCCCCACTCTCCACTCCTTTCCGCCGCAGAGTGACATCCAAGGTTGTCTGAGTGCCTTCTGCTTAGTGTTTATCTCTGCGTTACTACCTAGACTTCTCAAATTATATTTTTATGACCGAATTAGAACATTTATGTTCAATTAATGTACTATTTACTGTGGCACAAGCATTTTCCTAGTCTAGACTAATAAATGTTAATACACCAATACCAGTAAATATTTGGCATTTTCAATAGAACAGCTACTTTGCACTTAAAACTACATAATTATTTTGATATGCTGCTTACAACCTCCAATATATTAAGTTTATATAAAGTCTCTCATAATATTATTAATAACAATGAGATTCCTAAGTTTACTATGAAACATGTGGAATGTAGAAAAGGAAGAGAAATGCTGCAAGCATTCCATAACTTAATAATTAAAGAAACTATTTTTTAAGTTCTGCTTGAAGGACACAGTTTTCATATAAATTATGTGTTTGGTTAAATAATGTTAGTGTTATGGAATGTAAGTAGAGATTAAAGATTACAAGTCTTGAGAATAATAATAAATGATTACTTAAATCTATGTTTAAGATATAAACTTAATTAAACCCTTGGAACGATTCATATAAAACTACAGAAAACTTAACCATTAAGAACACGCAGAAAATATTTCGAGCCAAAAAGTATAGACAAAGCAAAAATACTGCAAAAATTTCACACCCGTGTGTGTATGAATCGTTTGAAGGGTTACATATTTCTAATCATTTAAGAAGCTGCCACTATTTCCACTGGAATGTTACCTTGTATGCCCTCAATACCTTCAGGTGACTCGTTGCTGTCCTGAGCAAGTTCTTGGTGCCTCTCTTCTTCAGACTTACTTTCATGGGTTTCTTCTTTTTGGGAGTCTTCTTCAGAAGTGCCATTGGTGAAATTAAATTCTCCATTTACAGGTGGACCATTTGTTATGTACTCCTGTAGTTTTTCACCAAACTGCGCATCCATGTCTGACACTCCCTTGACCAGCCTATCTTGTTCTTCCTCAGCCCATGTTGGATACCACTCGTTGAAAAGCTTAATCTGAAATAATGTACAATTTAGGTCAAGAAAATTCTAGAATTTAAGCATAATAAAACATAGGGGATGATTAAGTCGACATCAACAAATTAAGTCCAAAATTGTAACAATAGTTTTTTATATATAATATTGAATCAACAATAAGAATTCAAGCAACATAATCAAAATATTATTTTTCGAGAGGAAAACTCTTTTAATTTAAGAAGAAGAATTAAAAGACTACACAATGAGAAAGTTGAAATCAAGTTTAATATCTAAATTAAATAAATTGTTCCATGGCAAGGTACTATAGAAGGTCAATGCTTCAAGTTTAATTAAAATACAATGGACTATAGTAGTTGATAAACTAGTTAGCAGTGAACTAAGTGAAACTAAAAAGATTCTGCTTATATTGTGAATGTGAATTTTTTTCAATCGGCCATGGCAATAATGAAGTGAGAATAAAAAAGAAACTTAACCATTAAGAATTTTTAGGTGGCCTACCTGTATTGATAATCACTATGTCAAAAATATTTTAATGCTTAAATAAGGAAAAACTTACTCGGCATTGAAACAAGCTCACAGGTTTATCTTCACAAGAGAGAGCAGCTAAGCTTGCAGCTAGCTGGTCAGATTTACCCCCTCTTGAAGCTGCAAGCACTGGCAAGAAGTCTTCACGTTGGAGTTCGCTGAACTCGCCAAACCACTGCAGTAAATAGCGAAGCTGTGCTTCTGAAGTCAATCCTGAAGATGCCATTCTACTTACAAATGGTCTATAATCACCTAAAATTAAACAACATAAACATGTTATTTCACATAAAAAAGAAATTTCTTGTGGAAATTTTATCATAAATTGTACATTCTTTTAACTTACACCAAACATGCATATAGGAAACTAATGATTACACACAAAACTTAAAAAGTACAGAATAAATTGAAAATACAATTCAATCAAAGTTTTATTGTTTGCATGCCACCGTTGTGCACAAAACGCCATAGCTGAAAATTCTCTTGCTGACAGAAATGAAGAAATCTTTATGTTACTTTAATCATTAAATTTTTCGAACAATAACATAGAACTTTTTCTACTTTTAATAAAGTAAAATTTGTTTACTACAACTCACTTTCTGGCATCACTGAGAGGCATACCGCAGTTTCAATTAGCAAACTCATTCTCACAGATAGATCAAACAGTATGTTACAAACGCTAAGGCAAACGCGAAACTAACTTTATCGAAGCAGATGCAGTGTAACTTTCTATCAGTGCCCACTCAAATGGAACGATGCAAGGTAAACTGCTTCATAATTTCACCTCTCAACTCCGTTATGTCACACGCAACATTTCACTTTCTATCCAAAGAATTTACATTTTTATAGCAATATGACGCTGCCATTACGCAGGTATCTTTCGCTGGAGTATATTGTTTACAGTTACATACAATGTTAGAACAGTTAACAGTGATATATACTTACGTATCACAATATGGCTTAATTTTCAATAAATTAAGTAATGTTGTGAATAAAGAAGAGTGTAATATGTCTCACTCGCAAAAATAATTACTAAATTTAATTATTAGAATGAATAAAATAGTTGCCTTTCGGTGATAGTTACCAATACCAACAAACAAAACTTGTCAGTGAATTGAAATGACACTGACAACACTTTGACACTGTCATTTCCGAAGTGTATTAAACGTAGTGTATATACTCTTTGGTGTATTTTACCCATGGAATTAGTTTCTTTGTAATTTGTATTTACAAATTTAAAAAATACGTACGAATCTTATCAGCTTCCATTAAATCACAAACTATAAAAATATCTCGAAGAAACCACGAGGAATAAATCTAATGATTTAAATTATTTGAAATGGTTTTCCAATGGAAATCCAAGGGTTTTTTATTCTATGACTAGTAAGTGCCAACATAAAGATTTAAAAAGATAACTAATTTCACAGAACATTATTACTCTACTATACTAATTCCATTTGCGATTGCGCAAACTAAGCAATGCTCGCCAAGTCTATCCATTGAATGGGTGACAACAAATATATTATCGCGAGTTCCTCCGTGTTTTTGGAAGGCATTGGTCTCTGCTGCATCAGCAGTGACAGTCGATAATACCCACCAATCCGCACTAAGCCAACATGGTGGTTTATTTGTGGCCAATTCTCCCTTCTTCCATCCATAGAGAAGGCCAGTGACCCAGCAGTGATTACAATATTAGGGTGATGATGATGTTGGTGAAAGTCTTTAAGTATATTATTTTATAATTATTATCAATAGACAGACAGTAGGATTTTTTTTCTATTATTGTAAACTGTAGAAAATACATGGAGCACTAAACCTTGGTTATATAGTCTTTGAGAAAATATTGAGACGATAACTCTTAGCATTCCATGAATTCACAGTGTGGGTGCCGGGTCCATAGTGTGGCAGAGGGGTAAGTCAGTGGCAACGCTTGGGACCAGTGACCCAAGTGTAGGTTTACTGGATACCTTCACAACATATCAACACTCACCTTCGCCAGCCCGGCTTCTCTCTCAGCCAAGCCATAATTGGTAAGATTCCGTGAGAGCCACCCTAAACACACGTTCCAGTGTAGAACCTTCGAAAGCAAGACAAGCCTTATAGTAAGGAATCTCGCTGGTATACCCCTCGCTCGCACCTCAACAACATACATACCAACGATATAGCCATTTTGTGTGAATTGGTTTGTTCAATCAAAGTAGATACTTATTGGTTTTTATAGCGTGGTCTTTGGGATGTTCGCTTCCCATAGTACAGTCAGTTCGACAAGCGGTACACGCTTCAGTAGGTATGTCCTTGAGAAAAGCAATATTTATCTGGTCTAGATGCCGCTACGTCATTTGGGATTTTATAGTGTTTGTCATACGAGTCCCTCAGAAGAGTCCAGTCCGGAGTGAACCTAGAATCGAGTATGGTTTGGATTCGATTTCGATGTTGAGCTTTGCTTTTGTTGGTTGTATTCCTTTGTGCTTTCGCAACTGCTTGACTAACTGCTTCACGTATGATTAGGTACCAAATCATCCTGCGTCCAGGAGAACTTTGCACCGCACTAGTATGTGCTTTGTCTGAGAGAATAATTGTGATAGAATTTAAGCAATGCGGGCGACACAAGCCATGTAGTAAAGAGCGCTACTTTAAAGCCAGTGGAATGCAGAGTATATTTTATCTGTAGTCTTATGAAATAATAAGTGGGTGAAATGTATGAATAAAATGAATTTTACGTTAAAATATGGGTGTCACACATTTTAACGCATCTAGGGAGTGCTTGGAGCGAATTTAATGGTAACAGAGTTCATGATGTGGACAAAACCACTTTTCAAGTGGTTTTCACCACAACATCAAACACATCACAAGACTTGTTTTCAATGATTCTGTATAATTGCACATCAACGCGGATGCTTGTGCATCAAAATAACACCACTTTCACTGCACAAAATCCACTCTGAACCAATTTTAGAATTATCGAAAAAAAATCTGACTGACACCACGAAACGCGCCAAACACCCCCGTGGAATACAGAACTCCCCCAGGGTGGCCAGGTCATTTTGTATATCCAGATTCCCTGTTTGTACCCTGTATTTATAGTTTTGGTCTTGATGAAAAAATTATTTGACTAAGTACCTATATGTTTGTCGTCCTATCTTTTTGCCGATCCTAACCCTACTTCATTAGTTTGTGCGCCGATCATGATTTTTTAATGTAATTGAAGCCTTGTAAGCTCATTTGTAAATTTCTCTTTTGGGAGAGTTGCAATAATATTGTCACGCGACTTTGATAAGACACTCAATCTGGTACCTCTTAGATGATTAAAGAGTTCCGATGATTTCTTAAATTTTATCCCAAAATTATTATGAACCCTATACAAAGTCGACGGATCGGTTGAGTGTGCTAGTCCTAACCACGACTTCAAGGTCCTTGTTATATGCGTGTCATCTTTAATGGGAGGGTTTTCCCAAAATCATAGATTAAAAAGGAACAATTAAGCCGTGATGTTAAATAGTTATCGTTTATCCAGGCTTTCTTTATAATAATAATGGGCTGTTTATATATCTTGTTGACTTCACTAAGAAAGCCATCCACGATTGAATCTAACAATGGTGTTCGACCTTTATAATCTATCTTTCTTCCAAGAAATTTAAAGAGCACAGTTTCGGAAACTTACTAGTAATTAATAAAAAAGAATGTAATTCAAATATTTATTTAAAAACAAAAATGATGACAATGGCCAAGACAGTAGGTAAAATTGTGAAATTTTACAACTATTTTATTTAAATTAATTCTACTTACATTAAACATTAAATAAGTGCTTAGTAAAAAACCTATGCAGTACAAACAGAACTGTACAGATAAACAATTTGTACTTACAAAATGTAAAAAATTAACTTAAAAACTACCCTCTTCTTTCTCTCGGTTATCACAGACAGTTTACAGTCCTTGAACATTTATTAAGGTCGGTACAACAAAAAGGAGCATATAATAAGAAATCATGATACAAATACAGATACAGAGCGTCAAGCTAAAAAAATTACATCAGTTATATTCATAGTGGTGTCATACATAGAAAATTAAAACAGGCTTAATACCGTAACCGTTCTGGCTCGATGTCTAAGACCTTTGAGCCAAATATATTTTTTTTAAATTTGAAATTTACATGTTTATGAGTGTCACACATTTCTATAGATACATCTTTATTGCTAGGCGCAAATTGAATGGTAACAAACTTCATATTGCATGGCGACTGATGAGGTGGCGAAAACCACTAAGTATAAAATCTTTGTGAATCAAATTAACATCATTTTCACTGCATTAAAAATATTGATTTAACTAACAAGCTAACGATGGATTATAAATCAAAATTCTGCCGACTTGCTACATTATCTCCTCTGGTTAAACTCTTGGTTAATTAAGTACCTTGCATTTGATACAAACTTTGTTCCATTATAAAGTTACCTATCTGATTTGTAGTCACTCAAAGTTATCTGTTGGTTAATAGCTATCCGTTATTATTGCAACTTATTTGAGTGGCGGCCTATTTCGTCACCCCGCTGACTTAGGCCGTAATAAATATTCATAAAAAATCGCTGTATTGTGACTCTAAAAGGGGATGAAATTTAGGTGAATAAATGACGAACGAACAGTATTTATTTTTAACTATTTTACTTCGGCAGCGAAAAAATATGTAGAATGTGCCACCCCTGATTCACCCAGGGGTGTTTCAAATGAGGGAGATTGCCCAGTGTAGACCAATAAGCACTTGGGACACCTGAATGTTGGATAGTAAACTAAGAAGAACATAATACTATGCTATTGCTGCCCACAGAGGGTTGGTATCAGGTCTACCAGTAGCTGGCTGTAAAATCCAAGCCAAAACCTTGAGCATTATCGCTTGGAATGTTATCAGCCCAATGACTCTCCCTCAATGGATATTTTGAGGATGTCATTATGCAACGTCCTTAGTGACGTTTCTGATATCAATTTCTCATTTCTAGCACATTTCTCAAACAAAGACGGAAAAGAACTTAAATTTCAAAACCATGACTAGCTCAGTAAGTAACCTTTTTACAAGCAACCTTTCTAATGCACGTGTTTTTTTATTCTATAATCTATGGTTCTGTTCAAGAAACTTGCGACCCCAGACACACTCGGCTACGTGTTCAAGTAAATTTTCAATTTGGATACTTCAGCTGTAGTCCAGACCCCGTAGCACGGGACGTGGACAACATCTCCTCGGGGAGAAGAAAATATTATCCTCTCGCTCTAACTTTCACTAAATCCCGAGACAACACTGTCAAGTGGTAGAGAGAGCTTTTGTCCACGTCCCGTGCTAAGCCTACAGCAGTCTTCTATTGTCTTCCTTACACTCGTTTCCCACAAATCTCTTAGAGCTTGGCACAGGTTAAATATCCATGGAGGAATTGGAATGATTTGAATTAGTGATTGTGGCTATGGTTGTGGCCGTGGTCGCCATCGCCACCGCCGTGGCTGTGTGAATGGGAGTGGCCAGCTGAAAAAAAAAACAAAGATTAAACCACAGAGAAGGCACAAGATTACCAATTTTCTCTAACTGATTTTCAACGTTATTTAAAATACCTAAATTCCAAAATGTATCTAGTTCCGCAGAAAGCTCTATACTACAATTATGGCTGGCCATAGATATAGGGCTTTTCTGCAGAAAGGGCTATTAACATTAAAATGTTCTTGGTTCTCATTATCTGAATAACATTCACTATCTAATACCTACCTATTACCAACAACATATACAAATTCGAATCCTTATACAACACTAATCAAAATAATATATATTAAATTAGGTAGTATATAAATGTAATTTATCTTAACAACTTACTTAGTAGCTTCAGTCCGAACATAAGGAAGAATCCGACGACAGAGGCGACGTACTGGAGCATGCCGGTTCTGTCTCCTTTCCATATTTCGAAGAAGATGACGTACAGCAGCGTTCCTGAGGCCAGACCCTGGAGTACGACTGAGTATACTCCGGCGGCGGTAGCACCCTCGCCACCAACGAGGAGTATACCGATTCCGATACCCAGGGGCGACACTAACGCGAAGGTAGTGATGTAGATTACAGACAACCAAGTCTTCGTCTTCGTAGCTATGAGTTCTACTCCTATGCAAAATGCGATGACGAGTTTGTGTGCTGAAATTGCACCCAACATGTACCTGTGGAGTAAGAATAAAAGAAGATTCATATTTTTTTCTTGAACGTATATTAGGTCAGTCTAGGTAATTGTAAAATTTTCCATGTTCATGACTCCGATTGATAAAATAAATGACGTCATAATTAATACTAGACTTTTAATTGATTATTTACTGTCTGCTAGTAAATTTATTTAATAACTAAATAATTTAGTACTTCTTAAAGAAAAAACAAAATAAATAATACTTTTTTATATAATTCAATTTGTAACTAAATAAGTTTTTAGTGGCTTTATTTGGATGTAGATAAGCCACATGAATATAAATTTAAAAAAATGACGTGAAAATACATGATGTGATTTGCTATTTTATTAAAAATAGTTTTTGTTAAAGAAAGTGTTTCAAGTCATAATACTTTGAAAGTTGTAGAATAAATGATGCTTTATCAACCTATGTCGAAATCTCGAAAGATAGGTTTTTGATTAATGCTTATTACCGTCCATTTATTGGATGTGTGTTAACATGGACACAAAGGGTAGAAGTTGTTTATTTAGCATTATTAAAAAATTGTTGCAGCGCCATCTATTGCTATGTAGATAAATTGTACTTGTAATTGTTTAAAAGCATGCTGTTGAAAGGTATATACTACTCGCCGATAGATGGAGCACTGCTTACAATGAACGTGAGTCTTTTAAGTTTCTAACTTTTTTAATAATATTTTTTTTTGCAATAGCGATAAAATAATTTTTATGGAAATAATTACCAAACGTGATTAGTGTCGGATTCCAAACCAACAGCAAGACCTTCGAACAATTCGTGAATAGACAGGGCTAAAACGATGAGTAACCCTCTTAGGGCGGACGTGACGTCATCTCCAGACACTGCTACCGGCATGTGGCTGTGGTGATGATGGTGGTGCTGGTGATTTAATTCTGGGTCCTGAAATGAAGTATTTATGTGGTTATTTTTAAGACTTTTACATAAATGTTAGAAAAATTATTTATTACCAAGAAAAATAGATAAGAAAAATGAATCGAACCTACGTTCTTCGCAATCCAGACGTTTTAAAAATATTAAACCACTCGGCCAACAAGGCCCTTCTGGTTAGCGTTGTTACTTCAACGCCATTTGAATATTTTCTTTTATATTAACTATTTAATATTTTTAAAATGTCTTGATCTACATAATATTATCTGTGCATATGGTGACAGAAAACAAAAATCAAGTTTATTGGAGAATTCGGTGTTACTAATGCTCATATTTTCGTTGGTACAACCTATTTATGTACATTTTACAGTAAAAAATAAAATAGGCACAAAAGGTAGTTTTGTGTGGTCTTGGCGATAGATACCTATACAAGAAATGCAATCTACTACTACATCTAGCTTTTGATAATGTACGAGAGACTTTCCTTACGAGCCGAAACTTTTAATTTCAAACATTCCCGCTAAAATAGCGTATAATTTACGCAACTAAACTTGTAATTCCTGTTTTATCACCAAGCTGTTTAAACTTCCCGGGAAGTACGAAGCTGTGGACGCACTATGTACCTATTTAGCAGTAACGTCCGCATTCGGCCTGTTTATTCAACTTGGTTACGGAAGGCAAAGACATTATCTTTTAAACTGCGCAATGAAAGATAACAAATTCTGAATCGAACGGCGTTGCCCGTCATGTGAAAATGATAGATCTAGAGATTATTACAAACGCGTGTATAGTAATCAAGGACGCCGAGTAAGGTAGGTACGGGTCTTGTGTAGTCATGTGTAAAGTTCAATTTTGCGTTTATCGTGACACTTTTAAATGAGTAATTCATCAACTCGTCCGACGTGCCTATGGCCCATATAGGCCGAGTTGATCAGAATCAAAATAAATAATACTTATTTTCATTGGGCAACTCGTCCCATGTTAAAATTAAATCGAGGAAAGATAAAGTTATAATAAGATATAATAAGTAAAGCAAAAGTGATAGCGTGGAAAAATTAAAAACGGGTTTATTGGGAAATGTATAGTGATTACAAGCATATCATCAAATATATTGTACACTTGCGGCTAACCATAGTTATGCTACACACCGAAGTAATGTGTAGCCGATAACTTTTTAACATAATTATGTAATATAGTTCCAAGAGATATCCAAAGGGGGTTGGTGACAGGCAGGCAGCTGGTTGTAAAACTAAACCAAAAGTAAAAAAACTGCAGTGTAAAATAAAAAAAATGCCTCAAAACTGCTCAGACCTGCCTCGGAAGATGCCTGCCCTGCTCCTTAGAGGGCAATCTATGGTATTTTTTTCATTGGTTTTAAACCTTATTTCAATCCACCAAAGTTCAAATTATTGTGGCAATGTTTTGCAACTGCCATATAAAGGGTAATCCCTCCGGTGGATTCTGGAATGTAAGGCTTTCAACTTGCCTGAAAAACCCGGTATAGATGCCGTCATGTCGAACAGCCATTTTTTAAAGGACCTACCTATGTCCTTTAATAAAATGGTGACGGCAGACCAGTATGCAAATGACAACACTCCCACTTTACAAGTAAGTAGGTATGCTATATCCTAATTTTCGCTACGAGCAGAAAAATCTGAATAAGCATATTTTATGCCAAGACAATTTTGAGTCTTAATTCAAAGAATTATCTAACCTAATTTTTGGCGATATGTATGTATAACAATTCCGTGAGGTGACGGCAGAGTATTATTAACGTGTCTCTAATCTTTACTAATATTATAAAGCTAAAGAGTTTGTTTGTTTGTTTGTTTGGTTAAACGCGCTAATCTCAGAAAGTACTAGTTCAAATCGAAAAATTATTTTTGTGTTGGATAGTCCATTTATTGAGGAAGGCTATAGACTACATAACAACTGACATTAACGCGAGCGACGCCGCGGGCGACCACTAGTAGTCTTGATAATGTTATCTAACTACATATTACTATTGTTTCGTTGAGTGTGGTATAGGAATAATATCTTTCAGTTTGATAATGTCCACCCCAACTAGATACTATTGTATTTCCTATTTACTTAACATCGATGACAGGTAGTACAAACAGATACGTCAAGATGCACTCGGTGCAACATAATATTCCCAATAGATTGTTTTGTAGCCATTTTCTAGCCGTATGGTGACAGCAGAGTAGAATACAATTGTCACCACCCCAAATCTCTCCAGTGGGTGTCGTACAAGGCGACTAAGGATAAATCAGTGACGAGGAATGGGCAGCAGCGTTCCTTTTATACCACCTAGCAATAGCAATGTACTGCGACTTTTGTGCCCGATAAATGGCAATAGGCTCGCCACCTATTACATGGGACCTAACATAATTGGCGAAACGTGGGTGCTAGTTCACCTTTGCCTACCCCTATGGGGATATAGGCGTGATTTATGTATGTATGTATGATTGTTTTGTGACTACAGGAAAACATTTGCTTTTTTAAGTACATAGAGTCAACAGCTTAAAGTTTTCAAATTTTATTTCAATTTTCGATGTTTTCTAATTAATTGATCCATGCCTTTCGCAGTCATATTATTCTTACGTCACGGTAAAAAACGTACTTAATAACATTACATGGAATGCATACAATTTATCCCCTTGGGTAAGCAGAATTGAAATAACACTCACGTTTCACCAATTATGTTAGGTCCAATGTATACGTGGCGAGCCTATTGCCATCTATCAGGCACTTCATTCGCAGTATAAGTAACGCTCCTGCCCATTACTCATAGCTATGTTAACCCTGAGTCGCGGTAGATATTGGGGGTGGTGACAATTGTATTAATGGAATTGTTTACCATTATGAATAACTAATACCTCCATTCTGTGTCTGTTTGTGCGTTGATCATTATGTAACAATTCAAAATTTGTTAAATAGGTTAAAGGTTAATTAGCTCATGCACACATAGCACAGACGCGGTCTGACGGAACGAAATTAGTAATTTGGGTATTTAGAGATACGATAGTTAGTTAAATATGTTAGTTTTAATTTAATGTGAATACAAGAACAGGAATAATTTATCCCTTTGGCCGCATATCGCCAACTTTTCTAAATGTCAAATTCATAATTAATTTCCGCGAGCAATAAAATAAGCAGTAAGTATTACGTTATTAGGATTCTTGTACGTACAGTCAACACTTCAGACTTCAGACACTTCAGACTACCCAAAACTGTCTAATTTTTTCAATCGATTGTCAACCTTTACTTGGTAATAATAGAGCACTAAATCGATTGAGAAATTTTGCCATTTTTTGGTAGTATGACGTGCTGTTGACTGTAGGTCTGGAAAAAACAGGAAGAATAATAAAAAAAATCTTACCTATTACAGTAGAGTTTGTAATAGTCTGTCTAATTGAGTTATAACAATATTTGTGTCTAGTTTCTTTCATATTTCAGTAGGTAGGTACGACATAGTCTTTGAAAGACAGATAATATAAAGCAGTGGCACGCCCTTACGTGTTAGTCATAAGTAGGTTCCATTGTCTTTAGTTTTTACACCTACTAGATTAAATTGTTAGTATTGTTACCTGTTTAGTTAAGAAGACTTACACTGCACTCATGACTAACAGCGAAACGAGTAACCACAAAGACGCGACTAATGTTTACTACAAAAAAAAGGAAGGAATCCAGGCTTGGTCGTAATTTAGTAATTTTCCTCAATAATTCAGTGCTTATAATGAACATTTAGGCACTTAGCAGACACTTTTGACTGTTGTATTTTACATTCCTTTGTACGTAGTTTGACCTCGTAATCATTGTCGAATTTTTGGACATGTTGGAAATACAATATAAAACTAGGTTGGAACCTTTTTATTTTACGAAATATTGCTTACGATAAAAGTTGTTAGTCAGAAAACATCGAAATATCTTGATTTTTGACATAAAAACTTCATCGAGCATTATAATTATATCTTGAATTTAACTAAACCGAATTAATTAAAAAGATAAACGCACAGACTAGATTACGATGATTATAATTTAATAGGACCAAAATTTTATCATTTTGTAAAGTTTTAGGGGAGTAAAAAAGTTATCCCTCAGACCAAGTATTCAAAAAGGGAAATGTAGGCAAATGTAGCCACTATAGTAGTCCGTCAAGTACGTGCGCGACCTTCCTGCGGGGTGAAAGACGGTGGCGGGGACGCGGCACTCCAGATGTTAGCGGGGATGGGTGCTGCGGGAGGAGAGAAAACTCGTGCAATACAGCATACTATACCTCAGCCCCCAACGTCTCTCACCCCTCAGGAAGGTCGCGCACGAAGTTGTCGGACTATAATCGCACTTCTCACAATCCCTCTTAAGCACCAATACACACCTTCATCTTCTTGGAGTCGGCATCGATGAGGTCGGAAGTGGAGTTGGTGACGCTATGCCCGTTCCCGTCGCTGATGCGCGGGCCGCTCCTGCGCAAGCTCAGGTTGCGCACGAGTGGCGAGGAGGTGGCGCCACTCTTCTCCCTGTGGTGGATGTACATGTGGACCAACTCCTCCACTAGGTACATGATGAAGAAGCCGCAGCACGTCAACAGAGCGCACAGGGAAAAGTCGAACTCGTTCAACCGGCCTTCACCTGGAAAGAAATTGTACCAGGTTTGTGTTACATGATTTTTATTTTTAAGAACTTTTCTAAAAATGTAAGAAAAAATGTTGCAATCGAAAAAAAATTGGTCAGAAAATTTTGGCCCTGATGCGGAAATAATTATTATGAGTTTGGTCAAATTTTGTTTGGCTTTTTGTCCATCTGTGAACACTTTTTTGATTTAGTTACTATAATAAAGAACTATAATATTACGTGATTTCTTTTCTATTCATTTTTCACGGACAACAGGATGTGCTACATACAATATTTAAGTATGTGGTTTAAACAATACATAATATTTCAGTAATATTAATAGCTAATCAAGTATTTTTCCGTAACATAAAAAGAGCTATAATTAATAAGACACGCGTTTTTATAAAATCACAAGTGCCATTATCATCATATCTCGCATTTTTAAACAATAATTATAGTATATATTTAATTGCTTAGTGATCGTCATGAAAATAAATAGCAGTATACCAACATAAATGTTACTTGTACAGTTTTTAAAACTTAGGTTCGAGAGTGTTTGGGATGACAACATTCTAATTCATTTATATTGCTCAAGGTTTTACTCGGGTTTTACAGCCGGACATTAGCCGGCTTTGTAGGTGGTTTGATATCCCCCAATCAGATGCCTTTTACAACATACGTGGGGTAAGTCTACGTTATTTTATCTATTTTTATTATAGCATGTCATAGGAGCCATGTGGTGACCAACCCTGCCTGCCTCGTGGATGTCGTACAAGGTGACTGAGTTACAATGAGGAATGGGCAGCAGTGTTGGGGGCGACCCAATTACACGGGCCCTGCCTGAAGTCCCGGCCGAATCTACAGTGGTTAATACCCACTAATCCACAAAGGGCCAGCGTGGTGGGTTATGACTCAAACTGCCTATATCTTCCATCCATAGGGAAGGCCCGTGCTGTAGCAGTGGGGACATGAAAGGCCTGGTGATGATGATGATGATCAAATGACGACTGGCTAACATTAACAAAAAACAGTAGGGTTTGTTAACGAGATTGACTTCTGTTTTCATTATGACTATATTCTATACAAGATTTATCACCATTTAAATCAGACCTTTCCAGAACGATTTATATTCGTTGGATCCCACTTTACGATCCTATTTTTTCAGTACCTACATAATAATATACATACATACATAAATCACGCATATATCCCCGAAGGGGAAGGCAGAGGTGAACCAGCACCCACGTTGCGCCAATTATTTTAGGTCCCATGTATATAGGTGGCGAGCCTATTGTCATTTATCGGGCACAAAAGTCGCAATACATTGCTAGGTGGTATAAGAGGAACGCGGATGCCCATTCCTCATCACTAATTTATCCTTAGTCGCCTTGTACAACACCCACGGTTTGGGGCGGTGACAATTGTATTCTACTCTGCCGTCACCACACGGCACACATAATAATATGTCGTTTGAATTAGGACTAATTTGTTCAATACTAACGTATCAAGTTATTTACCTTATACGACGGTTGGCACACACTGGCTCATAAAAACGAAACAAAACAACCCGCAAAGGACGTTCATTCCTCGCTAGAGAGCGCCTTGCAATGTGTTTTTTATTTAGCTTCTCAATCCCGGCGAGCTTTCTTGAGCTTGAGAAAATAAGTTTGAGGATCCGTTTATTTATCCGTGTATCTATAACATGTTGTAATTCTATATATGTATTTTATCTATGTGCGTTAATAATGAGACCGCGATGGAGAGTTTGTGGGTTTAGTGACATTTGTTTGATTGCCTGAATTTTTGAAATTGTGTTGTGGTGCTACAAATAAAAATTTGGTGTTATTTTGAGCTAAAACACAAACATTTAAGATCGTTTCAATATTATGCTACCTCTACTGCCTATCAATAGGAGGTTCAGAATAAACCTGATTACTACAAATCATTTTTACAAATAGGTTTTCCTATCGCTTTCTATTCTACTATCTATAATATTCAATATGCATGCTGTGGCTTGGATCGTTTTTGCTAAACTATGCCAATTATTCTGTAAAGGTATTTTCTATATAATCCCATTAACTTGGGCTTGAGACAAAATGTAAACAATCTTGATATGTCTCTTCTCTTTATCTACGAAATGCTCTTAAAAACAAGAAACGTGTATTCTAATTGATGATGTATATCAATTATAGACAAGTAAAACTGTTAGCTGCTTTGAAATATTGGTGTTACATATTTTTATTTATGTATTTTTTATTAAAAGACATATCAAGATGGACATTTTGTCTCAAGCCCATAGTAAATATAATTTAAGGGACAGTCATTCGATATAATTTAAAATTTGCAATAATCTATTTCGAAGGAGGTTTATCCGAATCGATGGAGGATTCTCTGTGTGAAACCCTGAACGGTGGCCTCGGGACGGGCTGCGACCTCGACGCTTTTGCGCAGCGCTAGCATTGCACTTGCTTTCATCGATCCGGATGTATACGTGTGCGGGCTTTGCATATCCATTGTCTTTGTTACTGTTTTATCTGTGCTTTAGGTAATCAAAATGGCGAACAATGATCCCAAAGCTTTCATGTGTTTATTTTAAAACTACGTAATCCTTCAATAGCGTGATATAAAATCTATTGCATCATATTGATTTGTCCGCGGCCCAAGTCGTTGAATAGATCCTTTGCTATTTCCGACCTTTGTTCCGTGATTTTAGGTTTTTTTTTTCAAATATAAAATTTATACACTATACCTACTGTATTACTGATATTCAATACTTTGTAAATATAATAGATTATAATGCAGCAGTATATCTCATCATACAATCTTTAACAATTATACTATACTAAAAATGTCTATGTATTACTCTTTTATTGGCGTATGGTTTTAAAACTGCTGTTGATTTTAGTGTTAGCCACTAACATTCAATGTAGGTATGTAAGCACATGATTAGGTATAGTTATCATACATTCATCAGAAATCTGAACCTTAAACCTAAACCTCATCCTGGAATATTATTTTTAGGTCAAATGGATGATTTTCAATAATTCCATCAGATTTGTCGGTGGGAAAAAGTTATTATTTCTGTTTATTTTTTATATTTTTTAAATAATTAATTAAATAAAAAGTAATTTACCTATCGAACTGAAATGCCCATCAAATTAAATATTTCTCACATTATTAAAATGTGTAACTATAACATGTCAATGAGTAGTGGTTATTGAGTTAATTTATTATCGGAAAATTGATAACACAAATATATCCCGACCGTACGGGAACCTTAATTCAGTTACAATAGCCTATATAAAGATTTATGTTTTGAAAACAAATTCAATTTTAATAGACAAAAGTGAGTACCAGTTGTTATAACACAATAATATTTGAGGAGATATCGTACTGCAAGTTGTTCTGAACATTTGCGTCAATAATGCGTACCCACGAGCAATGAATATGACACTTAATTAATTATGTATTTAACTGTTGTGTAGGCAATTGTTCGAACCAGCAGATTAAGTAATATTGAACTTTAATACATTGTTGTTTTCTACGTCATTTTATAGCGTAGTATAACTAATAATATAAAAGTGTGTTGCCGAGTGGTGACGATAGAAAAGATTTGAATTGTCACCATACCCAATCCCTTCCGCGAGTGAAGTACAATACGATTAAGGGTTAGAAAACTGATGAGGAATGGGCAGCAGCGTTCCATTTTTATCATCTAGTAATATGCGAATGTAAGTCGTAGTTCCCAAAACAATTCCAAAAATTTCCAACATTTCCAAAAAAACCCAACACGAAGTTTGGATTACTGCCTTTTTGCCTTGTTTTGATGGTTACCTATATCTGTTTCTTTCTATATGTATACCCATTTTGATATAAATAAATAGATGGCAATAGGGTCGCTCCTATTACATAGGCCCTAACATAATTGCCGAAGTGTGGATGTTAATACAAATCTGCCTACAACATCAGGGAAAAATAATATGCATGACTAAATAACAAGTAAAATTTTAAATATAATTTTTAGCGTCTAAGGTCTAGTAAATTTATCAAGACTTTCGTATTCTTATGGTAACTATTGAAACTTAGAAAAATATTTTAATGAAGTAATTAAAAAAAAAATATTCTACGTGCACGGTAAATATTTTTTTACGTATCTACGTATGTATTATGTTTTCGCCGTGACCGTGATATTTTAGCCGGAAATACCAAGGGGTTCGAGGAATCCTATATCATGTCGATAAACAACTAACACATCATAAGCAAGTACAGAAAATTGTTTTATTACTAAATCACAACTTTATTTTGTTTCTATAGAAAAATTATATGCTAATCTTGATGTTATAAATCATCTTAAGGTACAGTCAACAGCACGCCAGGCGATCAAAAATTATAAAATTTTTCCAATCGAACTCGTGCTTTATTGCAAAAACACGTTAAGAGGGTTTTGATGTGCCGATACGCTGTGCGAGTAATGACTAAATTTTCTTTTTGAATACTTAATGTCTCGAGCGATAACGTTTTCACTCCCCTAAAACTTTACAAAATTAAAAAAAATTAAACTTTTTAGAACCAAATTTTATAAATTATTGGACAATGTTTATGGGGTGAAAATTTTTATCGCTTTTTGTACTAAAACTGACGAAATTTGACAGTTTTAGGTAGTCTGAAGTATATATCGAAGTACCCAATTGTTATTTTTACACAGATTATTTTAACAAAATATCTATTAGTAGTAAGTAGTATTATTTAGTTAAAAAAACGTATGCCTTTCTCGCCGATTATATAAGAAAAATTTTAAAATGTCTCATCTGAATATTTCCAGAATGTTTCAAAGTGTATGTTTATTTATATCTCACTTGACTATGAGTCAACACGGTTTGAGTGGCAATACGTAATTGCGCAACCCTCACTCGTTGACCTTGAGAGCGTTGTGCTTTCGCTGTCATATCATACAAGTTACGGTATCATAAAGTTACGCCAAAGCGTGGTCGGTCGGTGTTTTTTGTTGCATTGAAAAATTGAGAGTTTTTATTTGCTCTTTTCAGCAAATAACAAATTAATAAAAATATTTATAAACGGGACAAATAGAAGATCCATATTTGTTAGTAAACGTAATTATTTGTGTTAGTACTAACACTAAGTACTAACACTAAGTACTAACACTAATTCTCTTTCCGATTTTCGAATTCATTTTTAAATGCAAACTGTCAACTCTTCGGTTTTTTTTAAACGAAAATGATTTTTTAAATACATAAATAAAATAGCCATGTGGTGACGGCAGAGTAGAATACAATTGTCACCACCCCAAATCCCTCCCGTGGGTGTCGTGTAGATTAGTGTCCCGTCTCCAGTGGGTGTAGATTAGAATACACATCCCATTAGAAAACGAATAAATTTAGGATACAATGGTACTGTATTGTGACACTATTTACCCTTATACATTTAAATGAGCATGTATTATAGTAGGTAAATCGTCAGGTACGGTCGACAACTAAACAATCTTATGAAACTCCTCAACTTCTAGTCAATGAAAGATGACCATAAACATTGAAAGCAAAAAATCTTCTAACTACATACATACATAAATCACGCCTATATCCCCGAAGGGGTAGGCAGAGGTGAACTAGCACCCACGTTTCGCCAGTTATGTTAGGTCCCATGTAATAGGTGGCGCGCCTATTGCCATTTATTGGGCACTTTTGTGTAATTTATATGAATTAATAAACCATATTTTTATTTATTTATTCTATTTTTTATTTATTTATGCAGCTAGTTCTAAACTAAGACGTTATTTACAATATTGACACATTAAAGTTGCTACGAAAATATAGAAGGATTACACGACGATTACCTTTGATATTTTTTTAGAATTTATATTTATATTCTTAAATGAATGATTGACTATCGTTGCATACCGTCATTCTAAAGCGCGCCAGGTCGTACTAACTAAGCTGTGTAATTCCCCCTGTTGATTTTCTAACCTTGATGGTTTTACATTGAATGTGTGATTGTGTGAAACAATTCAAAAGTATTACCCCGCTGCTGCGGCACAGTCTTTCACTTTGAATGGAAGAATACCATAGGAAGGATGGGCCATAACCATAACCCACCACGCTGGCCCAGTGGGTATTAATGACTGAAATGAAACCTGGGGACAACACCTTGGTTTGACATCCGAAACAGATAAACTCTATATAATGTTTTTGACTGTACACAACGTACAGACAGACGTAATTAGAAGACGTATTTTATATTCGGAGCATCATCTTGGGCGCGTCATGGTGTTATGTGAATAAGCGGTTAGAAAACTAAGTACGTTCTAGTTCTGTTTCGCAAAATGAAAGAGTTCAATGAACTTGACTGTCATCTAGAAAGATTGCTTCATCTACTAAATCGATAATCTGCTTGCAAATCGTCCAACTTGATAGAAATGAGTGAAATTGATAAGGCAAAAGTTCTTTTAAAACAAGTGCTCAACAGATAGTTTTTTGGGCGATAATTTTATATTATATATGAGTCATTGGACTCATCATTTTTATGCAATGTGCCCAGGATATCTGGGATCATCTCTTCCTTCCATACTACTGAGGTGAGTTGGGGCTGCCACATTCTACTTTATTTATTCGCTCACTGACCATCATGAAGGCCTAGCTCCCGAATACTGAAACGCTACTTACAGTATGAGTCTGGTTTAACATTTAAGTATCGTTTATACATACAAAATTTTGATAGGTATTTTACACTTTACTTAAGCAGTGCTCAAAATTAGAGTAGCGTTTCAGTATTCAAGGGTTAGTAGAGTAGCGAAGTATGTTGTAGTACTACATACAGAATTAGCAGTATTTTAACTCAAAATATTTATTTAAGTGGTATTTATTTAATCTATTGAGAAATTGAATTTAACACATATTACAAAAAATATTGTGGATTGAAAAAGTTCTAGATGCTTGAACTTGATTCCCAACAATTTTCTTTGTGATTATTCTAACATTTCTACATACATACATAAATCACGCCTATATCCCCGAAGGAAGGCAGAGGTGAACTATATTATATAAATGTAACGTGGGTGCCCACGTTACATTTATATAATGTTCAAATAAAAATCAAAATAATAATTAACAGATAGTAGTTATAATTATCAAGTGTGGCAAAGACCCAGGTGTGGTTCGAATAACAATCACCCAGTTCCGGGTGCGAGATGCCACCATCCGCGGAAGTAGGCCGATTACCTAATCGCCGTACCTATTGTGAAACAGTCTGAAGCTAGATTGTTCAGAGAAACATTTCAAGGATTGGTTTTTGGTTACTTATTTGTATCTTGATTGGTGGGTAATTTGCGATTTCGTTTATTTGCTCTTAGGCGATTTCTTTTCCACAGATTATGTAGAACGCAATGTCAGATATATCTGTCACACACGGCTGAGTTTCTTTAAACCATTGTTTGTGGTTAAGGTGAACTGATTTTAATTATTTGCGGTAAAATCGTAATTCTGACTCTATTATAACTACAATCACAAATAATAGTCATTCATACAAAATATAACATAAATGTATGAAAGCTAATTGATCCCCAAAACAACCATGTTTCACCACTTATGTTAGGTTCCATATTTTATAGTAGGTGACGAGTCTATTGCCTATCGGGCATGTAAATCATATTGCGTGGCATAAAAGGAACGTACCCTTAGTTGCTTTTTACTGTTGATGACAACTGAATTGTGCTCTGCTTTTGCCTTTTGCTTCATCTAAGCTCATACATTAGGATACATTCGGGTACTCGTGACTCGGGCAATTTGATTAACAAATATTCGCGTAGGTTCTCCTCTTGCCATTTCTCGTCCACTCCATCTGATCATGAACTCTTTTTACTTTCTTTCGCTCATCCTTTGTACGTGCTCAAACCATGCAATCATCCAAGCCACACCTTTCTCTTATCATATCATGGTACACTACCATCTTAAGTCAAAATTTCTCAATCGACTTTGCGCATCATATCAAACAAGTTAAGGTTGACAATAGATTGGAGATATTTGAGTGTTTTGTATAGTCTGGCTGCTATTTATTCTGCTTTCATATTTCTTTTCCCATACTCAACTTTTACTTTCATACATCGATGTTGGTTAAGCACTCCGATATAAACAGCGAATCGTACCTTTTATTGCCGTGTTATTTATTGGTTTAATGATATCTTATTATTAATACTGTTGTTATAATTTATATGCCAATAATATGGACGGTAGAGCCGAATATATCGTCATCAAAATCTTTCCCTTCCATGGGTGTCGTACAAGGCGACTGATGATTACAAATACAATGAGGAATGGGCAGCAACGTTTTTGGCTACTTATAGTATGGCAATAGGCTCAGCCCACATGTGTCCTAATATAGCTGGTAAAATGTGAATGTCTCGGCATCACCCGGTTGATTATTGGCCAGACCTTTTTGGGGAAAAAATTCTGCACTTGTTTTTCAATGGTGGTTTAAGACTTAGCTATCATGCTTTGAAGCAGGTTATTTAATGAGTTTAAACTGAGGTAGCTCAGCTTAAACTCATTAAAACCTCAATAGAGCAACAGATATCGTCAGGATAATACAAACGCTTTAAATTTCTCAATTTTTAGATACTAATAAATCACCTATTAAACAATAACTTGTTGTGGCTAATTATTAAGGGAGAAACTTAATAATTAGCCACAATAATATTATAAATTCATTCTTTATGACTGGTAAGAATTCTCTGACGTCAATATAGTAATTGATAAAAACGTCAATCGATTACTAAATAATTGCACAATCGTGATATTTATTTTTAAATCAATGTGTCAAATATCCATGAAACAATAAAAGGTTAATGTTTTATAAGTAAATCCAGTTTGCGTCGAGTAATGTGTATATAAAAAAGTTATAACCATGAAATGAAATATAATGTGAATAGCGAACATTCATTTGTTTTTCTTTGAAATTCCTGCTGTGAATATCTATGTATTTACAGTTTTATTGTATTCTGTATGATTTATGGATATAAGAAAAGAAAATGTTATTTATGGTTTTTTATCGTAGTTTAGAATATCGTATGACTAAACATACTTTGTCTTATTTTATTAATGTACTGGTAGTAAACATACATACATACATAAATTACGCCTATATCCCCGAAGGGGTAGGCAGAGGTGAACTAGCACCCACGTTTCGCCAGTTATGTTAGGTGCCATGTAATTGGTGGCGAGCCTATTGCCATTTATCGGGCACAAAAGTCGCAGTGCATTGCTATTGCTAGTTGGTATAAGAGGAACGCTGCTGCCCATTCCTCATAATTGATTTATCCTTAGTCGCTTGGTACAACACCCACGGGAGAGATTTGGGGTGGTGACATTTGTATTGGTAAGGTAGTAAACATGGTACAGCTTCCTCAATGAAAATATGTGTTTTAGTGTATTATGTGCAACAAAATATGTGTGTTGAATGAAACAAGTGATCTTTAGTATTGTGCTAGTGGGAACTACTTTGTTGCAGTAAACATTATGTGATTAATATATACACAATAAAAAAATCCAATAAAATGTATGTTATTATTATCTTTAGTTGGTTACTATAAATAAGTGAAATTGCTGGAAAATAAGTTAAATAGTTTCATGTTCCTGCTGTCATACATACATGATCCACCATAAAGCGCATGGACTATAGTTTACTGAATTTAGCGGGAAATAACGAATTAATATATTGTAGCTTTGTTTTAAACCTACTTTCTCACGATAAGACAAAAGCATGCTGATGTTCGTTTCAAAGTAGCTTAAATGTCAAGGAAGTAAGTAGGGTAGTAAGTACAGTGCCACCAACTTATCCTAGTAAGTTGGTGGTGTCGCTAGTGGTGAACAAAGAGTGTCATAGAAATTTCAAAATGTATGAGTTAATTTTAGTTCAAATTATCGCCGTCTGACTAGATAAATAATGGTGTCACTGTAGATTTTGATGTCCATGTCGTCTCTTTCTAAAGACAAAGTAGGTACCTACCAGATACAAGTCGAAACGATGAGCCACAAAAGCTTTGAAGAGGAAAACTCAACGAATTACTTCTGATGATCTAACAGTTTCTTAGAATCGTAAAGGTAGTTTACAATAGGTATGAATATGTGAATTCCCTACATCTTACTCAATGAAACCAAGATTGGCACTCTCTTAATAGAAAAATATTCCATCCTTATCGCGCGTCCTGAAGGTTTGTCCACACACCATCTTATGGCATGAAAATACTTATTTTAGTCCTGGCAATGTAGAGAAAATTTCAATAATGAAACACTTTAAAAATGTTTAATAGGTAATGTACTCACTATTAAGTAGGTACATTCAGTAAGACAGGCAGACTATTATTTATCTGTAATTGATTGTGAACTTTAACTTGTTTCCACAATATTTCACTAAATTATGCGACATATTGTGCTTAACCGTAACTTGTTACTACTATTTACTGTTAAGGACAGAAAAAGAGACTTGAAATTTGTCAAAATATTATTGTCCTGATGCGGAAAACGAAGCCGCGTCATCCGAAATCCAGACGGCTACCTATACCACTCGCCGATCTAGGACGTACTACGACTCATTTTGTCAAGTTTTAAGGGAGTGAAAACGTTATCGCTCGAGACTAATACCTATTCAAAAGGAAATGTAGGCATTACTCGCACAGCGTATCGGCACTTCATAATCCTCTTAAAGCCGTCAGTTTTATGTTCCCTTGCTTCACCCACTGACTGATGCGTAGACGAGTTCATGACAAACTTAGTCACAAAGCCGAGAAACCTATTTCCGCACTACAGACAGAACACTATAATAGGAATTCATTCCACATTGTTGCACCGTGGATCATGCTTAGACAATGTTCTCTGGAGCATTATGCTTTGTAATTTACATTATTTATTACACATGCATAGTATTTTGGCAAATCATGTCAAAGTTGCCGCCAATTGTATACGATAATTGATACGATGACTGAATATTGATTCCAAGCGCAGCGACCGATAGTGGTATTCTTTTGTTTTAGTAACTGTATAATCGAAGCAAGTTCACGACATCTCTTCAATAATCATTCGACGGCCGGCCGGTTTAGTCGAACAGCCAGATCTCTGGCCAAGAGGTCCCAGGTTCGAATCCTGATTGGGGCAAATTTTGTTATTGTACATCAGTTATTTGTTCCCGAGTCACGGTTGTTTATGTAGTATATTTACAATATTTATTTAATTATTATGTGGATTTAAAAAATTGTCCGTAACCCAAGTATCCATAATACAACTGCTTAAGCAACTTACTTTGGACTAGATTATAGGTGTGAGTGTAAGAAATTATATTGTTATTATTTATTTTATGCCACACCTGACCATAAGGTGCTTTTCCGCCAGCTACGCGTACGGAAAATCCCACTTCATTGTCAAGGGGTGACCCTAACACTACATAATCTTACCTCAGGCGATAAAAAGAAAGCCTCAGATGGCATATTTATCGCCTTCCTCTTTGGTTCGGGCGTCAATTACTTGCGATCTGAGACGCTATTTATTTTATCGCCCTTGGTAATATATTCTATTATTTTTATCATAACCCACATTGATTTTTATTTTCATCTTTATTATACATAGAATATAGGAGCATAGAGTGAGAGCGGAGGTGATTGTGGATGCATCATAAGTGAGTCTATTACACGTTTCACCAGTCCCCGATACTGCACCTTTCTGCAAAACCATTGACCCGGAACTACCAGGGTGAGCCAATAGAATGTATATTTCTTACACTCACACCTCATCTAGCCCAAAGTAAGTAGCATAAGCACTTGTGTCATTGATATACTGCTTCTTCTTCTCCTTCCTGCCCTGTTCCCAGTCTATCTGGGGTCGGCGCAGTATGTTTTCTCTTCCATTTATATGTCAGACGTCATCAAGCCATCCGCTCCCTTTTGATACATATCATCCATCCCACCGTAAAGGTGCTAGTGATGAATGAATGTATAGAAAAGAGACCGAACGGACCATGTCGAGACCCATGAACGGAGAGAGTGATTAGAATGACAACATTCCAATCCATACTGCTCAAGGTTTTGGCTTAGGTTTTACAGCCGGCCGCCTGCCTGACACCAACCCTCTTTGGGTACGCTGTTGTTGGTGGTTTGCCCTCCACCATTCGGGTGCCCCAAGGTGCTTATTGGTCTACGCAGGGCAATCTTCCTTAGTCGACTTTTACGACACCCATGGGATGAGTTGGGGCTGGCCTATTCTACGTTATTTGTTCGCTCCCAGGCCAGCATAGAAGGTCATTGATATACTGCATAAACTATAATAAACAGCCATGTCTCAAAAACAAATATCTTGTTCATTACGTAATCATTTGTCCCTGCCAGGATTCGAACCCAGGACCTCTTAGCCGACAACCAGCGATCTGACCATTCGACCAAACCGGCTGTCTAACTGGAGAATGCTAAGTGTTTGTGCTTCTCATTTATATAACCAGTCAACCTAGAAACGCTTTAAATAAAAAAAAATAACAAGAGCTAATAACCTTCTTAGTTCTTAAGGAGAACGAAATTGAAAGTATTGAAACTGTTACATACAGCATACACAGCTCGGTAAATTGCGGATTATCTGTGATCAAACCCGCGTTACACTTGATAGATCGCGCGAGAGACGTTGCCGCCAACATTACCTAAGAAGTTATTACAACTGTTACAATTACATATCAAAACATCGCAATCCAACCACAAACCTACATGTAGGTAGCTGTGGTTGGATTGCGTAATTAAGTACTCATTTGTTATGAATGTGAAGAGGCTTTTAATTGTGATAACAGGACAAGCAATAGAAATCATAATTCAATATTTCTTCATTATTATTATAAATATTTCTTATACCTATCATCTAGCTAGCCCAAAGAACACTTGTGCGGTGAAAACTAGATGACGGCCATATTTTAATATACGTACAATAACAATCCAATCGATTATCAACCCTAACCTGTTTGACGTGAAGCAAAAAAAAGCCGATTGAGAAAATGTTACATATTGTGATAACCCGGACCTTACACAATATGGCTGATAAATATTCTTATTTTATTAGAATAGAATGATTATTTCTGAAATTAAGGTGTAAGTTTTACAATAATAAAAATTGTTAGCACCTATTACTATATTTCCACCTTATATTGTAACTATTTATTATAAAGAAATAAATTTCTAATCATATTATAATGATAATCGACAGATCGCTACTTAGCGTGCTCCCAGGACAAAGTACGAATTATATCAACGTCTTTATGTCAGTAGACGTATCCAGTTTGAATTTCAATGAGCCGTCTTGAATGGAATCCAAAATTAGTTCTGATGAGAGAAGCCGTGTTATCTTGGACCTCGACCGAATTATTTTCCTTTTTCTCTGTAAGGTTGGCATAAGCTAGAAAAAAAAACACGAAATCAAATCGGCTAGGTCGATGGCTTCTACGTAAATTAGAAAAAATCACGAAATCTATAAGTTTCTACAAAACCCCTAGTATGGTAGGCTAGTTGGTAGTTGGCTGGAAAATATAATGGTCATCATCTTCCCTACTTTTTTAATTATGGAATTCCCTTTTTATTTGTTTGTTATATTTTATAGAAATATGTTAGAAAAATTGAGTCCCGCGTAAGGACATAGCTACTCGAAAAATTTCTGACCTCTTTTACTTTATAGGTCTTTTTCTGTATGTTATCATATTTTGTTTCTAATTTACACATTGCAATGTAAGAAAAACCGGCTCCTTTGCTATATTTCACTTGAGTAAACCATACTAATTTTAGAATATTGCATTATACGAGTAGGATAATGTATCAAAATACAATTACTTTTTTAAGGACATTGACTGTGGCACAGGATAATTTAAGACAACATTAAAAAATTCAAAGATAATAGTAGATTTTCCATCAAGTGCACAAAACGAATCATTTTTGTCCGAGACTTTTAGCGGCCCGAGCCGAAGGCGAGGGCTGATAGTAATGTCGAGGATAATGATAAATAATGATTCTGCATAATTGCACATCAACACGGATGCTTGTGCATCAAAATAACACCACTTTCACTGCACAAAATCCACTCTGTAACAATTTTTGAATTAGTGAAAATAAATCCGACTGACGCCACCAAACGCGCCAAACACTCCCATTAGTAGTTTTCAATAATGACTGAAGCAAAAAAGATTTTCCCATTGATATTGGGCTTGGGCTGCAGACCTATACAGCCAAGTATTAAATTAATTTTGAAATAATAATTTTCTTAAATTAATTTAATAACCTACCGTACCTACTTGAATTAAAATTTTAATATCTTTTATGTCTTAAAAAACACATTAGGCAAATAAATTTAAGTAAATATTAAAATAACAAATTCTATCTCTGAATTTCTATTTGTGTTTGGCTGCATGGCTCATTTTCTTTGCCATAATATAGACACATTTATGAGTAGATACGTTAATGCTCTAGAGCACAAAATTCGATTTTGTGCAGCCTATATCCTGCACAAATAAGCACTTTCAGAGCATGAGAAGTGAAAAAGGAATTTCCCTTTTCGACAGTGCTTCAATAAATCTTTCAATAGGGCTGTTTTTAAAATAATTAACATTAAAAAGTAGAACAATGACATTATTGGAATTTCTTTTTTTGTGCATTGTGCAACACTTTGACAAGAAGGTTTTTATCTGAATTTCTGTTGGGTATCATTTCTAAGATGTCGTCACGTCGACAAGGCTGTTTGTAGTTTCTCCTAGTCCTAACAGTTTCGCCGCCAATAAAATCATTTCAAAAGGAAGTAACATTTAGAACACATTTTAATGGATCAAGTTTACAATGAGAAATGGTAAACTAATTTTTTTTTCCAAAAATGAATCGTATTTACAGCTGACAATAATAATAAGCCTTAATAAGAAAGTCAAACAAAACAAATTACACACGCAACCACAGCCATACAGCACACAGCACATACACACTTTTTAAATAAGACTTTTTAAGCAACAGTGAAATGGGTATTTCTTATTGTTTTAAATTTAAACTTTTCCATGCTATACCCACTACAATTATAACTAAAATCACTATGTTTTGAAAATTATTTTCCAAGTAAACGTCAAATCTTTCTTGATTGTCAATTTTAAGTGTTTACAATAGACAAATTCGCAACTTATTAACATATTTCGGCAACATCGGCGTTAAAAACTTGTTTAAGTGTAGTGCATAAATTTAAATCGGTTTACAGATTATGTTAATTCATAACCTTGGTCTCTAAATAGGTAATACTTTGGCCAAGCATTAGAAACATTGAACTTACAGCAGCTTGTGTTAAGTTGTTTATCAGCAAAGAGCCTAATTGCAGGAGGTAATTGAAAATGTTTTGTTAAGCGGACATTGTTACATTTTAAAAGATTTTCAGTAGGCAGTGACTATTTATTATTTACGTTCTGTTTTTAAAATGTAGTCTTCTAGAATATATTCAAATGTAGCCTTCTGAAATATAGCGACAATGTGCTTTTGTTTCGCAAGAAAAGAGTTTACTTTTATTTACTTTTTAGATTAAGTACAGAATTTAAATGCTAAAGGCGCAAAAGATTTGTAAGCTTAATTATGATAATACCAGCCGTGTCTGTCAACTGTTTCGCGATAACAAACACTGTGAAATGAGATTTTTATATATTAGATAAAGTGACCGACACACATCGTCACAAAATTTGGTCCAACCGGGACTCGAACACGGGAACTCTTGGCCGACAGCCAGCGATGTAACCGGCCGTCAAGGACACTTTTTTACATCCCCTTGGCATATTTATTTTATCTATAGACATTCTTTTGTTTCGTGAACTAACGGCGCGTGATGCGTGAGCGTCGTTCTCATGTGTGCCTAATTATAAGCAACTTATTGTTTCGTCTCAATCCAACTCAATGTCAAATCAATCGGATGAATCGTTGCTTTGTTTGAATGAATAATAATTGTTTGGCTATCGTTACCGAAGGCCGTAATGTAGTTTACTATCTTTTGCGAAACTAGAATAAATAATAAGATGGATGGTTCTCTATTTTGTTTCATAATTTTTTTATCCTTAATTTCAAAGGTTATAAATTTATCTACTAAACATCATGATAGTTGTATATCAAAGCTCCTAAAATTAGAATCCGTAAATACAATATATGCCCTGTAGGTACATACAATAATGTTACAAAGTAATAAGAATTGAATTAGTAGTCGCAGTTTATTGCGTGAAACCTCAACTAGAGCGTATTATTAACACCAAATGGCTAATTTGAAAATGAAGATTATTAAGCTCATTAATTGAACAATAGTTACTTTGTTGAAGAGCTAATTGTTCAATCTAATTGTTTACGTTTTTAAAATAAACAATGAGACGTTTTATATGAAAATAAAATTATGTACAATCAATCATCAGATAATTACAATCAAATTTTGTCGATAGATTTTGTACTTAATGTTTAATTATGTAGGGATAGAAATCAGTTCGGCTGTTGCACAAACAAACGAGAGGTTGATTGTACTACCAAGGAACTTGATAGTTATAACCATTTAGTGTTATTAAATGCGAAACTCATTACAATAACAAATTAATTAATACATTAATTCTATTCTTCATTTCGCGATAATAATTAAATGGCTAGCGAGGAAAGGTTTAAATAAAGAATTATTACAAAAAGTCTATTAATAAAAAAGGTGTAATTTACACTCTAGGATTTCCATTAAAAAAGCAAAGAACATTCACACTGTTCGATTTTAATTTTAACATTATATAAATGTTAGAAAAATTAGTAGAAAGATTTTGAAGGTTAGAAAAAGAATTTCGAAAAATTATGGTCTTGAGGCGGGAAGACAAGCTCGGCCACCCAAGACATGTCTTGGGTGGCCGAGCGGTCAGGCACCTGCCCGGATAGCAGCGGACGCGGGTTCGATTCCCGCCTCAAGACCATAATTTTTCGAAATTCTTTTTCTAACCTTCAAAATCTTTCTAACATTCACACTAGTAATACTAAAAGTGCCTTACGCCTACACCCGACCGGGCGGCAAAAAGCAACTGCTTTGTATTCGGACGGTGATGATAGTGGATGAATAAAAGTGAAAGGAACACACATAAATCACGCCTGTTCCGCAGAGTTAGGCAGAGGTGAATTAACAAACGGGCATCCTTGAATTTCTAATATTGCACAGAAAACTAACACAGAATTATGCCATTTGAGATTTTCCTCGCAAATAAACGCCTCCGGGTATATTTTAGCCCAAAAACCGTAAACAAAGCACGTTCGAATGTTGAAAGATTTTTTTTGCGGATTTCGTCAAAAGTGAAAATTTTTACGATGTCAGTGTTTCCGTTTTACGGTTAGCAGAAAGTGCAGAGCCGTTAACCGGCCCAGTAATACGCATATTTCAGTCACGTAACATAAACGCAGTGTACATCTAAAATAATTCAAACTTTGTAATAATAAAAATATGTCTCCGGTATCTCATCCTAACATTAAAGCCTGTTTCACAATCGACAAGTAAGTTCTGAGTAGCTTACTTGGCAGTTCAGTTGACATAAATTTCATATTACAACTGTCAAATGATCTGTCAAGTTTACTTGTCGATTGTGCAATAGGCCCTAAGAAAGTACAATACCCGGCACATTAGTTAACCTATGCCCAGCGCAGTAAAACGTTTTCAGGTATAATTTGAGGTTTCTGTGTGAGGTGCGACGTGTGTCTGTGACCCTAGCAATCTAGGGATAACCACTTCTTCGGGTTCAAAATTTAGTTCAATTATACCTGCGCAGACGACCGTCATTTTGGTTCAACTATAAGTGCCAGTAACGCCTTGTTTTAATACGTGTTTTTATATGACAACAAAAAAGATAATAAAATTGTTCTTGAAGTATGTACAACCCAAAGAGCAGTCGACACTGTTAGCCCCCTTATTACATAGAACCTAACAGAACTGGCGAAATTTCACCCCAAACGGGTAGTTACCTTTAAAATGATTAAGTTAACAGCGCTTTTTACGACAATGTACCTATACCTCTCAGGGAAAATTTTTATAGCCACTCGCACATCTACGGTCTTAAGAGTCATAAATGTAAAAAATCCTAAATTAAGTTGACAATGCTAGAACTTACTCAAAATATCTTTATAGCGATCTACTGTTTTATAAAATTACATTTTTTTAAACTACAAATAATTACAAAAATTCACAAAGGCTTTAAAGTAATAGAGTAGTAGTATAAATACCTAGTACAATAGTATGCCACATTACAAATTGTACTAACGATGTATTCAAATAAATGCCGACAAAAAAGTACGCTAATTTCTATTCGGACTGCTTGTATACTTATTGAGCTTAACAATAGGGTCCTAAATCCTTAAGTTATATACAGACAGTGCGGTGTCTATTTTTATAGTTAAGCGTGAACCATTTTACTATGCACCCCGTGCTCCACCGGCCGTTGAACCTGAGACCTCGCACTGGGTTAGTGGAAATCGTTGAGGAAAGTTGGCATTGAAATATCTAGCCGCGCCGCGCGTTATTGGTATCACTTTGATAAACAGCATTCATATCGCAACGATAAAATAGTGTTTTACGAATAACTTACGTTACGTATTGCTATTCTATTTATGGTTTTATAACTTACCTGTCAGAATTTGTACGGAAACACGGCAATTTTGACAATACTTCAATGTACAATAAGCAGGACTCAAATTTTCATTAGCTTTTCTTTTTTGTGGGTGTGTATTCTGCATATTCTGTATGTATTCGGGGGTGGGTTCTATAACTAACCAACTGTTGCATAGTTCACCTTATTTTTATATGTTAGTTTTTATGTTAGATATTATATAAAATACTTGTGGACGCCCATGGCTTCGCTCGCGTTAATGTCGGTTATTATATAGCCTACAGCCTTCCTCGATAAATGGAGTATCCAACACAAAAATAATTTTTCAATTTGAGCCAGTAGTTCCTGAGATTAGCGCGTTTAAGCATACAAACAAACAAACAAACTCTTCGGCTTTATAATATTAGTATAAATACTGATAATAAGCACACTAATGTGCGTACCTACATCTAAATATACATTCTTAATATTCAAATGACGACAATACGTTATATAAATTTCGAAAAGCCTATAGTAACATTGAGCTACATAATCCGTTTATCATTTTGCGATAGATAAATACGTTGCTAGCGTCGTTACGACGTTAACGAGCGAGATAAGATGCGTTACTTTGTTGAGGTGATAAACAAATATGAAGAAATACTTTATATTTACTTTTACTGCATCCTAGTTGGTTTCATCTAGTATGACTTAAACGGAAGCCGTATCAAAAACTTAAAACTGGTATCATAGCTTTTTGATGCGGAATTTTATATAAAAATCAAAATCATGTTTTGAACATAGCTAATGATCGCTTATTTACAGATACTTCAACTATATTTAGGATTCCATAGAATAAGAAAAAAATAGATAAATTCTGATCTTACTCTCATTATATAGCTCAATGTAAGCTTAGGCACTAAATGGCGGATAAAATTATTCATAATTAATTATCATCATTGTCCGTGTGTTTATCACAAAAACATTTATCACGATCAAGATTCCAATTCGGAACCACTGACCGATAGCCAGCACAATTGACCATTCAACGAACCGAACCTCAAATTTCTGAAAATGTACGATTCAAGTTATACACACTATGAAAATGTGCAGTGGCTATAGAGACAATGCCAACTTAAAAATAACTGTATTTTTTTATGATACCACTTACACAACAGGACTAGGTCCTATTCGGCTAATGTTAATGTAGTATTAATAGTCGCGTTTCAATTGTAAACAGCATCTATACAACGCAAATAAAGAAGAAAATGTCACATGTCAATTCAAGGCAGAAGTCAGTCCCCTGATTTTTTTATTAGTCAGCAAACCACGTTACTCGACATTACAATACTAATCGAGGGCCTCGATTTTACAAATTGGATGCCTCGATTCGAGGCATCCAATTTGTAAAATTGCACAGAATTTTAGAGTACTTTTCGTCGAAATCGGTAAACCGCTACACATAATCACAAGCAATACTCATACTTACTGAATGCGTGCAAGTCAATATGCACTCTAAGCCGGTTCCATAGCGTGTGTAATTATGTGAAACGTTTATCGGAAATCGTAACTTATCGGGTTTATTTCCCACGCCAGCAGGTCTGTGGTTTTCTTGTGAGTAATTGCTCGTCGCCTGTGTGACATTCGCTACTGATTGGTGACATAGTATATAGTAGCCGTATTGTTCGTAAGCAAATGATCTATAGTAGGTATTAGTTTAAAAACTTGTTTGTCGTGTCACTGTGTGTCTTTACAATGGCGCTAGTAAGCGACGCGTTTTGATCGTACAACCTATCAAACGCACATTGCGATTACGGTAAGAATAGCACAGGCTATAGATAGACTAACTTCTCACCGTATAGCGTGGATGGAAACATTAATTTTTGGAAAAAAACTCTAACGGTACAAGAATAAAATCTGAAATTTCACTAGAAGAAAATAGAGAAAATTAAGAAAGAAAAATTACTAAAGTTAAGATACTAATTCTAGTTTCACAGATCATAAAACAGTGCACGATGGCGTATTTTAATTTTAAACCCCTAATCCAACCTCTATTTCATAATACATAGTTGGATGACGCACGACCAGTAGGTTTTCATCGCGCGCCCTATTCCCTTCGCTTGCCTATACGACTCACATCACAATCAATTCATCTTCCCGTCTCTTGTGAAACAAATTGATTTAAATATGGAATAAGTTCAGTTAGAACCACTATGGGCCTAGCACGGGACGTAGGAAAAATCTCCTCGGGCAAAATAAAAATATTTCCTCTCGCTCTAACTCACACTAAATCCCGAGAAGTCAAGTGGTGGAGATAGATTTTGTCCACGTCCCGTGCTAGGCCTACTGAGGTACAACCGAGAAGACAGGCACACTCTTAGTTTATGTAGGACGCGCTACAGTCCCGAAAAAGAACCGGGAAAATTGGGTCGGCGATTGGCCTAGAAGTTTCCGGACCACGGTTCTATATCACTTGTTTTTTTTAGTGAAAAGACAAACAAGTACCTAGTACCCTATCTACTATTCTAAGATAGACTGATATTTAAGATATCCGACTGATATTAACCTTTAATAACAATTTTGAACAATTGGTTGAGTTAACTCTGCATCAAAAAACCGGTCCCAACACAACCTAGCAATAATATACTATATACTGCGATTTCCGTGCCCGATAGATGGCAATAGCCTCACCACCTATGCGTGACTTATCATAATACTAATTTTAATATTTACCAAAAATGTATATGTATATCATAACTTAATAACTGAAAGGAGATATGCAAGCGATTTGCGCGTGAAGTTTCTGTTGTTAGTATATAGTGCCACACACGAACTACACGTTCGCGGTGCTATAATGAGTTCAACAAAAATACGCTGAGATCGATTTAAAAAATCACAGTGTGTAGCGTCTCAATCTATTTCCAGTAAAGGGGTTTGTCTTTGGCCGAATAAATGTCATTAGGTTTCTCAATGTCCTAGTTATATTTTAAATCGTCTAATAACTTGATAACCTTATTACCCCAGTGTTTATTCTGTCGCAATAGTTGTAAAATGTAGAGGCATTAATGACTTAGAATCAATAACCATTAAGTTCTCATGTGGACAAAGTTATTATCTGGGGATTACACGCATTATTTCAATAGAGCGCGATGTACACTACAAGATAAAGAAGTAATTGTGAAATGGATGTCACATTTGTTGTTTTTAATAAGCAAGGGAATTATTTAACATAACTAATCGGTGCGCAGTTCGGCTCGATGTTTCAATTCCATTGAATTGGTAATGACGAACCTAATTGTTGACGCGAAATGTCGTGCATCGGAAATAATGCCGCTCGCTTTTTGTGTGCATAAAACTCTCTCATGCATTCGTCAACCAAATGCAGTTTGATTTTTACGTCAACGATAATTGGTCACAGTGTAGAAAATAAAATATTCTTTTGAGAGTAAGGCTTTGAGTTCGTATTTTCCACGAGATCGAGTAACGAAAATTCAAAAGGAAAATATGTTGTTGAATTTTTGTTGGCCACGCTATGGCTGGGTTTTGAGCGATAATTGTGACTGATGTTCAATTACTTATAATAATATTCTGGCGGGTTTTGTCATGCTAATTAATTTGTTGCCTCGTTGCTTTATTATTAAGTAAATTTACATACTATTTATTTCATTCTATTATCTAATTTACATACTATTATTTCAGGGGTGCACAGTGCACCCTTAAGGGGGTACACATCGCTAAGTGCACACGGGTATGCGACCCCGGATTCCCGAGCTACTACGACTTTTTCCCAAAGATCCTCTCCGAGTCAGTAGTATCCTAATTGTCCCTTTTCCTAGCCAAAATTTCACATCCTTTTCATATTTAGACCTTATCCTACCCTGTCTCCTCTTTTCCCTTCCATTCCGCCAATCCAGGGTCTGCCGTGCCTGTGGATGCGTGGCTAGGGGCGAGCCTAGTCTCAAGCGTGCCTAAGCCCTGGGAGCAGGCGAACCCAGAAAAAGGCTAGCCTTACCCTGGCATGCGGGGCTCTGCCAGGGCCGACAAACTTTTCCCTAGCTTCTCGTGGGGACGCAATGGACTCTAAGCTTATCCATAAAAATGGCGGCGATGTGGTTCGCCACCCGTCACGTCACGGACCTCACGGGGGCGGAAAGTGGCTCACGGAGAGCCGCTTTGCTACGTTGAATGTTAGAGGAGGAATGCAAGGTAAGATAGATGAAGTATGTGAGATTATGGATAAAAGGCATATTGATGTGTTGTGTTTGAATGAGACGAAAAGGAAAAGTAGTGACACCACCGAACATGGCCCTTATACAGCATACTGGTCTGGAGTTCCCGGATCCAGCAGAGGCAAACAGGGCGTTGGGTTCCTACTTTCCAATAGAATGGCAGAGTGTGTGACTGAATATAAGTGCGTGAGTTCCAGGCTCCTCTGGCTGAGGTTGAAGGTTGGCCTTACTCGAATCTTCATCCTTGGTGTATATGCACCTACAGATTTAGGTTCGGGTAGGTCCAAAAAAGACCTAAGAAGTCAGGAAGAGTTCTGGGATAGTATGAGAGATTGCCTGAAACAGTGCAAGGAGAATGAGAGAATTATAATGTTAGGTGATTTTAACGGATGGGTAGGAATAAAGCGAGATGGTTATGAAAAGGTATTAGGTAAGTTTGGGGATGAAAGAGTCAATGAGAATGGGAAAAGCTTGTTAGATGTATGTTTGGAATGGAACCTCTTAGTGACAAACACAATGTATGCCCACAAGAGGATCCATATGTATACGAGAGAGGATGAATATTCGAAAAGTATGATTGATTTTGTGATTGTGGATGAAAGATTGAGAAGTAAGGTTCAGGATACAAGGGTGTTCCGAGGTAGCGGACTTTACTCAGACCACTTCCTAGTAGTTAGCCGAATAAGAGGTCTGTTTAAAAGATGGCGGCACCGTGCCACGGCCCCTGTAAGTATCCTGGAAAGGATAAAAGTAGAAAATTTGAAAGAGGTGCATGAGGAATATGTGCGAAAGTTGAATGAAAGGTTAATTGAATCTGGCACAGATTCAGTAGCTGAGATTGAAGACATATGGAAGGTTTTTAAAGATGACGTTGTGAATGTAGCTACTGAAGTATGCGGTGTGGCGAAAAGAGGAACAGAAGAGTGAATGGATGGATGGAGAAGTACAGAAGGTAGTGAAAGAAAAGAAGAAAGCTTGGCAAGATTGGTTAGCAAAGAGAGCTGACCAAAGGGTATGTAAGGTGACAATAGCGGATGTAGATGAAGCGAAAAAGGAATATAAAAGATTAAATTTGTTAGTGAAGAGTGTAGTCAATAGAAAGAAAGATGAACGAAAAGATGAGTTTGATAGGAAAATCTCTGACAGTTTCCAAAATAACATTAAAGTTTTTTGGAAATCTGTACGGACAGCTCGAGGAAAGAGCGCAAACTCGGAGTTGAAACGAGTCAGAGACAAGGATGGAAGTGTTTTAAATGGCGAAGAAAGAGTGCTGAATAGGTGGAAGGAATATTTTGAGAGTTTATTTGAAAGGTCAGATGATATAGTCCAGTCCCAGGCTAATCATATGGAAGAAAATTTGAATGAGAATGAAATAAGTATGCATGAGATTGTGCAAGCATTGAAAGGTATGAAAGCAGGAAAGGCGGCAGGGTGTGATAGGATATCGGTCGAGATGCTGAGGGCTGGTAAGGGTACCATTGCTAAGCAGCTGCACCGCCTTTTGAACCTTTGTTGGGTAAGTGGCCAAGTACCAAAAGACTGGCGTAAAGCTGTCATTGTGCCACTATACAAGGGTAAAGGGTCGCAGCTGGAATGCAAAAATTACCGTGGTATTAGCCTTCTCAGTGTTGTCGGCAAATTGTATGCAAAGATTCTGATTGAAAGGATTATGAAAGAGACTAATGACAGAATATGGGACGTGCAAGCAGGGTTTCGAAAGGGAATGGGTTGTACGGATCAAGTTTTTTCTCTACGATGCATAACTCAGAAATCTCTGGCTAAAAGCCAACGAGTATATTGCGCTTTCGTAGATCTAGAAAAGGCTTATGACCGTGTGGTGAGGAATGAACTATGGTCGATTTTGTCGATGTATGGGGTGAGCAGTAGCCTGATCCAGGCATTGAAATCTCTCTATGAAGATTCCAATGCTTGTGTTAGGATAAATGGCGCATACACAGAATCGTTTCGCATCGGAACAGGTGTGAGACAAGGATGTGTAGCGTCACCATGGCTGTTCAACTTATACATGGACAACTGTCTGACCCGACTGAAAGAATTTGATTGTGGACTAAGAATGAACGAGTTACTTATCAAATGCCTGCTGTACGCTGATGACCAGGTTATATTAGCGTCATCAGAAACAGATTTGCAGGAGATGGTAACAGTCATGCATGAAGCTTTGACAGAGAAAGGTATGAAAGTAAATGTAAGCAAGACAAAGGTCATGGTTTTCGAAAGGGATGAACAAATGACGAAGTGTGAAATTAAGATTGCGAGTGAGAATGTTGAACAAGTAAAAGAGTTTGTGTATTTGGGATCTGTATTTACGAGAGATGGAAAATGTGATAGTGATATTGAAAAGAGGGTGAAAGCTGGGAATATGATAAACGGGGCTTTGCACACTTTTATGAACAGCCAAAGCGTGTCCAGAAAGGCTCGTATGGCTGTTCATAATGGAGTGCTGGTCCCGACACTAATGTATGGAAGTGAAAGTTGGGTATGGGAGAAGAAGCATGAAAGTAGAATAAATGCAGTAGAAATGAGAGCGTTGAGGAGCATGGCTGGGGTAAGGCTGAGCGATCGATTGTATAACAGGGTAATAAGAGAAATGTGTGGTTTGAAAGAAGATGTAATGACAAGGATTGAGAAAGGGATGCTCGCATGGTTTGGTCACGTAGAAAGAATGGATGAAAGGAGACTGACAAAAAGGATATACATGGCGAAAGTGAATGGAGAAATGGGAAGGGGAAGGCCTAGGCGGATCTTTCATAATCAAATTGAAAGTCTATTAAATAAGGGCCAGGTCAAGAGTACCCGAAACCGACGGGCATGCATGAAGAGATTAATGAGATTGGATGAAGCGAAAGAAGTATGTAAGGATCGTAGCAAGTGGAAAGAAGTGATCTCTGCCTACCCCTGTGGGAGAAAGGCGTGATATATGTATGTATGTAAGTAAATTTACATACTAATGAGAGAGCGAACGAACTTGAAAATGGCGTGCTTTTGAATGATAAATGGAACGAAAGAATGCCACGTGGCGACGGCAGAGCAAAATAAAATTGTCATAACCACCAATCCTCTATTTGCTTTCCATATTGTTCAAAATATATCAGATGAAAATATTCAAAAGCGAATAGGTTTTCAGGTGTGCATTTAATATTTTTCAATGACCCTACCATTTTGAATTTTCCACGTGAAACATTTTTCCACTGGAACTAACTATGAAAGCTGTTCTAAATTTAAATATCAAAAGTTTTATTTTTATTTCTAGTGCAACTTAAATACTGAATGCTTAAACGTTATTTGGTGAACTAACTTATACTATAACTTATTGAATGCAGAGTTTGTTTTATTAGAATAATGTTCTGTAATAGAAGTGTAAATTCAATTAGTTAACCTAATATTGCAGTAAAATACAAATGACTCCTGACTGACTGGGACTGACGGTCTTATAAGTGATAAGGAATGGGAAGTAGTGTACCTGGCACACTATCTAGTAATATTGCGATTAACGTATCTCGTTGATGTCAATAGGGTTAATAAAATCTAAGTCACCAAAATATAGGTGTATAACATGTTTGGGGATAAATGGCATGATTTGTGCACGTAACATACGTACATAAATCAGGGTTATTTATCTCGTTAGGGGTAGGCAGAGGTGAATTAACACCATGTAATAGGGGGCGGCCTATTGTCATCTATCTAGCACGTAAATCGCAGTATATGTTAGATGGGGACACTGCTGTCCATTACTCATTGCTGCTTAACCTTTAATCTCCTTCTCCGCCACCCGCGGGTGCGATGGTGAATGTAAACAGATTGATGAATAGAAATAGCATTTCAACTTAAAAATTGAACTTAGAGGCTGGAGTTTACCAACACGTAAAACAAGCAAATAAAAGATAACCGTCAGTTTTGGACAGTTCGTCCATAGTCCATACAGTAAAATGTTAAAAATCGATGGTTAAATAATAATCGCCTGTTTAAGTGTTAGTGAACTCCAGCCTAAATATTTTGTGTGGTTATACCAATAAACACAATAAACAGCTCTCCGCATTCCGTCAATTTTCGTGGAATGTATACAAGAGCTTTAGTATAATTAAGATGTTTTTCATTGACATTTCAGAGCAGACCTACACTTGACTAAAAACTGCATATTGTGCGGTAAAACCAATATCTATCTACAACACGTATGCACCCTAGACAGCAACCCTTGCGGCCTATTGGAGTCGATCGATCGTAGTCTAACAATATTGAGGTAGATCGCCGGCAGTTCAAGTTTGAGCACCCCTGAATTAAAGTAAGTATCAAGATACGCGACACTGCGCCGGGCGTCGGCCGGCCGGATAGTGGCACACTTAGCCGCTATTGCGCAATTATTAGATAATGACCGCTTCGGAGCGGCACCTGCATGGTGCTCTTAAAAATTGCAAAACAAATACGAGCAAAGAGTATGGTTCTTAATAAAAAATTACGGCGTAAGTCCTACCCCTGTGGTAGAGAGGCCTGACATGTATGTAAGTCAAAAATTTACTTTTTGATAATGGAGCCGTCTAATGTAATAATGGAGTCGTCGTATGGCAAGTCATCCTCTCCCTTTTGATTCATATCATCCATCACACCGGAAAGTGACCACTAGTAATGTCGTGAGACCGATAAACTGAGAGTGTGTTGGGGATGACAACATTCCAATCCATACTGCTCAAGGTTTTGTTTTAGGTTTTACAGCCCGCCGCCTGTCTGACAACAAACCTTTATGGTATGCTGTTGTTGGTGGTTTGCCCTCCTCTATCTGGGTGCCCCAAGGCGCTTATGGTCTACACTGGGCAATTTCCCTTAATCGACTTTTATGACACCCTTATGGTGAATCAGAGCTGGCATACTTATTCTATGTTATTTTTTTATTCCCTTCCAAAATGGAGCAGTACTATCAAAAAAATTAAGGTAAATGATAATGTATAAAAAGGTTAATGTTTTTTTATATAATTTAGTGTTCCGTTTAATGACAAAATTTCATGACGAAGATGTATCCTTGTGTAATTAAACTGCTAACATTGTCATAGTATTTATTTGTTTACAAAAGTAGGTATACAGACAAATAGCACTTCAATTGTTAGTAACGGCGTATTAATTATTATCTAGATTAGATATACAACACAGTGTATTTCTACTTGGACACAGGCCTTCTCTGGATAGAAGATAGGTAAAATACAGGTAGAATTTAACGAATAGGTACGTGTGTAAACTATTGTGTGTTTAACGAATAGTGTAACGTATACATGTTTATTGAATTAAATCAAATTGTCTTTAATAAAAGTTTAGAAGAATTAAAAATTTGGTAATAGTATGTGTTTTATAGAATAATTTTCTTTCTATCTTTTTTAATAATATGTACGAGTGAAGCCTCTATTGTTTTCATCGTGTATGTTACAATAAATTGGAAGTAGTCAAGCAGCAAATGATCCAACGAAAACGAATATGTCTCAGTTTTTTCAATAAGTTAGAAAAAGGGCAAGTATTAAATAATTCATTGAAGGCTTTTTCGATTTTGTTTTATTTTTAATAGTTGAAATTGGTTTTATTTTTAATAATTATATCTAATATGTTGGTTACAGTTTGATTAACCACGCCCTAATAGCTTGTTAACGCTACGACGTTTATAACCTATTACGTCGCCTGCCATCAGTATATATTTTTTCGCAATAGTAATTTGTTTCTACATGCTCATAAACATTAAATAGTAATGAGAACCATTTTTAAAAGTTTTGATGCATTCGTGTTTCCATTCGCTTTTATAGAAACAAACCGGTGCGTATACTTTTAAATAGCTTGAACGCTTGGAAATCCAACCTCAGGAAACGAAATACTTAAAGTTGAACCAAGGTGAACAGGGTACTAAGTAACTAAGTAATGCCGCACGATTCTCGATCTCATTGTTCAAGAGTAGATCTTATAATCGGCTAAGATGATTCCTCCTATCTGCATGGTAGTTAACAATTACCGTTTACAAAAAAGGTAAGATGCTCAGAACATTTACAGTAGCGGTGTTGTTTACGTTGCAAAAACTGCGAAGATGTAATTTGGATAACACAGGTATTTTATAATATCTCGGTACACAACTATCTTAGACAAAGTGTTTCCGACAATACTCACAGCACTACAATAAAACTGTGTGTTAATATTTGTTTCATTTATTGGCTAGATGTGGAAAAATATTAATTCGATTCTATCTATAACAATTGAAAATTAATTCTTGTGCAAATTGCGGTACTAGAATCGAATTTCGGACTGTTTCAGTGTTCTTCCTTTTACAAAATAATTAATTAATTAAAAATCTTTGAAAGGAAAATTAATTCACAGACACCTGAAAAGTGTCAGGAGATCAAAGTTATTACAACATTGTGTAAGTATCTACAGAATTCTCTGAAAATAATCTGCAAAATAACTAATTCTGAACTTATTATTGCAATAACTTACAGTGAATAACTGGATCCCAAGACACGTAAATATTTACAAAATAATTTACTCACTTTGCAAGTAGGTAATGTTCTCTTCGATCTCCGGTATCAAGTGCATAAAAGTCGTAGACAAGAGCACACCTCCCCCAAATGACAACAGAGTCATTACCACTCTATTGCTACTCTTCAGGGAGCCAGCTTCATCAGCAGTTATCCAGTTGAACTGCTTGGAGATGAGCAAAGGAGCCAGACCACAGATCATGGAAGCGCAGAACAGGACAGCCATGGAGACCCCCTTAGCCAGGATAACCCCATCGGTGTCATGGTCGGTGTGATCGTGCAATACTTCGGCCGACATGGTCACTGCTTTTAATTAATAAAATAAAAATTTAAAGATGTTTTCACGGATGCGCGACTGAGATGAATGGGCAGCACCCTATTCGCGGGCCCTTTTATACAAATGCGCGTATCGCAAGCGTGCGCTGTCGTAGAGCGACGCGCTAGCACTATGCGCGTGCGCAGGTCTCGCCGGCCGGCTTCAGTAGGCTCCACTCCCGCGCAGCCTACACCACGAAAGCCTTAAAATGCGCGCGCTCGTTAAATGTGCAACGTTTTATCGTTATGCGGCCTATTCAAGTGACAAACGTTGGAATTATCAAACGAATGTAAATTTTTCACCGATTTCAAAATAGAGGAGGTTGTCATGGTTTTTTTTATTTTGGTTTTGCAAGCACAATTTAATGTATCTATATGTATGTCTTCTACGATGGCCTGGGAGCGAACAAATAACGTAGAATAGGACAGCCAGACTCAACTCATGGGTGACGTAGAAGTCGACTAAGGGAGATTGCCCGGTGTAGACCAATAAACTCCTTGGGGCACCCGAATGGTGAAGGGCAAACCACCAACAACAGCATACCCAAAGAGGGTTTGGGTCAGGCAGGCGGCTCGCGGCAGGCTTTAAAACCAAAGCCAAAACTTGGAACAAAGTATGGATTGGAATGTTGTCATTCCAATCACTCTCTCCGTTCATCGATCTCTCGATATGGTCCGTTCCGTCTCTTTTCTATACATTCATTCATCACTAGCACCTTTACGGTGTGATGGATAATATGAATCAAAAGGGAGTGGATGGCTTGATGACGTCTGACCGATATGAATGGAAGAGCAAACATTCTGCGCCGACCCCAGATAGACTGGGAACAGGGCAGGGAGAAGAAGAAGCACAATTGAATGTATTTAAACAGGAAATATCCACAATAAAACACCAATTTATTTCTAGGTCCCAAATAACTATATAATTGTTATTAATTTTAAAAAGACTCATCAATGTCTTAATCATCTGATCGGATATTTTAGTATTAGAAAAAATCATAAAACTTTCTTAGTTTCAGCTAACGAGAAGTCAAATAATTTTGTTACAAAGCCCGTTTTAAATTATACGATTGTTAAACTCATCAGCCAACACACATTACGCATTACAGACATCGGCATATAGATTAAGTGGCATTATTTCCTCACATTGCCTTGAGCTCACTGGTTTCGATATTTCAGGTTTTTCTCAACAGTTACAGTGTGTTGTAAACATGATAAAGATTCTTTTTTATTGATGTTGAAGCTTATCGAAGTTGGAAGTTTGTTATGTGGAACCTTCTCCAATTATTAATAAATGTAAATTCATCATCATTATTATCACCAGCCCTTTTAATGTCACCACTGGTGGGGCACGAGCCTTCTCTATGGATGGAAGAATATAGGGAGGTTGGGCCATACCATAACCCACCACGCTGTCCCAGTGCGGGTTGGTGGGTATTAACGACTGCAGATGCAGCCGGGATCAACGGCTTAACGTGCCTTCCGAAGCACGGAGGAACTCGAGACAGTAAATTTTCGGTCACCAATCGCGCTATGCACGCAGTGGGCGTTAACCAGCTCTTAACCTCCTATTAAAGTACAAAACATTTTGTGTGCTTTAGATTTTGTAATTTATTTCTACATTGCGAGCTAGGATACCCATTGGCTTATAACGTGAAGTTGAAACAAACGATAGATAGAAAGATATTTCGGCAATGTTGGCCAAGAGTGGATCAATAGGGTCATGACCTCCCCCGCCTGGGCTGTTTCTAGGACCTAGGTGGACCACTGATTGAAATTGTTAAACATTGTTTTTATAAATTTTGATCCGCCTTTGATGTTGGCCGAGTGGTCTTCCCGGATAGCGGAAGACGCGGGTTCGAGTCTCGCACCAGGATTATAATATTAAAAAAATATATTTTTCTATTATCATAATAGATAAATAGACCTTTAATCACTATATTAAAATAGATTTATCTTTGATAGCTGTTATAATTTACTAAGATATCTCGAGAATATATAGAACAGATAACTGTCAGACATTCTATCGAGTTCAAAATACAAAGTCTTACAAACATTTTCTTATTTTATCAACAGGCAACAGTCAGTTAGTCATATTGCATCTTAAGCAAAAAAAATTACAACTAAAAAAAAATATTCCTTCAATAGTATGTCTTACTGCCATAAATTTAGAACCCATAATGCTTCTTAGTATTTTTTTAGTTGCGTCTGTTTTGTAGGTAATAAACAAGCGATATCGCTTCATAACTACGATAATAGTTAAAAGAGATACAACTGAAAATTGAATCAATGCAATAATAAGTCTTATTATCATAACATTAGAACGCACAATGTTTTTAAGTATTTTCTGAGTTGCGTCTCTCCTTTAGTCAAACCATGAAATTTTCACATAAACAAAACATAGAAAGACAAGTAAAATATGATTGACTACACTGTAAAAACCAAACAAAGTGTTCGTTTGTTTAGATTAGGAAGCATAAAACATCCAACAGTATCATCGCCTCCTTGTCTGGTTCACAGGTTATATGGGGTCGGCGCAGTATATTTCCTCTGTGATTCACATAGTCTATCATACACCGATAAGGTGCTAGGTATTAAATAAACAAATAAAAAAGTAATGGAAAATACCATAATATACAGACTGATTGGGATAACAACACTCCAATCCATAGTGTTCAAGGTTTTTCAGTTAGTTTTTAGAGTAAGCCGACTACTTGACACGAAACCTTTTTAGGTATGCTTTTGTTCGTGGTTTGCCCTCTACAAGGTGCTTATTGGTCTACAACGGGCAATCCCCCTTAGTAGACTTTTACCACAGACTTTTACCATCGGCGCTTCGTTGCGGATCGGGGCGTGGGCGGGTTTGGGAGACCTATCATTACAGACTGAGGCATGCTGCGCACTCCCCTATTTTTTTCTTGGACACACGGGTTTTCGGTATCTAGCGTCTTGACGATTCATAAGTGTATTGTAATCATACCAGATATGAATAAATGAATTTTGACTTTGACTTTGACTTTTGACACACCCCAGCGGGCCTAGCACGGGGACGTGGACAAGTCTCTCTCCACCACTTGACAGTGTTTTGTCTCGGGATTTAGTGGGAGATAGAGCGAGAAGAAAAGATTTTCTGTCCCCCGAAAGAGATGTGTCCACGTCCCGTGCTACGGGCGCTGGGGTGAGTCGGGGCGGATAGATTCTAGTTTAATTTGCATCCAAGCCACTGAAATCGTCTATTAATATCGCACTTACAAATAATGTTTATTTCAGGTACCTCGGATCATTTATCCAAAATGATGGTGATATTGACCGCGATGCGAATGGTAGAATAAATGCAGGATGGATGAAATGGCGGCAGGTCTCGGGGGCAACGTGTGACCTAAGATTGCCCCTTAAAATTAAGGGTAAAATATACAAAACCATAATAAGAGCTGTCGTATTGTATGGATCAGAGTGTTGGGCTACGAAAGCGACGGATGAAAGAAAAATGCATGCAGCGGAAATGAGAATGTTGAGATGGATGTGTAGGGAGACTAGGAAAGACAGGATTAGAAATGAGTTCGTTAGATGAAGTCAGAAAGTAGCGCCGATGATCGAAAAATTGAGGAGTAACAGGTTATTGTGGTACTAGCATGTAATGAGGAGGGATGAATGTTACGTAACTAGCGGTATGTTAAGTATGGATGTGCAAGGACCTAGAATGAGAGAAAGACCGAAGAAGCGATGGATGGATTGTGTGAAAGATGATATGGGAAAGAGGGGAGTTCATGCTGAGCTCACGTCTAATAGAAGAGGGTGGAAGAAGAAGACAATGTTGTGTCGACCCTACTTAGAGTAGGATAAGGGCAGGGAGAAGAAGAAGAGTACAAATAATGTTTATTCGATGTCTTTATCAGACAGGCAACTTAAAAGTAAATAAGATGAAATTCTACACCATTCCAAATATAAAATTCCATTTTGCACAGTATTCCATGCTGGGTCACTCAATTCGGATGCAATAGGTTAGGATATCTTTTTTTTAAATTATGAATAAACGTGATTTATACCACGTACCTGGATTTTGTTATGATTCCGATATTTAGGCACAGTTACATGCGCCATGGTCACGGATGACTGTTAGGATATCTGTTGAAAATGGAATGAGAGACAAACAAGTCAACAGTTGAAATCATCATGTTGACATCCAAGTATACTCTACTGCTACGCCTTAAGAACTAAGTTTGAAATGTTAACATTTACTTAGTTTGAATTCTGCTTTATTTTATAGTAAAGCGTGGTACGTTTTTCTTATACAGAATACTCATAAACTTTGAAGCTCATGTTGTATTCATTTTATTGGTTCTAGTTTTTGCAAGCTTCAAGTTATTATAATAGCTTATTATATGGCTTTAACACGGTTTTAGAAATTAAGGAGAACACCGAAGTAGCCTACTTCTTGTTTTATTTTATCACTACTTCAGCCATTTATGGAGTTTGAAAAGTATAATTGCATTTACTCTCCAGAGGCAATGTATTGCCTTTTCTGAAGAAGTTTCTTGATGCGAATGACAGCAAAGGATGACATTAGACCGACAGAAAGAGATTTTTGGAGATGTCAATTTCGTGCTTTGATGAAAAAATATGCAGGAAACTAAGGGCCGGTTTTTTGATCCGTAGTTAACTCAACCAATTGTTAAAAATGGTTACTCATCGTTAAATATCAGGCTGCTATTTAACTATTAGTAACAATCTTAATTACTAATGTTACTAATGGATAAATATCAGTCTGATATTGTTACTGATGGTTAAATATCACACTGATTATTAGAAATCAGAATGAATTTTTAACAAGTGGTTGAGTTAACTACGGATCAAAAACCGGGCCTAAGGAGAATGAGGATTATGACTGTAAAATATACGTACAGAGGTTACGCCTGTTTGTCCCCGTAGGCCGAGGCAGAATTTATTGCAGAATTTACAATAGATTATAAGAGAAACCACGAGGCCCATTCCTAAATAATATTATTATTATAAATGCGAAAGTGAGTTTTTTGTTTGTTAACAAAAATATTCCCGTCAGCCTCGTTATCGGTGACCTTGACCTTAGCTAATGAATTGCATATTATTCACAACAACCCCCTATACTGAAACACGCTCATCTATTCTGCCAGCTTTCGTTACAATGTGGCGTAAATAAAGAAAACTTATTTTTCTTTGTTTCGACAACAGCAAGTAAGGAAATCACAAATATCACCTTATATATTTTAAACTTTACCGTAACGGAACTAGAAACATTCGAAGATGCGTTCATTATCGAAATCTCTTTTATGTCATGCCAGTAATTAAAAATCAATTGTTTTTATTATTTTTATTGATAGAAGATGGGTGGTGTTTTGATTGATACTAATTTTTATTTTTTTTAAGAAACTAAGCTGTTGGTTGAGGCTTCTACCGGGTTTTTTGAGGAAAGCGAATACCTTGTTCTCAAGCCTTGCAATCGAACACTCCCTGAGAAGATTTCTCCACGGCAGTCATCTCCCTGGGGGAGTTAATCTCGCGGAGAGCCTCACAGAGCGCTACGAATCGGAGCTTGGAGCGGCCAGAGTGCATCTAAAGGCGAAATTCCTCCAGTGTGCTGAACTGTACGGCATCGGCACCGCCTAAGACCAAACAAATTATTTGTGCCGCAAAATTCAGCACACTGGTGGAATGGGCGCGGACCTCGGCTATGGCGTGCCGTATAGTGGCGTAAAGCGGGTGAGAAGCGCCCAGGTACATGAGTGTACCTGATATACAGCCGCGTGTATAGACCGGGTCGTCTCCACATGGGTCTCGTCTCCTCTTGCTGTGCAGGTACCCTCTCAAGAAATGTTTGACTGCAAGACAAGTACTCTTGTTCTACGGGTGCGGGCGGTGTAAAAAAAGAGGTGTTTCTAATGCGTAAGGTGTGTTGGGCACTTTCATCAGGGGATCTAAGAGGACCTACGGGAGGCCCGCCCTGCGTTGGGTAATAGGGTGCAGTCCGCTGCTTGGAATACGAGCGTTTTTATATTTTTCAATAAATTTCACTGCTTTTTTATGATTTGAAAATTTCATAGATGTTAGAAAGAATAATGTGGTTAGAAAAAGTTGGAAAATTATAGTCTTGATCTCGGAATCAAACACGCGTCCTCTGCGATACGGGCAAATACCCATACTACTCGGCCAACCAAGACGTTGGCCGAGTCTTGGTACAATATTCTTTGTTAGAATATTCGAGTTTATTGGCTTTTAAAGTGGCTTGAATTTTGGCGTCTTTCAAAGTGATTTAAGCGATACTGCTTCGAAAATACTCCTTTCATCGACAACATATGCAAAACTATCGTAACGCGGTTAGCTGCGGTGGATTTGATGAAAGAGATGAAAATTAAAATATGCACCTAATTATGCATATAATTAGGCACAAATTTTAATGGTAAAAGTCGCCATCGCCGGCGTGTTAAATCACATTGTTGGCTTGTCACGTTCGGGTTGAGGAACAAAAAATTCGTTAACGATCGCAAGAAAAGAACCTAACGCCTGACAATTTATTATCTCGACTACAAACGCCAGCCTTGAACAAAAATATCTTTATCGCATTTTGTATTGACTAAGCCTCCGAGGCATTGCGAACAGCATGGAGACAGAATTCTATATATAATAATCTACTCATACACGCGCCGCAATGTGCTAAGTTGTCTGTAATAAACTTTAAAACTTTTTACCCAATCTCTGTTGTCTATCGGGAAGAAAATTTTATGGAGTTATCGAGAGCTGCTATTTATTTCAATAGGAATTGGATAAAGGTCCGGTTATATCTACAGACATTGAGCGTGCCACACACCGTTTATTTAGATCAACGTGGCATTGCCATTGAGTTATAAGAGTAGTTCAATGGGCATTGCCGTATAAATCGCGTTGCCACCCTGGCAAACACCCACAGACACCACGGTCGCGTTAAGATAAATATAAATACGATGTTTATAAACACTGTATAGATATAAGAATATTACTTTGTCTGCCACGGCATTTCTGGCACGATTAATGTCTGTAGATATAAACGGACCTCAAAATCTAAAATATTAATCACCCGTTTCAATATTCAATACGACACTAACCAAAGTTTCGCAAGTTAAAAAATTTCCCTAGATTCTTCTATCGATAGGGAAGGTCCGTGCCCCAGCAGTGGGGTCATTAGTGGGGCTGGTGATGATGATGATGATGATTATAAAAAATAGGTCAGAAAATTATCTAAAAATTATCATTTGTCAAAGTCTAATGAAATGACAAATAATTTAAAAAAAAGTACCTAAGCGCAAAAAGGTAGAAATCTCAAAAAACTTTATAAAAGTCAAACGAGTAGAGCGCATTCGAATTTCGAACAAAGCTTCTGATTGGTCGTTTAATTACCAATGGGGGAATGCAAAGGATTTCTTGGTGGCATTTTACGACAGTCAGGAATGGTACTGTACGCCAATAAAAACACTGGAAATAAAACCAAAGGTTCTTTTAGAATTCTTTAAGTTATTTACTTCTAAAAAAAATAGGTGCTTAAACAATAACTGACACCTAATAATAAATAGTAATAGCATCAGCACTGTATGTGACGAAAACTCAGATAATGTAGAGATTTAAATTAGAATACATTACGGCCGAACTGAACTTAACGTCGGTAAATACCCCAGCAGGTATACTGGTTTTGTGGATAAACTGGATGCATTAGAGCCCACCTCTTTGGAAAACCCCGATGAATAAACTGCAAAAGTTTCCTCAGTGAGTAGTAAGCGTAAAGTGGTCCTTTGCAATACCGATATTTCACAATGGCGAAATGAAATTTTACATTTCAAACACATAATATTGCTAACTGTTTACAGATGTTCGAAGCCAAAGAGATTTAGCTACGTTTAAAACTCTTAAGTGTATTCCATATCCATCGCCTGTTACGCAATATTAGAATTTTGTCCAATATTTAAAAAACAGATTAAATTTGAATAAAATTATGACTAACTATGCGTATACAGTCTTCCTGAGTGTTCGTTCCATCATAAAAATATTTGTCCCATCATACCCTGTACCACTTGGCCAATAGCCAGCGATCAGTCCGTTCGACCAAGTCAGCCGTCAAATATATTTTTGGCCACCCGGTCATGAACGGCCATAGCGAACATTGCTTGTTATAAACGATGGCAGGAAGAGCGCGACCTCTGCCACGGAGCTCCTAAGTTCCAATTTAGTTTAAAATCAAATCGTTACACTGTATTACATTTAAGGAAAAATTTTAGCATACCAGGAGTGTGAAGGTTAAGCCAATATGGCAGATTGCCGAGGAAATCATATGTCTCAAGAATGTACAAGTAAGTATAATTCACGCTCTTAGCTACTGCACTGACCCCAAAATATATGGAACAAGGACAACTAGGACGGATGGGGGCGCTAGGGTGGCCTTGCAAGCTGTTTCCAGCCCAGCAGCTGTAAGATGCTCACTGCATAGGCTCATGCTCAGGACATAGATCTCGCTTAATGGTGAACATCATCATCATCATCATCCGGGTCATCCGCCTGGATGGACAGGTCTTCACTATCGCTAAAAACTCGGCAAATGCTTTAGGGCTAACAGCTTACGCCGGAATTAAAAGGCTACTGGTTCTTTTCGCTGTGTTCCGATGACTGACAACAGTTACGACTTTAAGGAACTAGTAGTGCGAATCAGTGGAATTCGAACGAATACAATGGCGCTGCACACAGCTACCGGTTGCACATTTTACCAAAAAAACAACTTCGAAGAATCCGCCACTACCATAAAATTTTAACACTCTTCGGGCAAATACCCTTCTGCTGCGGAATAACTGGTTTGCGGTCAGTTTTGGCGTGGACCACTTTAGTGGAGTGAGCAGACTAGTTTTTCAGAGACCTAAAATTACGCAGTGGCTCAAGCAAGTTAGCACACTGGCCATTTTTTATAAATTTTGCACTGAAATTTTAATGTTCTGTCTACCCCATCGGGATAAATGTATTGCAAAAATAAGTCGTCATCATCACCAGCCCTTTTAATGTCCCCACTGCTAGGGCAGGCGGGCCTTCCCTATGGAGGGAAGATTATAGGGAGATTAGGCCATAACCCAACACGCTGGCCCAGTGCGGATTAACGACTGCAGATGCAGCCGAGACCACCGGCTTAACTTGCCTTCCGAAGCACGTAGGAACTCGAGATAATAAATTCTTGGTCACCCATCCAATGTGAACCGGCCTTAGTGAACATTTCTTAATTTACGCAATCATAGGCCAAGCGCGTAGTGCCACTGCGCTAGCAAGCTCCTAAAAAAAATAAGTATTAATAATAAATTGAGAACACACAGTGTATGCTTAAGTTTTTTGAGATGAACCATTTTTGTACTTATGAAGTGAATAAAAATGTAAACAATATCGGTATTATTAAATTTAAAATAAAATTAGGTTTGCTTTTAGTAGAGTTTTTCAATATGTTGGGAACTGTTTAAATTGTAAATACGTTCATGTTTGTTAGTAACTTTTTCTAATAAATGCAATGTCTACAAGATTTCAATTATAATAATAATAAAATCTTTGAAGAAGAAAAAGCGAAAATCCATCTAATTGTGAAAAATGGGGGAATTCTTTGTCAGCCTTTTAGGAACGATTATTCAAGAACTAATTACATATCAACATACCATCGGAATTAATCACTCTTCAACTACGTGTATAGGATCTCTGAGCAAATAACGGTTATCTTTAACTTACGTGACTTGAAAACATCCTGAGGCTGTCATGCTCTGACCTTTATATTGTCATTATTGCAACGGGATAAGTCCTATTTTTGCATGACAATGTTGTTTATTTTATTCGAGACTATTGTTTCAAAGGAGTATTAGCCGCTACACGTGTTTATGGTAGGTAATAATGGAATTAATATGCCACTTACATTACATTCTTTACTTTCATGGATTAAACTCTTGTGCTAGGGTTACGAAAGTAGAATTAACATCATCATTATCATTTTCCCACTTTTGGACAAGGATAGTACTTAGGTACTTACTACGAGAGAGGGAGATTAGAGAAAGAGATATTCCTGAGCAACTCGCATCATCATCTTCACCAGATCATAACAACGTTGCGACTCCCGGCTTTAGATTTAAATGGATATAGAATTTAATAAATATATTATGGAGGAGCTCAATGGTGTAGTGTCTAGCGCGCACGACCTGCGATTGTATAAACTAAGTAATGTTCGCCAAGGACAGTATTTGGGATCGGTTACAAAAATATACTAGCTACAGTTTTGCTACGAATTGCTAAATTGCTAAAAATAGCCAGAATTCACCTCTGCCTATCCCTTCTGGAATATAAGCGTGATTTATATGTGTAGATATTAGCTACGAGCATTCTAGTCTGTCACCGAACCGCGTCAGCATTAGCCGTGTGGTGACGGCAAAGAAGAATACAACTGTCACCACCCATATCTCTCCCGCAAGTACACAAATACATAATCATTTATGTGTTTGTGTACCCGAATGGGAAAGATAAAGATGACTTACTGCCGCACTCAGAGACGCCAAATAACGTTAATGAGTACTTAACGTCAAAAAATGTCAATTCAAAACTAGTCGCTATTCTTTCCGGGTCTATGGTCTTGATTTGAATGAAAATTTTTGACATTAAACACTCATTAAAGTTAATTGAGGTCTCTGAGTGCGGCAGTTATTATTGTCACACACGTTTAGCCAATTATGTTAGGGTGACCAACCTATTACATATATGTGTGATGTAAAATGATATTCAATGTGAAGGTAAATCCTTGCAAATAACATAAATTAAGGTGCTCATTTCGCCATAGTCACGTACCCAGTAACAAAGTACGTACGGTTTTCCCGCTAACGTTAGATACACGAATGCTTTTAGATGTTATCCTAAAGTAGCATATCGTTTGATATAATCTGTGGTACGGCCAGGCTCAAGTATGAAGTACTTACTCTTCATAATATCGAAATATAGATCGTCCCATGTAATAGGGTGCGAGCCTTTTGACAGCTATCTGACACACAAATCGCAGTATATAGTATAGCTAGTATAAAAGAAATCCTGTATCCGGTTGCTCATTGCTGTTTAAGCCATTGACCGTCTTGTACGACACTAAAGAGAGAATGAGGGTGGTGCCAATTGTATTCTGCTCTGCCGTCACCACACGGCACGCAACAAACTCAACATTCTAAAACTGAACTAAGTAACGGTTGAGATAATAAATGTTGCTAACTCAATAAATCCACCGACCTCCTTGAAAGTACAGTCAACAGCAAAAGTTAATGACGAATGGTCATAGAAATTTCTTAATTGATTTCGGTAAAAAGTGGGTGTTAATTCATCTCGGCCTTCGTTAGTAAAAAGTGCATAAAATCCAGCCAATATTAAGTCAATAATCCACAAAAGTTCATCATCTTCGACCTTTTAGTATATTCTGGTGATTACAGATCTAATCTACGGAATGAAGGATGAATGGAACATAAAACCCAACAATCAAACCCAATGGTGGTATGGTGGGTATTTGTTGAATGCTTATGCATGGACTTAATGAACCTTCCGAAGCACTGAGGAACCCGACTTACTCAATATGTTTGGTCAGCAATCCAATGATCTTATTAGTTATTTACCCACCAACTCTAATTACCCACGAACCCGCATTGGGTCAGCGTGGTGGGTTCTATATAGCCCATTCTTCCCATATTCTTCCATCAAATTCCATTCATAGCGAGACGTGTGCCCCAGCAGTTCAAACATTAAAGGGCTTGTGATGATTCTACCCAATCAGCCCCGTATGTAAGCCGATTTCAGTTGCTTTGGTCTACCAGTCGTCGCTTTCACACTTTGCTATTTTTCTCAACGAGTGAGAGAGACAGCTAGACGAAAGCAACTGAAATTGGCTTACATAATACGTGTTCAGTTTTAGAGGTTTGAAAATATTTGCGTATTTGAAGTTTTCGTAGCTGACTGTACCTGTCAATATTCAAATGGGAATTTACAATTTCCGCATATATAACATTGTATCACTTTTTCAAGATATTGTACACGTGTCAAAATGTGAAGTTCGTGTGTCTCAGATCTAAATTATCAGCGGCGTTGATGATTTACCGTAAGCAACGTCTAACGCACAAAATAACAGGAAAATCTTCAAGTGGTCCTTATCTTTGTTACTAATACTCTTATAGGTAATAGAAATGCTTAGGCCAAAATATTATCTGGTAAAGAAAATCCTCTAAATGATTTTGTAATCCGCAAAATGTGTGCTGATTGCAGAGAAGAAAACTATTGTCACCACATGCATTGTTATGTATGCATGTAAAATTGTATCCTTTAAACTTTAATACATTTCAACTGTTATTACATACATACATACATACATACGTCACGCCCTTCTCCCACAGGGGTAGGCAGAGATCACTTTCTTCCACTAGCTACGATAATTACATACTTCTTTCGCTTCATTCAATCTCTTCATGCATGCCCGTCGGTTTCGGGTACTCTTGACCTGGCCCTTTTTCAATAGACTTTCAATTTGATCATGAAAGATCTGCCTAGGCCTTCCCCTTCCCATTTCTTCATTTACTTTCGCCATGTAAATCCTTTTTGTCATCTCCTTTCATCCATTCTTTCGACGTGACCAAACCATGCGAGCATCCCTTTTTCAATCCTTGTTATTACATCATACATCATACAACTGTTATTTGTTTGTAGAAATTGAACAATATATAAATAATTGTTTACGATACTCATTAAATGAATAAGAAATTTTTCATCCCACCATCTCGGAAAAAGCGTTTTTGCTCTTCGATATCTCAGTGCAAAAGCCGTTTTTATCCTCTAGAGGTTAAAGTAAATTTGAATTTAGAACATCGTGTGCAATGAGTTTGTGAATTCAAAACATCATTATACCTATTTATTTTTACCTCCATGGTGCCGAAATTATCATGCAACCTATTTTAATTTGTTAAAAACTCAGACTCGGAACCTTCTTGGTGTACTTTTTTTGTAATTTGCTTTGCGCGCGCCATTTTCTTTTCACGCCATAAATTTGTTAAAACCTTGGAGTTCCGTGACGGTCAATCAGCTTGGCGTCAATCTTGCTTTAAACATTTTGATCATCTACAATGCTTGCTTGATGTTTGAGTCAAGCATTTAAGAGCTTTTTAGGTTTGTTTGATTTGTTTACGCTAGCAACGGAACAAAAACATACAGAAAATCAACGTGCTTGACTCAAGCTGATTGACCGTCTCGGAACTCCATTAGGGACGGTAATTTTTATTAGGTACTTACAGGTGTGTCTAGATAAATTTTGCGGGTGTGGCTGGGTGGGTGTTGGAGGTGTGTCTGGCTGAATGGGTGTTTTGTGGGTGTGTCTAGGTGAATGGGTGTTTTGTGGGTGTGTCTGGGTGAATGGGTGTTTTGTGGGTGTGATTCGATATTTTGTGGGTGTTTCTGGGTGAATGGGTGTTTTGTGAGTGTTTCTGGGTGAATGGGTGTTTTTTGGGTGTTTCTGGGTAAATGGGTGTTTTGTGGGTGTTTCTAGGTGAATGGGTGTTTTGTGGGTGTTTCTGGGTGAATGGGTGTTTTGTGGGTGTTTCTGGGTGAATGGGTGTTTTTTGGGTGTGTCTGAGTGGATGGGTGTGTATTGCGGGTGTGAATGTTGTGGGTGTTTCTGGCTGGGTGTTGAGAGTGTGTTTGGGAGGGTGTTGTGGAAGTTTCTGGGTGAACACAGAAACTGTTGTGATTGTATTTTTTTTTGTATTTTGCAATTTCCTCGTTGGGGGGGATGAAAAGTTACGTGTTGCACTCGAGTGCAAAGATTTTTCACCTTGTGCTCTTTTGATTCCCTCGCTATCGCTCAGGATTCTAATTTTTGAATCACTCGCTACGCTCGTGATTCAATTTTAGAATCCTTCGCTAGCTCGGTCATCAAAATTGAGCACGCGGTTAAAAAACAACTTTGCACTCACGTACAACAAATAACTATTAAACAAAAGCTCCTTATTTTTTAATTTACAAAATTTTTTGGGTAGTTCGTCATCTGGTCCCAAGTGCTTATGGCCCATTTAGGACGAGTTGAAGAAAACCAAAAATAATAAAAAAAAAAATCAACACTTCATTTTTTTTACTTGAATAATAAGACAATATAATGTAATGGAAACTTTTTCTTTGTCTTTTTCAATTATTACATTGTTGCAAAAGATATTGAAATACTAACTAGATTTGCCCACTTCTTATCTAAGACGCAAATTCCGTGACGCCTAAAATATACCTTATCGTATCGAATTGGCTTAAGATAACAGTATTGTAACGGATAACGATTTACTGTCGCCGTTTAACGATAGCGGCCGTTAAAATCCATCATAACGTGATCTGAACGGAAGATAACGGTACGTTGCCAGGCGATAACGGCGATTAACCGGTTTATCTCGATCACGTTTTTTGTTTGTGATTTTTTGAGTGGCCATTGCTGATAAATGGTCCTTGTAATTATGTGAACCAGATGAGAATAAATCTGTAAAACAGCCGTTTTGGCACTAATTTTGCACGAACTTTATTAAATTTTGTAACGTGTGCTTAAAGTTACGGTGCCGTAAACTTAGTAGAATCGGCAGTCGACACTGATGTAGTACATACAATAGTCAAAAATAATTATCGCCGTTCACCACCCAACCCACACATTGCTAATGTGGCGTGATAAGGATGTGGCATGGATATTTAGCGAGCACCGGCGAAGTGGGCTATAATAATATAATCTACGGCCTTTCATCGAGCACAGGCGACGGGGCTAGCCAACGGCCATTCAGTGAGCACAGGCGAAGAGAGCTAATCTATGGCCATTCAACGAGCAACAGCGAAGGAGGCTAGCCTATGGCTATGTAACGGGCACATTAATCATAGCACTAAAGTATCACCGATATACAATTTGGCGTAATTAAGAGGAAAGAACCCACATCATTCATTATCTTGCTACCCTGGGGGTCGGCGCAGTATGCTTATTCTTCCATTCTTAAAAGGGCAGAAGTCATCGAGGTATACATCCATGTTAATTCATCCATCACACAATGTGCTCATAAGGAATGATTCTTGGAAAAGTGAGTTCTAAGTTGATAGAACAATGACAGAAGAAAGTGATTGAATTGACATAATTCCAATCCACACAATGCTCGAGGTTTTGGGTTAGATGTTACAGCCGCACGGCAGAATGTATGCTGTTGTTGGTGGCTCAACATGTGGTGACGGCAAAGCAGAATGCAATTGTCACCACTCCCAATCTCTTCCGCGGGTGTCATACAAGGCGACTAAAGATTAAAATAGCGACGAAAAATGGGCAGAAGCGTTCCTCTTATCCCACATAACAATTTATTACGATTTAGATGGCGATAGGCTTGCCACCTATTTACAATGGGACCTAACATAACTAGCAAAACGTGGGTGTTAATGGTGTCTTCTATGCTGGCCTGCATGGAGCGAACAAAATTCATCCAGCGGCCAGCCCCGACTCATCACATGGATGTCGTAAAAGTCGATTAAGGGAGATTGCCCAGTGTAGCACCAATAAGCACCTTGAGGCCGAATGGTGGAGGACAAACCACCAACAACAGCATACCCAAAGAGGGTTGGTGTCAGGCAGGCGGCCGGCTGTAAAACCTAAGCCAAAACCTTGGGCAGTATGGATTGGAAAGTTGTCATTTCAATCACTCTCTCCGTTCATCAGTCTTTCGACATGGTCCGTTCCGTCTCTTGTATATACATTCATTTATCGCTAGCACCTTTACGGTGTGATGGATAATATGAATCAAAAGGGAGTAGATGGCTTGATGACGTCTGACCGATACGAATGGAAGAGGAAACATACTGCGCCGACCCCAGATAGACTGGGAACAGGCCAGGGAGAAGAGAGTGTTAATACTCATCTGCCTACCCCTTCAAAGATAAAGTGGCGAGATTAATGTTAGTATGTATGTAATCCAAGAACATATATAGTAATAATCTAGATGGAGCTTATTTTCTACAGAGATTAAATAGCACATAAGAATTAATTTATCAGCATACCTACAATTATCTACCTACATAGCGAAATTAACGGTATGATAATTACCTATGTATTTTTAATTTATGTGCCTACTTATTTTTGCATTATTAATATGGCCTCCGTTTGATAATGACTATTTAGATATAAAAAGATATCTCTATCTAGATAACTGTTTGTAGGAGGCGTAATAATTTTCAGTATATCAATTAATTCGGAGTTTAAGATTTTGTAAGTCAGTTCAAGTTTAGCGAATTTACCAACTTTACATAATAAATGAGCTACATCTGACATTTCCCTCATTTAATACAACAAGAGAGATGTAACTGAAAATAATTATAGCATTTTTGCAACTTTAGGTCTTATTTTCATACTGTAGAGCGCACGATGATTCTAAATATGTTTTAAGTTGCCTCTCATGTCTTGTACTAAGTATTATCGATTCATCGGAGCACTTTGTAGAAATATCCTTTATAATTATCATTATCAACAGCCCTTCAATGTCCCCACTCCTTGTGCACGCACAGGCCTTCACTATGGATGGAGTCTAAGAATGTAAGGAGAATGCGCAATTATCAATGAGGAGCTCGCTAGCGTAAACTAAGCAATCTTCGCTAAGGCCGGTAATTGAATGGGTGACCAAAAATTTATTATCTCGAGTTCCTCCGTGCTTCGGAAGGCACGTAAAGCCGTTGGTTCCGGCTGCGTCTGCAGTCGTTAATACGCACCACACCAACCCGCACTGGGCCAGTGCGGTGAGTTATGGCCCAATCTCCCTACCCTATATACTTCCATCCGAAAAAAATAAAATTAACGACTGCACATGCAGCTTATACCATCAGTGTTGTGTGTGGAAGAAGTCGAGATAACATGTTTTTGGTAACACATTTAATTACCTAACTTGGCTAACTTTGGTTAGTTTACGCGATGCAGGCCTAACGCTCTATAATCACCATAATATAATCTTTTAATATCAAAAATAAAGTTTTTAGAACGTAGTGCATAATGTAAATCTTTAGAGTAGTTTTCTTTAATAATGAATAACTGTAAAAAAATACGTGAAATGCGGCCACATATTTTATTAACCGAGCAACGAATACGTAGGTATGTCGTTTGATCAAGGGTTGTTATTACACTTTAATTTCACGATTCACACAGTTAATAAAAAATTTAGGTACCTATATTGTGACAGGAACACTAACTTACACACTCGAGTGACGTCAAATAATGTTAATGAGTGCTTAACGTCAAAAAATGACAATTCAAAACCAGCCGCTATTCTTGCCGGGTCTAGGGTCTAGATTTGAATGAAAAATTGTGACATAAAATACTCATTAAAATTAATTGACGTATCTGAGTGCGGCAGTTAGTAGGTCTTTTTTATACTTAACTTGCAACCTGTCATTATTTTTTGATACAATTTCATACCGTCGCAAATGCCGGCACCATCGGTGGTCGTAAACTAATAATAGCATTATTTTATTATATTATGCAACTACGAACACAAATTTTGTAATCAGGTATTTGAATTTAATTTCAACATAACATTATATAAATGTAAGAAAAATTAGTACATAGATTAAGGTGGTTAGAAAAAGTTCATCCGCTCGGCCAACAAGTGTCTTGGTTGGCCGAGCGGTTAGGCACCTGCTCGGATTGCAGTGGACGCGGGTTCGATTCCCGCATCAAGACCATAATTTGTCGAACTTTTTCTAACCACCAAAATCTTTGTACAATAAGAAAGATAACGAAAAAACCGCCTGGACTGTAAACCTAAATTTGGACATAACCAACTTTATCACGAAAACTGTGGGCAAATTGTTTTCTAAAAATATTTTTACAGGAATAAAGGTCCGTTCACATAGACCATTCTTTGAACCCGTTTAGAATAGATTTTAGGAAGTTTCTCAAAAGACCTATTTTGATCATGAAAATGGTTTGTAGCGCTATCTCTTGACGATTAGCGGTAGCTTGTTGGGTTTTTTCTGATGCTTTTTTGCGAGATGTGCTTTAGTATATAACTATTTCTATTCGACACTAGATGGCGCTTACGAAACAATATTTTTTATCTCTAAATTTATACGTGTTTCTATTGTTTTATTTTAATGTTTATTTTGTTCCATAAAAAGACCAAAATATAAAAACGGACTTAAGTAGGTAATTAAGGTTCATTTTGCTACCCCGTTTTTCTTATTTCAATGCGCATGCCATTTACAATCAAGGTCAATGCGCATAGTCAAAACATTGCGCATTTCGGAACTAGCTAACTGCCTCAGGCCCTCAGACTCAGAGTTGATCGACCAGCAACCCAGCTGTCAGTGCAAGAATTTCAATTCTTTTGCTTTAATTGTGCTGTATTTTGGTGCTTAGTGGGTGTACTAAGTGTCTTCGATCCCCTTTTGTTTTTTGGTGCTAAATACAAAACTTCATGTAAGTCTTATCGATTTTATTAAAGATAGTACGTGTTTTTCGGAGAGTAATAAATAACTGCTTTTGCCGCAGCTTTTATTACAATCCCATACTTTCGTACGTTATCCTGTCGTAAACTTAAGAAAACAGTGAATTATTTCGAACTTAATCAACATTTTCTATGTAGCCCAAACCAAAAAGTTAACACCTAACCGGATTTCCTATTATATTCAGATGATGATGTCATGATAAGTAATTGAGCCTCGATTTCATTCATACCATGCCATCCTAATCTTAATACAATTACAAAGAACAAAAATAAAAATAAAATTTAAAAGATAACCTAGTCACAGAATATTTGGCAGTTAGTTTCTACTGTAAAATATTCAATAAAGTTGCTGATTATATTTATTACACTCAAGACAGACTAAAAATAAAATAATGAATATGGTAAAATATAAAAGAAAAAGGCCTGAAAATATTTCATATAACTTTTCTAATATTTATACAATGTAGAAATAACAAAAGGAAGTCTATTTCAATGTTGTAATAAATATCAATGTTCCAGTGCTTCAAATGATTTAATTTAAGTGTACTATTTTATACTGACAAAAGGTTTCATTCAAGCTGAATGCAAATTACTCTATATTTATTATTTGATTTATATTTGAACATTATATAAAAAATGTAAGGGCCTGTTTCACAAGTAAGCTACTTAGAACTTACTTGTCGATTGTGAAACAGGCTCTTAGAAAAATTAACTATTACTTACAAAGAAAAATTCTGTGTCATGCATTGTGACAAATAATTTTCTAACCTCTTTTTTCTTTTATTTGTTACTTTATATTTTCTAGTATTTGTTATTCAGTCTTATAACATTCGCACATTTTCTTCTTATAGATTAAATATGGTATCTGTCTATATATTTTACATACATACATAAATCACACCCATATCCCCGAAGCGGTAGGCAGAGGTGAACTAGCACCCACATTTCGCCAATTATGTTAGGTCCCATGTAATAGGTGGCGAACCTATTGCCATTTATCTGGCACAAAAGTCGCAGTACATTGCTAGGTGGTATAACAGGAACGCTGCTGCTCATTCCTCATCACTGATTTATCCTTAGGCACTTTGTACGCACGGGAGACATTTGGGGTGGTGACAATTGTATTCTACTCTGCTGTCTCCACACGGCATATATTTGTATCCTTCCTTATAACACTGTAATAAAATTTATAGAGGAAGGTGTTAAATTTGAATATTTATATATTCTCACCTACGTTTTGCCTGCAAAGCAATCCTGCTCTTACCCAACATATTGGCAAATACTTTTATACACACCAATGCCTGCTTTGGACTACCACCCCTTACGATTTCTTGACAAGCAGATATATTACCATTACTATTACCAAGCTATCTCACATATTCAAATTTACTTTGGATAAATAAATCTGTTATGTACAGTCAACGGCGCTTCAGACTACCCAAAACTGTCAAATTTCTTCAATCGATTGTCAACCTTATCTTGATGGCAGTAGAGCCAAAAGTGGATTGAGAAAATTTAACATTTTGTGGTAGTCTGACGTGCTGTTGTCTGTACATGCAGAAGAGTTACCAGAATATTGATTCATTTAATAACATACATTTTTATTAAATGCTGGGCTTATCATATGAACTTGATCTTCAGTTAAAGAAACAATCTTCACAATATTTGTATATGTAACATATACCTATTATAAATATCTATATAATAACATAAAGATGTATTTAAAACCATGTTAGATCATAATAATATAATATTCAACATTCATAAAACACAATGTAGGTAATTATCCCCAAATGGATAGACAGAGTTGAGATAACACCTTCTACAATCCTATACTAGTATAATAGGAAGGATGCTGCTGAAGCACAGGTTTTCCCTAAGCATAACATTTTTCGATCGCCCCCATAAATTTATGAATTCTGGCCCCTGAACAGTAGTCGGGACACCTTTTATCCTAATGCTCAGGTTATTTTTTGGCCGCCGAGATGATAGTTGGGTGCCACACAGGTGCTCCCGTGTGACATCCAGAGTAGGCAGCGCAGTTTTATACACTGCAAAGGATGATGGACCCGTATTCGGGTGAGCGCGCAAGGCAGGCACTGGGATTTTAAGGCCCGCTGTAATCCTTCCTCTGTTAAGCGAGAAGCAGGAGCACCCAGGAAATTTTTAGTGGGTAGTCCCGGCGCTTTCTACACGCTGGGGAGTCCCTTTTTTTTTGAAGGACCTAGGCTGTTGGCCGATAGGCCTTTACAGCATCTACCGGGTTTTATGAGGAAGGCAAAGACCTTGACCTAAAGCCAAACGTGTCCTCAAGCCTTGCAGTCGAGCACTCCCTGTGAGGGTGCCTTCACGGCAGGCGTCCCCCGTGGGGGGACGGCATCTCCCGAGGGGGATATACTGCCGCGGAGAGCCTCACAGGGCGCCCGAGTCGGAGCTTGGATCGGCAGGCCTGAGGGTGCCTCTAAAGGCGCGGACCTCGGCTCAGGCGTGCCGTGTAGTTGGGGGAGCTGGGGAGTCCCACACACCCCCACGGCTCATGTCCCGGGGCCGTGGGATGTGCGTAAATTTGCATTTTTAACCTGGAAAACAAAAAGGTACGAAGTTAGAGAACACATTTAATGTATGTCGAAAATTTTAACAAAACTGCTATAAAACTTTACTTTCAATTAATTTCGACGAACACGCATGAATGTCACTCAACTTTTGTTGGCCATCGCGCATAAATTTGAATCGCTGTAAAAGGCCACAGTGCCATGTCCCGGTTTTACCCCCATACCCGGTTTTGGACTAATCTCCCATACTTACCCATGCTTACTACTGTGATTTAATTGCCTGATAGATGTCAATAGGCTTGCTAACTACATTACATGGGATCTAACATAATTTGTGAAATGTGGGTGTTAAAGTGTTAATACCTCTACGTACCCCCTACAGGACAAATAGATGTGATTTGTTTAATTTATGTATATTATTCAAGCAATAATGATTAATTAGATCCATTTCGATTTTGCATTATGCACTATTTATAAGGAGTTAAAATGCTTTTAGTTGCTGGAGTCTGTGAGTCATTTCAATTCAATAAAGATCAGTTTGATAATATCAATGATTAATGCAAAAATCATCGTAAGAACGTCACTTCTAATGAACGATTATAATCTCACTACTCAATGTATTGTTATTAGTTCTATTATTAGGTGACAAAATTTGTCGTTCCAGATATAAATGGCCGACCTTCACCTCTATAAAAAGGGTTCGCTGAAACAAACTCGAACCTATTTACAGATGAACTCAATCAACACGCGCTCCGTTTAAAACTCCTAAAAAGGTTAAGGCCGGCTTACATGCATTCTAGATTCGTAGTAGTAGTAACGGTCAGAGTAAAACGAAGGCTAACGTAGACTGAGAAACTCGATAACTTAGTGGCTTAGCGGGTCTGCGATTGCGTTAACTAAGCAATGATTCCATTGGATAAGTTGAGTGACGGAAAATATTTTATCATGAGTTCCCCCGTGCTTCGGAGGCCACGTTAAATGGTGCATCGCAGTGGTTAATACCCACCAATTCGTACTAGGTCCGCGTGGTGGGTTATGAGTCACTATATTCTCCCATTCATATAGGAGGTCTGTAGACTGTACCCCAGCAGGGACATTAAAGGGCTGGTGATGATGACGTAGAAAAATATCCACTTATGTGAGTTCTGTGATACTATTAAAATAGCGCCGTGTGGTGACGGCAGAGTAGAATACAATTGTCACCACCCCAAATCTCTCCCGTGGGTGTCGTACAAGGCGACTAAGGATAAATTAGCGATGAGGAATGGGCAGCAGCGTTCCTCTTATACCACGTAGCAATAGCAATGTACTGCGACTTTTGTGCCCGATAAATGGCAATGGGCTCGCCACCTATTACATGGGACCTAACATAATTGGCGAAACGTGGGTGCTGGTTCACCTCTGCCTACCCCTTCGGGGATATAGGCGTGATTTATGTATGTATGTATGTATTAAAATATTGATTACGCATTTTTTTTTTATTTGTTATGTAATTAGGCACATATTTTGTATTATATAATGATGTATTCAGATGGATATCCCGAATAAATATTTTTTATATTAACATGCCTATGAACTGAAAACCGTATTTATTTTGACGAGCAGCTATTTACAAAGTACCTATCGAGTTGACATTTCTACGAGTATATCGAAACAATATCCAACGGCTGTGGTTTTAGCACATATTTAAAGGTCTGAGCATACGTATCGGGAAAACACCCCGGACGGGACGGGGACGGTGCCTCTCTCGTACTAAAAGCTCCGTCCGTGTCTCCGAGACATATGCCACACGGGGCTTTAATGAATTCTGACGATTGTCTGTCCGTTAGACCGACGTCTTAACAATATTATCTTGAAGTTTAATGTGTATGAATTTCAGACTTGTATGTCTAATTTCAGGCTTGTATCTAATACAATTAATAACTAGAGGTTGAAAATTGTACCAACTTCGGCTTAACGTATCTGTTCTGTGGCTTTAATGAATACACAATACACAAGGAAAACTTAGAAGTTGCAAAGGAAAACGTAGATACAAAAATGTACATTTCCGGCACAGTTAACAGATTATTTACAGAAACTATTCAAATGTAGATATCGCCGTCAAAACTATTTTTATATAAGTGCTAATTATCTTCTTCTCCCTGCCCTGTTCCCAGTCTATCTGGGGTCTGCGCAGTATGTTTCCTCTTCCATTCATATCGGTCAGACGTCATCAAGCCATCCAGTCCCTTTTGATTCATATCATCCATCACACCGTAAAGGTGCTACTGATGAATGAATGCATATAGAAAAGAGACGGAACGGACCATGTCGAGAGACCGATGAACGGAGAGAGTGATTGGAATAACAACATTCCAATCCATACTGCTTAAAGTTTTGGCATAGGTTTTACAGCTGACCGCACGCCTGACACTAACCCTCTTTGGGTATGCTGTTGTTGGTGGTTTGCCCTCCACCATTCGGGTGCCCCAAGGTACTTATTGGTCTACACCGGGCAAACTCCCTTAGTCGACTTTTACGACACCCATGGGATGAGTCGGGCCTGGCCTATTCTACGTTATTTGTTCGCTCCCAGGCCAACATAGAAGATAAGTGCTAATTATCTACTTTTTATAAATAATTGACAATGATCCACACGCCCCCTATTACATGGGACCTAACATAATTGGCGAAACGTGGGTGCTAGTTCACCTCTGCCTACCCCTTCGGGATATAGGCGTGATTTATGTATGTATGTATGAATCCACACGCACTACTGCTGCACTAGCGCTGCTACTACTCCTACTGAATTTTTAATACATACATACATAACTGTCACGCCTTTCTCTCACAGGGGTAGGCAGAGATCACTTCTTTCCACTTGCTACGCCTCTACATACTTCTTCCGCTTCATCCAATCTCATCAATCTCTTCGTGCATGTCCGTCAGTTTTGGGTACTCTTGACCTGGCCCTTTTTTAATAGACTTTCAATTTGATTATGAAAGTCAATTCTAGGTCGTTCTCGTCCTATTTCTCCATTCACTTCAGTTCTCCTTTCATTCATTCTTTTGACGTGACCAAACCATGCAAGTATCCTTTTCTCAATTCTTGTCATTAGGTACGTCTTCTTTCAAACCACACGTTTCTTTAATTACCACTGTTGTACAATCGATCGCTGAGCCTTACCCCAGCCATGCTCTTCAACACTCATTTCTACTGCATTATTCTACTTTCATGCTTCTTCTCCCATACCCAACTTTCACTTCCATACATTACTGTCGGGGATCAGCACTCCATTATGAACAGCCATACGAGCCTACGAATTTTTAATTCAAGTACGAAATCAGTTTTGTTTGAAAACAGTAACTTTTCAAATATGAAGGTGTACCGGTAATATAGAGGTACACCGCATCATTAGCAAAAAGGAAAGTAATTATTTATTCCTCTAAGCCAGATGTGGGCACAGAAACCGCCACCACACTGTACCTACTTCATTCGACGAATTCTTACCTGTGGAGAATAGTGATTAACTTTTTGCTAAGTATATAATGAATTTTGTCTGTGGTTGTTAGTTTCAGATTTAAATGGATTCCTTTGTTATCAAACCGTCAAACTAAAAAAAATACTGTCATATGTACTATGTTTGTATGTAGGTTATTAGTTTATGTAGTCATAACATAGATTAAGTTTATCTCTCCCGTGGGTGTCGTACAAGGCGTCTAAGGATAAATCAATTATGAGGAATGGGCTGCAGCGTTCCTCCTAGCAAATACCACCTAGCAATAGCAATGTACTGCGACTTTTGTGCCCGATAAATGGCGATAGGCTCGCCACCTATTACATGGGACCTAACATAATTGGCGAAGCGTGGGTGCTAGTTCACCTCTGCCTACTTCTTCTATCTTAACTTCTATTCAATTGCAAATCGCCTTTAATCAACAGCTTATGTCCAAATTCCTCATTTTCATGCTAATTAAATTGTTGTGGCTCACATTATTTCCACATTATTTTTTCGTCTAAATAACTTTCGACTTACACATAATTTTTCCTAAACAAATGCGAATGCCCGTTTACGTCGATAATAAAGTGTTTTCTTAAAATGTAATTTAACCCTCAATTTGTATGGTGACTAAAACTTACGTTAACTGTAAGGTAGAGACCCAGGGACTCCGTATTGTAAATTAAAAAATAAATACTCATATTTATAAAAGTAACATATTGTTTATTTGGTAAGGTAGTATGGTTACTAAACTATTGATTATAGACATAAAAAATTGGAACATTAATAAACATTAGTTTGAAATTTCAACTTTACATTCAGTCTTCAAAATCACATAAAATTGACATAGCCATTTTGTCCTTCTTAAACTTAGAAAAAAACAATCAACAATTTTTTTAGAGATCTAAACTAAGTTAATAGAACAGTCTTCTTAACAAATAACATAAAAACTATTAGAAAAAAAATAACATGAATAAACGTGCAATGGTTTAATCACTAGTACGTACAGTACATTGCCCACAAACCTTTTTCAAACAAGACAAACATATAACGGGAATCGATCCCGCCTCAAGATCATAATTTTTCGAAATTATTTTTCTAACCACCAAAATCTATGTAAATCTATGTACCTACTAATTTTTCTAACATTTATATAATGTTAAAATTAAAATCAAATAATAACTAATGAATTTCTTTGTCGATTATCGTGTGATATGAAGACTTTATTTGTTGCCAATACTTACGCAGGCACTGTAACGCCAACGCATGCCAGACATAACTATGGCGTAAGTGACGTCAGTGGCCCATTTCTGAATGAACACGAAGTAATTGAATAGAAGAATTTTAGGCTTCTTTGCATTAACATACCTACGTTAGAAGTAAACTACCTATTTGTCACATGTTTAATATTTTTATTTGCTTTGTTGTCTATGTTGTCTAAATAAACGTTTCTTTCTTTCTCTATTGATTATGTAACTCTGTTTAAAATTAATAAAATTGTTTCTTTTGCTATTTTAAATATACGATTTGACAGTCTCACATGTCTGTCTGTTAGCAACTGAACTTGTCAAATCGTGTATGCATAATCGCATTTCAATCAAGAATTGGGGAGATTTTGCGTATATTTTTCTCAAGACCTTATTCTATCTTAACTTCTATTCAATTGCAAATCAACAGCTTAAGTCCAAATTGCTCATTTTCATGCTAATTAAATTGTTGTGGCTAAAATTATTTCCACATTATTTTTTCGTCTTAACAAATTTCGACTTACGCATAATTTTTCCTAAACAAATGCGAATGCCCGTTTCCGCCGACAACAAAGTGCTTTCTTAAAATTTAAATTTAAGTAAAATGGGGATGTGACTACTGCGCACTGCCTGCTATTACATAGACTAAGCAAAAGGCCGGCCATTCTATTGGTGGCCTAAATTATATGACTTACCTTCAGTTCCTACGTGCTTTGGAAGGCACGATAAGGCATTCGTCTGATACGCATCTACAGTCGCTCATCAATCCGCGCTGTTTTCGCGCGTCTATTGTCCGAAATTTTAAATAGTTGGTTATAAAGGGCTGGTTATTATATTACCCAGTATTAGGAACATTAAAAAGGATGATGATGAAGATAATATTATTATCACCATTCCCTATCTTGTTCCATCTGTCCGACGATGTGTAAAATCCAAGCAAGTAACTTGTTAGCAATAAAGAGATGTCCGTCGTTATCTCGCACAAATAAATTTTAAATATGACCTATTTGTTGCTAACAATACGACGCCATCTTCAACCTTTTTACGGAGATAATAAAATGTATCCGTGAAACCTCTCCCTACGTAACCTTTACACATTTTCTTAACACATCAGAAAATGTGTAAACATATTTGTATCCCTTTGTCGCCTCGTACGACACTTGCGGGAAAGATGGGGCGTGGTGACAATTATTCTGATCTGCCGTTACCACGCGATAATTAACTGCCGCACTCAGAGACGTCAATTAACTTTAATGAGTATTTATTGTCAAAAATTTTCATTCAAATCTACACCAAAGACCCGGTAAGAATAGCGACTAGTTTTGAATTGTAATTTTTTGACGTTAAGTACTCATTAACATTGTTTGACGTCTCTGAGTGTGGCAGTTAAAGATTTATTGGTACATGATGACCCCTGAACAGAATACAGTTTTCACCACTCGCTTTCTCAGTTCGGCGAGTCTCGTAGTAGTGAACTACAAAGTTGAATTTCCGAAGTACGCTATTCCGAAAAATGTTGTGTTATTTTTGCCTTTATATCGTTATTTAACTACCGAGGTACACAATTTTCGTGATCTTGATCAATTTACAATTTTCAAGATTCGATTGAGTACCTACTGGACTTTTGAAAGGATAGTACCTATCATGCAGACTTTTTTTGAAGAATCTAAGCTTTTGGCTTATAGGCCTTTACAGCATGAGACAGGCCTAGCCAATTCCTAGAGCAGTAAAAAGATCATTTACTAATTTTGCCTGTGATATTTTACTAAATCAGGTGATCAGTTAAACATAAGCCAAAAGAAATTCTGCATCGACCCTAAAATAATTTGTGAGCATCATCATTCACAGTATTCACACACCATCCCTTTAATCTTCCGACTGCTGGAGCTGAGGGCTTCCCTATGGATGGAAGAAAGTATGGAGAATGGGCCATAACCTACTACGTGGGCCCAGTGCGGATTAGTAGGGTAAATTTCATAGTTGACTTAAATTTGGTTAGGCTTTCTTTACTTAGTATTCGTCTCGAAAATTCTCATTGCGTAACATTTTGTCATCCATCGCATTTACACAGTTACAAAGTTGTTGAATTATTACAAATTTCTATCCTCAACCCAAAACTTCTTCGTCCAATTATCGCCGAACCCTAATCGAATTACAACGATTGACGTTTAACCTTTAGAAACCCTTTGTCGGTCTAGTATCTTCTTCGATATTTATTAATGATATCAAATTGCTAATAAGGCATTTATTATGCGGGACTCGTGGCAATTTGAAAAGTCCTCATATCTATGATGGATACAATTAGAGAGATAAGATTACATTTTATAAGTTTCATTAAGAAATATTTAAGGACCTTTTTTTCAAACATAAAATGATACCTACATAATTAAATAACAATCGATCATTACAATTAATGTAATAACGGCCGGCCTTTCCCTATGAATAGATGTATAAGAATAGCCTAATGGGTCTAACCTACCCACGCCGACCTAGTGTTAATTCGTGAGTATTAATGACTGCAGATGAAGCAGAGACAATCATTCCAACGTGTTTTCCGGAAGAAACTGGAGATACAAAAGTTTTGGTTACTTCAAAACCTCTGAATCGCAAGCCTTTGAAAATAAAATTTTTGCGCTACAAGCTGCTACACAATAATAAATAATACATAATATAAATGTCGCCTAATATATCCCCGAAGGGGTACAGATTAGTGTATTACCACCCAAGTTTCGCCAATTATAACATGATAGTCCCATGTAATCGGTGGCGAACCTATTGCCGTCTAACTAGCATGTAAATCGCATTATATTCCTAGACAGTATGAGTGAAACGCTGCTGCCTATTAATCATCGCTTTCTTTATTTACCCTTTGTCACCTTATACGACACCTAAGCAAGAGATGGGAGTGGTGACAGTTCTATTCTGCTTTGCTGTCACCAAACGGCATAGCATATAATAAAATATAATATTAACGATAATTGTAGCCCACAAAAAAACCACTAAAGCAGTCGTGTCTCCCCAGAATTCGTCCAACCCAAAAACATCAGTCGCGTCGCTCGCTCGAACAATTTCGCATTTTATAAAGGTTACAACAATATTAATTATGCTCGTTACGTCTGGTGTCTACTCACAAGGGTCGTTGAAAAAGTTAGCATTTTGGTCGGTGAAACTTATAATTATGTAATTAAGAGTAGGAAGGCCCGAGTTGGGCGCCCCGGTGAAGCCTGCCGCCCAGAGAGGTGCGCGCGCGTATTGATTTTTGTCGCGGACAGTTACGGCGATCTCCGCATGTGCTAGCTAAGATTACAGACGTTTTTACGAGACCTAAAATTAAACTTATTGCGTGCTTTCAGTCTAGTGACCTTGGCACATTTTGAAAGGGGTGTATAGGTAGTTACTTTTATAAAACTTACATCTGATTGCGACTAAATTAACGCTTTATTTGTGTTACAAATAATAAATATGTAGTCATTGATCTCAAAGAATTTATTATTGCTCCTATTTTAAAAAAGCTATTATCATCATTCGCACACTTACAAGCAATACTGTTATTAAGTTACCAATCAGGTGACTACCTCACGATTATTGAATTACCAACCAAAGTTTTGTCGAAGTTAAATTCATTATTAATTATCCTGTTCCATCGGGAATGTTCATTTTTGACTTAGTTGAGTTGATTCTTGCTACCTTGGAATGAAGTTACCTAAATTATATCACTAAATTATTAATTAGACATGTTTGTTTCGCAAAATGTTATTTTAAGATCAAATCGTGTTACTTTGTTAACAATACAACCTTTCGAGGATTGCCAAATATATTAATGATTATTCAAAACCTTTGGAAAAGATATATCAATCAAATTATATAAGCTAATGTAATGTATCACTTGCTAGTTTAAAAATATATGGATGCTTTTAATACCTATATATTTTTTTATGCGGCAATGGCGGGATATAAAACGAGAAAAACAGAAATTATGCCGCCGTCGTATAACATTTTTAACATTCTCACATGTGTGAGCGATTCTACACTTCATTGCCTTTCGTTGAGCATAATCGCACAATTGTCCAAAAAGATTCCTCTGTTTAGTTTGATTTTAGATATCCGAATTATTAACCCAAAAAGTTGGCTTCTCTGTTTCGTCAAATACTTAGTTGACGCGTCTTTGTTCGCGATGATCTTAACGTTATAAATATAAAGGCAAATCTCCTTTTGCGTGGGATGCACCTCCGCACCTTTAACTTTTGTTTGTAAAGTAAGTTCAATTAACCCGCGCAGTCATGCATATCTTAGCCATGTGTGGCAATGGATAACGTGTCTACGGTGTCTATAGGTATTTATACAAGTTCAAGAACGTAGCTCGACTGCAATATTGGAACAGTGGTTTCACAAATCGAAACATTCAAACTGGATACAGCATGTGGATCAAAAATATTTAAATCTTAATAATTTTCTATCATGTCATTTAAGCATCTTATTATAATCATCTTACAAGATCCTATTATCAATAATATTATAGTCACCGGTACCCACAAAGATTCTCATCCTGGTCATTCCATGTGGTCGCGCTTGAAGTTAGACCCAGAAAAAGTAGCCTGATACCACTTTATGGCTTCTCAAAATCAAATGTCTCTTTATTTTCTATTCATCTCTACCAAAAATATACTTACCGCTTTACTTATTTCCTTATAAAATCCTCTTAGAGTATGAAAACAGGATAATTCCTTGTTAGGATATGAAGTATAATCCAAGGACGTACGCATTGAAATTCCGCCCGAAGCCATGGACGTACGTGAGTGACATTGACATGAGACAACAAAGTCGTATGATCCCCGAACTGCCGAGAACACGCATAGGGAGCATAAATTAGATTTGCACCCCGTCATTCGTTTGCAAAATTATAGCCTCTTTATGACGTAAATTCGTCGCTAATCGTTGCAGGCTTGAATTGAAGTTTGACGTTTGTCTATGTTACGCAACTATCTTGATCACTGTAGGACTAGAATATTCTGTACGACTAATTGGCTTAGCACCTACAATCTAATAATTGATTGATAAAATTTCCTATTAATAAACAAAAAGTGTAGAATTATGGGGCTTCTGATCTCTTAAGCATATTTTGTGTGTGGTAGTAGATATGGAAGTCGCGATGAATGAATCAGATACATATTACATTGCTTTCATATCTACTTAAAAACAATGATGAGTCAGTTAGCTTAACTGATTGATGATGACATTCTTTTGTGATCATAATCTAAAGGGGCAGTGGTGAAATATGTGTAATGTCATTATATTGGTGTGTGTTAATGAAGGATCCTGAAAGATCCTGAGTTAAGCTGATTGTTAATATCCATTTTTTATGCCCGTGGATGGTGAGTAGGCAACCCTCTGAAAAGTGGAGGAGAAGTGGGAAATACATCAGGCCTGTTTGTAGGTTTTGTCGACTAAAAATCGCCTTCATGCCATACCTGGGATTGGTCTATAGGCAACATCGGAAGCAATCCCTACTTCGAGGATTAGGAGCCACGTATATAGTCAACCCGTACGCCTACATGGATCCTTATGCATCAAAATAACACCACTTTCACTGCACAAAGTCCACTCTTAAACAATTTTTGAATGATTGACACAAAAATCTGACTGACGCTGGTCATTCATTGGTCGGTCGGTTCGGTCATCATGCGTCATGTCAGCATCATGCATGATGCTGTTATGACGCATGATGATGGTTGGATAGTAAATGGTGTGGAGTTAACAAACACTTACTTGAACTACTTCCTATAAATTGGGGTTTCTATCCACAAAGAACACATTAATAACAAAATTAAAAAGGGAGGAAGAAGAAATCTGAATTTTTGCAGGTCAAGCATTATTCAGAATACACTCTTTTTAATGCAGAAACCAAGCACAGATTGGTTTCTGCATTAAAGAGTCCGTCGATGACTTCATTAACAAGAGCTCTAATTCTTTAACGGAAGCTTTCAAGTAGTGAACTAAATAAAATAAACACTGAATGTGTGATGCGATCGATCCAAGCCCAAATTAGAGAGGACAAGTATTTGAATACTTCTGGTGTTCAGTGTGACTCATGTTTTTCGTTAACGTTCCATTTGTCTTTAAAGATCATTGCCCCTTTAGTTTAGTCGAGGCTAGGACAGCACAGTTTTAAGTTATCTTTCGCTCCCATGCCAGCATTGGAAATAGTATTATGTAGTTTGATCTAAAATGCCTTTGGCTGTGTGGTGACGGCAGAGAAGAATAAACTTGCCAACACCCCTTCCTCTCTCGTGGATGTCATAAAAAGCGACTTAAGAGTTATAATATCGTATAGGCATCAGCGATCCTTATGCACCATCTAACAAATATAGTTCCCGGTGAATGGCAATAGGCTGCTCCCCTATTGCATGGGACCTATAATGAGTTACATCCCTGCCTACCCATGAAGGGAGAAAGGCGTAATTTGTGTAGGCATGTTCCAAATTAAACACCTAAATTGTACTTTCGTCACTTTACCATTCATGTTGATTTGGCGAAATAAGATCTTACACCTTTATTTATTTATTTATTCTGAAAAAGGCGAACTTAGTAGGTACCTCCCATCGATAATAACGTCAAAATCTCTATTGAAGTTTCCGCTGCAGTAGCTAACAACGATTACTTTTAAATACAATTAGTAATCCTCATGCATACACGCAACTTTGTCGTTGAGACCATAATTAAATTATGCTTGAGCATCTACTTAACCTCGCAATGAAACTACAGTTTAGTAAAAGAAATATTTGTTAGCACCGACCATTGTAATCATCATCATCACAAAGATCATTTTGCTGCAAATGCCTGTAAATAACAACTTCAGTAATAATAAATGAGGCACTAGAAACCAAAGCATTTTCTCTTTCCCTCGAAGACTAGCTGCTGTAGTAAGCTCATTTATTATTTGTATGACCCTCGCGTCGAAGGCAAACAAAGCACATGGGTTAAAGCAATTTTATTTATGAGAAGTTACTTGGAACCTTTGTAAAGTCTACTGTAGATCATATAACTAAAGGTCAGTTAACATTTCACATTCCTTTTATAAGATAATATTAGCTTGGTGAAACAGTAACTCAGTAACTCGACTCTAACAATGTATATTGCTTTAACTACAAACATAGATAAATCACGCCCAATAATTCTCGCATTCTCCCAAAAGGGTTGAAATCAGGCAGGCGGTTGGCTGCAAAATCTAAGCCAAAACCTTAAGCAGTCTGAACTGGAATCTTGTCATCCCAATCACTCTCTTCAAAGGTCTCTTGGCATGGTCCTTTCCATCACTTTTCTATAAATTCATTCATCACTGGTGTGATGGATGATAATATGATTCAAAAGGTGTGGATGACTTGATGTCTGGCAAATAATAATGAAAAAGGAAACATAGTGCGCCGACCCCAGATAATCGGGGGGGTAGGTAGTAGTGAATCAACACCCGCGTTACGTCAATTAATTTAGGTCCCATGTGCTGCTGCTGAGTACATTATTAAATCAGTATTCATCGTATTTCTGACCCACTAACTAGTCATATCATCAGCTTATCAGGCAGGAATATGGGTCACAGTCATGCTGTAGTTACATATTTGGAAAACTGCCAACGTTTTGCAGTTAAGCAATTAGGAACTCCTAAGTTACATGTCGCCAACTATGTCAGGTCCCATGTAATATAACGACCGGCGGTTTGATCGAATGGTCAGATCGCTGGCTATCGCCCAAGAGGGCCCCGGGTTCGACTGAGGCAAATGTTTGTAATAAATACGGATATATATTTCTCGAGTCATGGTTCTTTATATTCTTTATATAAAAAAATATGTAAGCTTATAATTATCTATTATGTATATTAAAAATTGTCCCGTTTCTAGTATCCGTAACCACAATAGCTTAAAAATTGTATACTTACTTTGGTCTAGAGATGGTGGTGGTGGTGTAAGAAATTTTATCAAAAACAATAGAGGCGCGTAAGTCGCAGTATTTTGCAGTATTTAACAACTACACTGCTGCCCATTCCTCTTCATTACTGTTTTAACCCCCATTCGCCTTGTACATTCGGTTGAGATTGGTGATGGTGATATTTCGCTTCTTAAATGATATATTAAATAGGAAACATTTCTGTCACTCACGTCTATGAGCCCAACGTTGTGTTATCGTCAGAAATCAAAAACGGTTCTCTTGCAAAAATAAGTCTCACTGCCGCACTCAGAGACGTCAATTAACTTTAATGAGTATTTAATGTCAAAAATTGTCATTCAAATCCAGACCATAGACCCGGCAAGAAAAGCGACTAGTTTTGAATTGTCATTTTTTGACGTAAAGTACTCATTAACGTTATTTGACGTCTCTGAGTGCGGCAGTAAATGTCATAAATTTTAAATAGACAATGTTTTAAAGTTTTTTTTTATAAATGAGTGAATTGTATTCTGCTTTACTATCACCGCATGGTTCTATTCGATCTTCTAATTAAAACATTTGTACCGCATATAATCTTGCGGCACAGTACCTAAGGCCCTTTTTCACATGCACACGGTCACGGCACGGTCTCTACATCGGTCGCCGTGCCGTATAAAGTAAAAATGTATAAGTCACATATGACAGTTTTCACACCGCACGGTCACCATACATTTCTACTTTCATGGCACGGTGCTGCCATGACCGTGTGCATGTGAAAAGGGACTAACGGTGAAGCAAAACGTCCCCCAAAGTGAAATCCTCATTCCATCCTTAAACCCAATTAATAATTCAACCAAAACGAAAGCTTAGCCTTAGTTAAGAAACTGCCAAAAGATTTTCTTCGTAAAAGAGAGAGGGTGGCAAATGAGGGTTGCGATTTTCTCTGAAACTTATAGTCGATTAGGCCCTTGCCTTTTACTACTGTGGATCCTTATTCATGGTTACTATACACTAACTTGATAAGGGGGTCTAAAATCCGGAATAAGAATTATCAACCCTATTTAATGGGTGATGATTTAGGTTTAGGTAAATTTTATGGTTTTTATGGTAATAGGTTTAGGTAATCTAGCCTCTTTACTAAACTTCAACTAGGTAAAAATAAAAATATTGATACATACATAATTATCGTAAAAGAAATGTTCACTGCAGGCATCGAACTTTCCTACATGTGAGAAACTCCTAGGAGTTTGGTGTCGCTGACTCAGTGTGGGTTTGCCCAATATACTCATTTGTTAGCTCTCGCTCACCGAAGCATAAATTCGTATAAATCTGTACCCTATTCTGTTGATGTTGGTGAGTCAGTGTTGTATTTTCCTCTATAAAGATACAAATCTGTACCCTATTCTGTTGATGTTGGTGAGTCAGTGTTGTATTTTCCTCTATAAAGATACTAGACATTGGTTCCTACTTATCATAAATTGCTATTATATTAAGATCCGAAAACTTAATCTAATGCATTTCTAGAATCTCGATTCTCGCTCGTCAGTCAGTTAAGACAGCGCCTTTAAAATTCATTGTTCCTTTTCCTCCCACTCCATTCTCATCAGTTCCGTTGCAACCGAAAAATAATACAAACATCCGGCGAAACATTAGCAATATGAAAAATAGCGAAACTAAAGCGACAGCACGTAACCTAGAACTCGGAACTTGTCCGTGGAACAAAGGTACTGGAAACGTGTGGCCAACCAACTTTATAGGTATATGCATGTTTCCTCTGCTTTTCCATTTAAAGAAAAAGTTGGAAAATTCTAGACGATATAATATTAAGGCCGCGGCCGTAACAAAGAACAACCGCCACGTACATAACTCACGCCTATTTATCCCTCAAAGTTTGTATCCTACTTAACATTTAGGTATTGTCATAATTGACGTTTCTCCATACAAATTCTGAGTATTGTCCACTTAACTTTTTGAGCAGTGTTCAAAATTTGAGTACCGTTTCAGTATTCGAGGGTATGTGCGGTAGTATACCTTTTAGTTGAATCTCTGTACTGTTTTACTCTTGTGTTTAGGATATATTTTTGTACAAGTATGAATCGTTCCACGGTTTTAACTCGTCATGCGATTCATCATTTTGGTAATTGGTGTTATTTACTTTGAGGAGCTCGCTAGCGCAGTGGCAAGGCACGTTAAGCCGTTGGTCCCAGCTGCATCTGCAGTCGTTAATACCCACCAACCCACACTGGGACAGCGTGATGGGTTATGGCCCAATCTCCATATATTTCTCCATCCAAAGGGAAGACCCACGCCCCAGCTGTGGGGACATTAAAAAGGGCTGGTGATGATGATGATGATGTTTTTGTTTCCAGAATGCCGGCACCAGCGCCTCCCGCCGAGAATGGCGCGCCAAGCAGCGAATTGGAGCAGCTACAGATGCGCGCAGGCCAAGTCACTGATGAGGTCGGAACTTTAATGACTACCATTTGTTTTACGAGTCCCTTTTGTACCAAAGCGTAAAGGCTAATTTTACCAACATAATAAAGGCGACATAATTCACTGGACGGTCATGCCTGCTAGGGTTGCCAGCTCGCCAAACCTAACAGCCGGACAGTTTAGCCGGACATAAGGTAGAAAGGCCGGACACCTTACTTTATTGAGGATTTTATCTCAGTTTTAATAGATACTAAATGTATGTAAAATCACTCGCTCGTTTGTGAAATTTAAAAAGCCTAACAAAAGCCGGACACCGTTTATTTTGGCCGAACACGCAATAAAAAGCCTACCTATGTTCGGCTTTATCCGGACGCCTGGCAACGCTACCTTCCAGACATGCCCGCGCAGACCTCATTTGTACAGGCCAGACGTTCTATACTGTGCTGTGACGGTCCTACAGTAGGCAAACATCGCATATCCCATCGCACTAAGCTAATAGAAGCGAGGTCCGGCGGGAAAGTCTGCAGGCATGCCCGCTGGCGTTGTCCATGTAGTGAATTCCCCGCTTAAGTACGCAGCAATGGTTAAGGGTGGGTTTTCACTCGTCAATTTTTATTACACTACGTATTGAGTCAACAATTTATTTTTGAAAACCTTTTATATCAACTAACTCAAACGCTAAGTAAGAAGCAATGGTTAGGTAGGATGAGTTTTCACTCGTAAATGTTTTATTACACATCATGGTATTGAGTCAAAAACAATTTAAAAAAAGGAATTAATATTTTTGTACTTGTTTTTAGTTAAAAAATTTCTACGTAACTTCTGAACTAGAACCATTTAATTATCCTTCGTTTGTTTCTGTCTCGTATCAGTTCCCACGGATGCTCATTGTTAAAAGCTTGTGTGAAGATTGAAACCTTGGAAACAAAGGACTTTCAGAAGTTTCGCTGACCTTTGTAAGACGGCCAATTCCAACTGCACATAAGCAAACAGGAAGCGAAATATTAGTCACAAGAAAATGACTCGATAATAATATACTTTCATGTCACGCTAACCCTTTAAATGCGACTGAAATTGATTATTTACCAAAAGTCGTTTATTTGGGTTGGATTCTTACTATTTAACTGCGTCTAACTTAATTTCTTCTTGTACAGTGTTTCAGCTAATATTTTAAATAATGTGATTTCGATTTAAATTAAGGGAAATTTTATACCACGTTTTATTTGTATCGGGGCTATTTCATATAAATGTAAAGCATGTGTAGATATGCTATAAGATTTAACTCACAATACTTGTTTTTGATTTTCAGTCCTTGGAATCCACGCGGCGTATGATGCAACTATGCGAGGAGGTTCGTATTTAAAGCATACCAAAAAAAATGTAATTGATTAAAAATATATACTGTCATAAAATATTAGAATAATATATAGTTACATAATCCATATTATTATCTCTGCCCACTCTTATGGGAGGAAGGCGTGATAATTTTATACAACTCAGTGCAATGACATATTATATCATCAAAGTAATATCTTGTGGCAGTTTTAATGTATTAATTTTTGTCTAAAGGGAGTGAAGTGATAATATAATTGTATAAATCTCGAGAATACCTCCCAAAATTAATTTAATGGTGATATTAATTACTAACAGCGATCTCTTTTGTTCCTCTTAATTGTCAAGTCTTTTGTTAAGATCTTGTTACAAAAACGTACCTTAACTTTCCATAGACGATCGTTTTTGTATCAATATCAAATTAAATGTCAATTGTTTCAATATCATTAAGTGCTGTCTCCCTAGCGTCGAGTACAGAAGAAAATTTCCAGACCAATTATTTACCAATGAATATTTTAGAATTTGCGGTCCCAATTTATAGAGTCGCGTTTATGTTAAGATATGTTTCCCCATAGTTGTTATATGATTTGATTTATGTTGGTTATGTTTGTGATCATCTGTGAGAGAGGTGTTCTCGATGCGAGGGAGTGAGGGGTATAGCGGACGTGTCCTGGATAGCCCCAAGCTCGGTTGGTCTCCGTCCCTACGTCCCCTAGGGCGCAGCCTCTGCTATCCATGGCTGTTGTGTATCGATGTCGCTAATTACATTACGTTTTGTCTATAAATGTTTATGTATATTTTATTGTAGCTCCGGTTATACCTTCCCTGTTGATTTGTTTTTGTTTACTTCTTTTGTTTTGGAGTATGGTGTTTTGTAAGATAATGAGTTTTTTTTGTTTACAATTATTATCATACATATATTGGGTGTTTGCATGATCCGTGCCTTACTTGTGTCCGAAAGTGTTAGTGACCTTCTATAGACCTTTGTGTTGTTTGTAGACCAGTACATTTATGTGTAATTAACTTTTTGGATTGTGGGCAAGATGTAGGTATTTTTGGTGCTGACCGTTATTTAAGTACACTTAAAATGTATCTGCCGCCTGATTCAATTCACCCTTTGGCTGCCCCGTCGGATATATCTGACAAACATATACTTTGCACACAAGTCAGCATTTTTTAATAAAAAAACAAACAGTGTTGAAATCGATGCGAAACTATCTGTCGGAAAATTACGACAGAGACGGTAAATGGGTTAAAGCAACGACTGCCTCGATTTGATTGTCAAGTTAACGGTCAGCTACCAATGTGCCCTTGCCCAATGTTCTATTTTTGTTTCCAAAGCATGAAGCCCATTTATTATAGATAAAATTCCATGTCCCCTAATTAGTTGGAACTACTTCTCAAATGTTAGCATTCCCCTTAGTGTTTAATATGACCCAGACACGTGCGCTTCCTGTCTTAAGTATAGTCTATCCGTTACGCTTGGGCTTGCTTTCGAAATAAACCCTTATACTACCTGGACGCCACTTTATTCTTACTTGAAAGAGAACTAATCTGCCTGTGAGGCTGGGTCACTAATTTCGAATGCACCTTTTATTCTCTTACCTAATTTCTCATGATTTAACCCTTTCTCTTCATAGACACCACCTACTCAATTCTCTCCACCAATATGATTTGCCTCTGTCACTCTCGGGCTATTTCTGACATCCCAACAGCTACTGATCGCCTGACTGTTGCGAGACTGTCAGGATCAGTGTATGTTGATGTTGTTCTGTCCTATTTTAGTAACTCTTGTATTTTAGGTCTCTGTGTAGTGGCTGCTCTCTGTTGTTGACTGTAAATCTATTATTATGTTGTATGATTTTCATGCCTTCTCGAACATTCACAATACTGCCAGTATATGGGCGCGTACACACCTCCGTACCTGCCACTGGACTCCAACAATATATCGAGCTACACCTTCAAATCTCACACAATATACAAACCAAATGAATATAAACGTTAATAGTGTATGTGTTTATAATGTTTCTTTCAATGTTATTTATCGTTTGTTTTATGATTTTACATAGTGAAAACATATCTTTTTTATTCGGCGATTTCACATTAATTTTGCAACCTTATTTATTTGATTTCAAACAGTTACTGTTAATCTACTGTGGTATGAAGCAAACATCTATAACAGAATTGTCTATATGACACAGCACGACTCCGAACAACTCTGTACAACACAGTACAAACAACTGGGAAGACGTCTCACAAATGACATTCCGGAGTAAAAAGTTACGTTGAAGGTGAAGTGGTGGAGTGTGGAAGACGTCTTCCCAGAGGTGCCACTGTTATATACCAACCAGTCACGTACCACCGTACACGACGCAGGCGCGACGGCGCGGGCGCCCGCTGCCGGCAGCCGCCGCCGGCGCCGTCCCGCCTCCACTCACTCCACTGTACCCCTCACAACTAACATGCTCTGTGACTTTTTGTTTCTGCGGCGTAGAGCAAGGAGGCCGGCATTCGTACTCTGGTCGCTCTAGACGACCAGGGAGGTGAGTGATCTGCAACTTTGCAACACTACATTATTTACAATTTTCTCTATTTTACCTCTTTCGCTAATCTTGTTGGAGCGTCGCAGTAGGGTTTCCAGCAGACCCGAAGACGGGCCCGCCGTATTAGAAGAATTAAAGGGGGTATCGCATTAAATATGTATTTAAAATTTCGTCACCGCTATACAATGCAAAGGTGCGGGCATCCTATGGAACATCGCTAATTGACAATTTGTCACTCACACACCGAGACGATCACGGGAAACCCACATCTTTGTATATTATATTCGTTATGTAGCTAATATACAACACTTTGCACAACTTACAATGAGCTCTATATCCCTACGTCAGCTCGCCCGAATTTACATTATACAAACGAATTAGATTCGGTTGTACCGAAATACTTATACATTCTGCATTTCAGATGTTCGAACTTGACTCTTGATTAACAACTTTACCTAAATCACATGAAACGAATATTGAACGAGCAAAGTAAATTCGAAACGCTTCTCCTCAACGCACGACTCTTGACATCACACAGAATAATCATGATTCATATGAAACTGAGCACAGATGAAACTGATCTGGTTTTACTTGCAAGCTTGAGTGCATGCATGTTGTGGATGGAGTAGTGTGTGTGCACGCGCACCCGTAGCGCCGCCACGCCGCCACGCACGCGACCGCCACGCGAGGACCCTGCCGGCGCACACCCACCCACACACCCCCGAACTCTCTCCTGCGATATATTATTTTGATTTGTATTTTATGTATAGAGCGAGGACGCCGGGGGGCAAGCGCTTCATATGTTGAGTCACCAGGGCGGTAAGAGTTAACTGAAAGTGGGTAGTCGAAACGTGAGAACGTCTGTGTTGAATGTGCAGTTAAATAATATCTCTTTGTTTTTCTTTGACGTATCTCTTGAATAACGACTTGTCTAAAATCGATGTTGCGTGTGTTTCTATGTATCGATGGGGATGACTTAACTCATAGTGTATATAGATAAGCCCGATGGCCGTTCGTTGCTAAATGTCGCAAAAGACTGTGTATACCTCTATCTTTTGCTAAAAATTTAATTTGTATGAGCTGCGCAATATGTTTAGTTCTTCCGTTGATCTATCGGAACGCTTTTTAATAGGTTTATTTATTTATCTTTCCAAATCTACTCTCTTCTCGTAATGATACTGCGGTACTGAAATGAATGCGCGTTTACCGAGTGTTATCTGTTGGACGTATAGAGTAAATGGTATACGCCTTTATCTCAATGGCTACAGCGTACTGTTAATGTTAGACGTAGGACTGTATCTGTTGGCTCGATGCGTCTGTGTCTGTCTGCGAGGCCGGCGGCGCCGCCTCTGCGCCGCTAGCTCCTCGCCACACTACATATTAGTTTGTTCATTTCTCTTCTTCAACTAATCAATACTTTGCTACATCACGTTTCATTTAGGAATGGCTTGATGGTTCCGCTCATTTGCTAAGTTGGTTTGTTTGTCATGATCACCCAAGGCGCGCGCGCCGGCGTCGGGCGGCTAGCCAGCGCCGGCGCGGGCGCCGAGGCCATGTACCTTTATTTTCTTTTAGTTCAGTTTGAGTTGTCGGTATTGAGTTGTCCCGGGCGGCGGCGCTGCGCTAGCCGCTCACGACTCTCACCGCATTGGTTTGGCGAGCTATAGTGACATCATTATTGTGTTGTAGAGTCACGAGGTGGGCATGAAAACCCTGGTCATGCTGGATGAACAGGGCGGTAAGCATCCAGTAGTACCTACTATTTTGCATCACTCATATTTTAGTACAGCTTCTGTCTGAAATGCCAGTTCAGATAATTTGTGAAAGTTCATTGAATGGCGATGATAATTTTAATGTTACCAATTGAAAGTTTGCTAACGGTTTCTTAATAATGGATAATAAAGAAGGTAAAATGTCATGATCACGATAAATAAAAATAAAATTAGACACTAAACTGCATCAGCGAAGCCTCCGGTCCCACGACGCCGCGCGTGGAGTGGGCGCCGGGCTCGACTGGTTGAGTTGAACGTTTGATTATTTCTTTAGTTTTTCTCACGCATCTAGCTATGCACGACTCTTCTCTATCTTGCTGTTTGCATGGTTCTTAGTGTTTTTTATGATATTATACTTGATATTCTAAGTGTTAGCCACTACGACTTTGGTATTGTATTCACTTAGTCTCAGCACATTCATCATGTAATTCAAGGTAATGATTCGCAATAATAGCTAGACCGGTTAAAGTGTAAGACATGAGTGAACTTGCATTCAGCTGCGATCTTAACAACAGCCTAATTAGATGCTTAACGTCTAGACCAAAGATAAAATAGTACTGCTGTAGGTAACCAGTCATCAGATCTGCATGAATAACTAGATAAACTAAAAGCTCAGTCAATCAATGTTATTAATTATGTCTTACACTTAACTCGGGTTATTGTCGAGAGCGTTGAGAATTTACAATTGAATAAAAAAGAAACTTAAGATTTAATAGCAAATGAATGCAAAAAGTAAAGTCGTGTTTAAATTAAAAATTCAAAAGATTAAATAGCTAGGAGCTTTTACACATTTACCAATGTGCGCTGAGAGTTCAGACCTAAAGCGATTTGTTGGTGTGTGTAAACAGAACAATTGGACAGAATTGAGGAGGGAATGGATCAGATCAACGCGGACATGCGTGAAGCTGAGAAGAATCTCTCCGGAATGGAGAAATGCTGCGGCATCTGCGTTCTGCCCTGCAACAAGTATGTACAGAAGTTCATCAAAATAGAATAAACTAAGTAGTAATATTCTTCTCCTAACTGATGCAGTCTTTAGCGCATATCATAATGAAAATATCTATCATGGTATACTTATTCATTCCAGGGGAGCTTCCTTCAAAGAAGATGACGGCACATGGAAAGGCAACGACGACGGGAAAGTAGTAAACAACCAACCACAGCGAGTCATGGATGAGCGCAATGGTATAGGACCACAGGCTGGATACATAGGCAGGTCAGTGTGTCTCACATTAGAAAACGTCCTTACTGGTCTACTACGAGAGTCAGACAATATGTCCATTCATAATAATACTACTTATAATAAATACTACTTGTGGAGAGGCTGGTAATCTGTCATACAGGGTCTCTTAGTACAGACGCCAGTCTCTCACATCTTCATAAACTATTGTGTTTAGACACTATGTAATTGCTGTAATTTCTGTGTGAGAGAAAATAATAAGGAATTATTATTATTATAATATCGGTCAGACGTCATTAAACCATCCACTTTATATTAAACTAGCGGCATTTTATGATGACTGTTTACATGGCTGGGAGTCTGGAACAATAAATTCATAAACTGTTGAACTTTACACGGTGTAGGACAAAACTTGCAGGTTCTATATCATAGTTAATGCTTATCAAGCCAAAATCCTAAAACCCTGACACGTCGTTTTCAGGATAACGAATGACGCCCGCGAGGATGAAATGGAAGAGAACATGGGGCAGGTGAACACCATGATCGGCAACTTACGCAACATGGCGCTAGACATGGGCTCCGAGCTCGAAAACCAGAACCGTCAAATAGAGCGCATCAACCGCAAGGTATGGACACTTTGGTATTGCTTTCGACACTTAGGACCTGAGGCGCTACTCTGGAAGTTTATTTCGTTCGATCGAGTCGTTGCGTCTTTGTCGCTCTTATTTTAACACGCAGTGGCGTGAGAAAGACGGATAGATGTTCGTTCGTTCGTTCGGAGTTCCAGAGTAGGCCCCCTGTTCCACAATCGACGGGTAAGTTCTGGTTAGCTTACTTGGTAGGTCATTTAACAGCTGTAATATGAAATATATGTCAATTGAACTGCCAAGTAAGCTATCCAGAACTTACTTGTCGATTGTGAAACAGGCCCTTAACCAACCAGCCTCACGATAGGTTTTGGGCATTGCCACTAGTTTCTTGCATACTCAGCTGATTTGTCTCACTTATGTGAACTGTTGGGGTATTTTTGCCCCTAATCCGAATTTTATGGAAACCCAAAATGAGGGCAAAGGTGATCATTCATATACCTGAGAAGTTCAGTCAATGACTAAATAAATATAGCTGATATTGTAAATGTCTCGTAACAATATGAACATAATCTATGGGATTTTAGTTTCAAAAGATCTTGGCTCTAAAGCGGCTTAAAAAATAGTTAAAGATTAATAATAATAGAGAAAGTTTTAGGTTAATACAGATCCATTTATATAATCTTCAGAATGTACATAAATGTGCCTTTTGTTATTTAATATCGAAAATAAATTCTACCATGATCCAAATTATTTGAATTCAGTCATATGCGATGACGCAATTTCTCTTCTGTATTATCAATTTACGAGCTTTAGACCTCGTTATACATAATGTTTCTGGATCTAAATAACTTAAATTTATTAATCATAATTACCGTTGCACTTTTGGGTATTGCACAAACCTTGTAAAATCAATATTTTTTTGTTTCAAAAGTATATCTCAATACGTTTTAAATTTATATTAAAATCTATGTGTCCCGAGGCGTGGTAAAATTTTATCCTGTTAAAGTTCTACCCTGCCTCTATATTTTCATTGTCATTTTCACCATCTAAATGTTTGCCTGTAACTTTAGAAATGGACGTTCGATTAGTTTCCTCGTCTCCCCCGTCTGTGTGACTATCGCTTATTGGCCTCCAAAATTCCAGTCACTCGCTTACCCTATCACTAGAACTCTTCACAAAAAGCATGTTTTTCCTACCTCCGTAGTAGTGTATGGCTAGAAATGATTGGTTGTTGTGAAATTTTTTCTCGATGTGCCGTCTGACCTCATGAGACATGCCACCAACTCCAGAACACGTGTCAACACCACTGCCATCGTGTACCGAGTTAGATCACATCCATCGTGTGACATGACATAGATACCTTCGCGTTACTCATACCTAGATCATCAGTAACACTATCATTCACAAATATTTTGAATAAACTGTCAGAATACAGCGACTCAGTGCTAGTCTAACAAACTACTATGAGAGTCTGCTAGACGCAGTCGCTGTGTTTTTGAATATGTTGATAGCAGAAACAAAACGCTGTTCTTCTTAGGGTGAATCGAACGAAACGAGGATAACTCTGGCGAATCAGCGTGCACACGAGCTCCTCAAGTAAAGGACTGCGGCACACACACTACATACACCCGTCTCGTGGTCGTACTCGACGCTACGGTTGCGGTTACACTACCACCAAGCCTTCATATCCATTCTATTGTAGCCTACCTACGTCCAGTTTCAGCTATAAAAGCTCTGGGTATTCAAATTTCAGAATCCTACTACTCTTAAGCTAACCAAACGTAGTTTTGTTATATTGAGGCTCTGCATATTATGGACATCACTAAATAATTAAATTAATGTAATTATTAATGTAATAATTAAAATAATTTATTAAACAAATAAAAATCAAATATGTTTCAACCCAATTTTAGCATATTTACACTGGTGGATTTTGGTTTACAGTAAAAACCGTAAAAGTTCTCTAAGACCATTGACATTCTTAATTTACGGTTAAATCTTGATTAAAATGTTCTGTACCTACTTATAATTTTCGTGAAGCATATCTTCAATGAGTAGTTAACACCATTACCACTATAAAACTTCAGTTCGGATGTGGCTAATTGTGTTAAAAACTAAGTTTCAAGTATGTAATGATGTAAAACTTAACCAACTTATTTACAAATAACATCAGATAAAAATGCTTGGCCGCAACCCGTTACAATATCTATTTTCACTTAGCGTATATCTCTTCTCAAGATGCTATGTTTAAAATATTCAAAGTAGCTAATAACTATAAGACATCGTTATAAGCCTATCTTAGCATGCTACTGTATCAATTGAACATCTAACCCCTTTCCCTATAGCATCTTGCTTCTATTTTATTATAAACGCTCGAAGTTATTTAAACTACGATATTTATAATGTTAAATCTTTTTCTCCTATAGAAACCTACTTATATACCTATCAGTTAATTAAAGTTTATTTTATACTATTATAAATTTTTAACTTTGTATTATCCAGCTTACCTACGTCAATGTTTACATCTATAACTGCTGCAGATTGTATTATGGTTCAGATAGAATTAGTTTTCTAGTTAATGTTCTTTTATTGAGCACGTTTCTCAAATAACCCATTCATGATTAACATGGTAATCTGTTTGTTTGATTATTATGTTAAATTAAATTATTAATTATCTTGTACCTATGTATGTACGTACTTAGAAAGGAAGCCTGTTGTTTCTAACAGTCAAAGCAAATATTTTGAGAATATATTTAAAAGTTTACTCATTGTTAACATTGTAGAGCGTGTTACTTGTTAATACTGCAATAAGACCACAGGGCGCTTCTCCCATTATGCCTGTTTACAGTTTATAATATCCCTAATGTGTACGTAGTTCTTTAATTTTGTCCAGTTTTTCAAAAACCTTTTCAATTTTGCAGAACTTTGCACATATTTATAAAAACCTCTTTTTGTATACTCGATTGATAAATCCCCTGTGTATTTTTTGTGGGTTTTGTAAACGAAGATTTACGTGATCTATTAAGTCACAACTATTATTATTAAATTTAATAATATTTTTAGGCTGCATATTTATTTGACTACATATTTCCAATTTTGAATAGATTTTTGGACACTGGCGAAAAATCTTCTTACAGTTTCAATGGTAGGTAAATAAAGTTTCCAAATACAATTACATTTTGAATTCTTGGTGTGCTATATAAATGATAGAACTTTTTTAATAGAGGATTTCATACATAATGTAAAAGTAATTTCGTCTCTGTTCTCCAAAATATTTTTTCATTAATCATAGCTCTTTAATACTATATTTACATTGAAAATAAGTTACGAAGCGGAACTGTATAGAACGGTCATCTGAGTCTAGGGGATGAATTGATATGTGATAGTAGTTTGAATCTAAGTGTTATTAATAAAAGATACAGTCAAAAGTCTTCGCGAAAAACTATCTGAATATGAGATCTCATGTTTAGTGTCATTTCTTCTTTCATAGAAGCATATATGGCAATGTAATGTGAAATGGTGGTGGACAGCAATATTTATTACATAATTTTTACAGCAATATAACGACCATAGCTAGATAACCCATCACCTATCCCTTTAATTACGCCGGCCTTTTCATAAATTGACCAATGTAAAACTTTTTACATATCCGTAACTGCGTACATATCTGCTTCTATGAAATATGAAGTTTTTATTAGTATAAATAAATATACTTAGCTATCATTAATTAGTATGTAATAGTAACTTATTATTTTGTTTATATATTATACTATGTTTCTTTCTTATCTGTTTTATGAGAGAATAAAACTTATTCAGTATTCGGATTTATTTTATTATCCTCTTAGTTGTACTTTTGGTTTTTTGATTTGTTTTGATGATTATGATAATATAAATAGGTATATGTCATTGTATCGCGCTCGTACACAATAACCTCAACAGTAATCTAAAAAGAATCGGTACCTTAGTAGAGGAATACCTTGGAATGACGATTAATGCAATAAAATATAAATAGCAATAAATAGTTTAAATAATAAAAATAACTAGTATAATTATTAATTGTAGGATAAAACAAGATGTAATTGTACTGACTTCTGAGAGTTCCGAGTATAACATTACATGTTACAACGGTTTAAACTACACAACTTTAAAAACTTAAATAAGATTTATAAAGATTTCATTTCAAATTGCTTTATAAACAAAACAATTTGAAATAATGGAGTTATTAAAAAGTTCAGAGGATCTTTGATCGATCAATCTGTATAAACTATCTTTATCTTGCTTTGCGCCTATAATGGTTATAAACTCAGACATATACCTCATACATTCCGGGATCTTAACTATGAAAACATAAGTAAATAAGTATACGTAACTAAATCTATAGCTTGTAGTCAAGTGAACTCCAGGCTGCACTCAAAAAAAAAGTGCTAAATCTACACACGCGACGCTATGCCATCTTGACATGACCCGCTACCCCAAAACGAGCTAGACTCTTTGGCAGTGGGACTCCCTCGGAAGATGTCTACCGTTCAGAAACCCATCCAGGGAATGCTCGAATGCAAAGCATGAGGACAAGGACAATTAAGTTCAAGGCCTATTAAGTTCAAGGCCTTCCCCTTCTCTAAATCCCCGGGATACACGGGTAAGGCCCCTCGGTCACCTGATGGAAACTAGTTGCGCGAGTGAGACGCGGTTCGTTATACATTGCTGGCTATTAAGGGGGCCTGATACTTTGCGTATGTACGTCTTGGTTTATCCTATACTTAGGTATCACCTAGTTAAAACAAATCTATTGTTTATTTACTGATTCCGGTCTAAATCCATGGGCAAAGTTTAATTTATAGCGTCTATTTCTACCACGAGACACACACCCACACACTCTAACACACACATCGATGAGAACCGTGAGTATACCTGTTGTTGTTTTTTTTTATAATATGTAATTCACTATTTGGACGGAGCACAGCTTGTATTATTATGAGGCAAGCTCTTCACAGGATTCTGCTTCTCTCTGGACCTTGACTTTACTAAAATATTTTTCGCGTACTTGCCATCTTCAGATATTTCCCAACTTAAGATCTCTCTCTCTCTTTTATCATTGAGAGGAGAGAATATGTTTTGTCTAACTTATGACGTCACTTTGTCATTTGGTATCATAAAAAACTATAACGCTTCCGCTTCTGCTCTATGTTCTGTACCTACTCTGTGTTGGCCCTGCTCCATAGACTATAAAATAATTATGACTGGATGACATCATAATCTATAGCACTGAGCTGAGAAGTATAATATTCAGTGCATATTTTATATGATGCGCCCACTGTTGTTGCAACAGTCACAACGAATTTTTGTATACAGCCTGTGGCGAATATTAAAGGAAAGAACTTTCAAATTCTATTCATGGAATATGTTTTAAAATCTGTATACAATCAATATTTATTTGTTTCAAATTAATATTTAAAAGTAGGTATATAAATTAGTAAATTGCCTCCTAAGGTATGTTAAATTTTTGCAACTACCTTCATATTATATTGTTCCATCGTTTATGATAATATTCAAGTAAGTACCGGTCTTGTCGGCTGTATCTGTTTCGCCCTTCTCTCACCTACATATTATTATAATAAGTAATCTGGTTCCAGAAGAGTTTTGCTATCCAAAATACGTCACAATATCTTACTAATCTCCAACCATTTGCAATTAACCACGACCACTGCTAAGCTTTTAGTAAAGTCATGACTGGGCAAAAAAAAGATATTTGTACCGCTGATTTGTGAATTCTTCAATCTTGCACAAGCTTGTCTTTTATTGCCTTCTAAGCAATATTTAAAAATGTGCTGTTCCTTTTTTAAATATAGGTACGTAGCGAAAAGATAAGTAATGTATTGGCGGATGATTAATTAACGGATTTTGTTTCATGATATCTTATGTTCTTCTATTCAGTTGTCTTATCGGCACTGTTCCCAATTTCTGTAGCACTTTTTTATTTATGTACTCACCTGTCTTCTTCTTTATTTCTTCTTCTCAATTGTTTATTCCTTCTGTTGGATTTTTTTTATTTGTTACCTGATCCGTTTTATTGTTTTGTTTGACATCTGTAAACGGGCAGTCCGTTACTAAATTCAAAAATGTTTAAGATGTTAATATGAAATTGTGAATGTAACTAAACGCATGTATGTCTCCAGCCTGCACGAAGGCAAAGCACGTAAATACTTACAGTTTGTCTGCCACCAAAATCGATTATTTCGATTATCAACATCATTATACCTACTCATTGAAATTGAAGGTAACTAAAAAAATCCTTATATTGCAGAAAATGTAAAACCTTTACAAGTCTATGGCAAGTATATTTCAATGAGTATAGAATAATGATCCAGTTGTGAACGACAAATTGTAACTACTCATTATAATCGCTGCATGAGTCTAACATACTGTTTATGGTTATAGGGTGAGAGCAACGAGACGCGCATAGCAGTTGCGAACCAGCGGGCGAACAAACTCCTCAAATCTTAAACCTCTTAATAAATCACATCGTCGCATGCTATGCTAAGTGACGTAACTGATATTTGGAATAAAAAATGCAAAGTTCTTAAAAAAATACCTTTGAAGAGGAAAAATTATCGTCTACCCTCAATGTCACAATTCTTTATAGAGTTCCACTGTCAGCTTACGCCACTTAGTGTGGCATTTAAAAATGACGCTACCAACAACCTGACGCCAACTACTCGTTGCTTATTACCTAATCTTGCAAGATGCGTTAGTGAACTGTTGTAAAATACACACAAGCAAATTCAAATGAAATTGTACACTTCACCCTCAATTACTTGTGTGGGTTGTTTGGACTCGCAACGTGCAAGTGTTTAAAATTCATTATGTAAGTTTATTTTACAAGTAGGCAGTAGCAATTATCTCCCTATCAATGAGAATTTATATATGCCGGTAATACCAACTAAGCAGCTTTCAAGTGTGTAGTTCTTTTGCAAATGTTATTACTGACAATATAATAATTTAACACAGTGAAGAATGCTAGTAGCTAAAAGTCAATGATCTGCAACCGCGCTGACAACGATGTAATGTGATGAATTTATTCCTCAGTCCAGTAGTGTTAGGTTGATTAAAGTCTTGACAGTTGCTGCCAAGATTTTTTGTCAGTAAAATATATCAAATGGCATATTACTAAAATATAGTGGCTATAACCAGCAAATCAATAGTCTTTGATCTTAAAAAAAAACCGACGCGAAAGAGTTCTCTGAGCACGGTCTAGAAATAGGGGAAGACCATCAGTCCAACTTTCGCCTTAAAGCCCATATTGTAAATAGTACTTAGCCACAGAATATTGCTGATGATAAATTTAAATGTTACAAATGAAACACTATTTACCTGCATGATAATTAATTGTGTGTCATATCGCAGATAGATTCTGGAAATTCTATCCCACCGGAGGTCGGAATTATATAATATGTATATTATCTATTCATGCCCATTTTGGCCGCCTATAAAATAAGTAAAACGAATATAGGTCCGGGATGAAAAGGACAAAGTTTTTATCGATAGAATCCGACATAGTATTTGAAAAAGCATTGTTAACATCAACCTTTGATTACAAACGACGCATGGCAATAAGTTAAGTTGGATTTAACAGAATACGCATTTAGAGAAAAAATAATTACCTACTTACATTCTTTATGAAATACAGTAGATATTAATATAGGTTTATAGATTACTATGAAAGTTGTTAAATTTTAACGCTACTTGGTCGGCGACATTTTAGCTGCAATAAAAGAGGGCTGTATTTGATGTTATTATATAAGTACAGTTACAAAGAATAACTCGATAATCTGTTATTAAAGTTATTGTACAGTAAATTCAAATTATAACTCGTTATCATATTTAAACGTGCATTGAAAGTAGTTGTTTAAAATTCTCTTTCGTATTGTTCTACTCTTGAGGGTAATGCCACGGATTAGAATAGGAATCGACATTAAACACAAACCGAGTAATGATCCAGCGTATCTATCGACGGTGTCCATAATTATCAGCAGATCAGGAAATGTAGGAGTGTGGTTACACTACATTGAAGCTTAGAGGAGTGGAAAGAAAAAGTAAAGTGTAAGCAAAGCATGTGTGATTTAAACCAAAAAGGAGCTATTTTATCTAATTTTTCAATTCCAGCTTTAGGAAATACATACTTTTAAAAAAGTTCCATAAATATAACTTTTACCAAAATAATCTAGATGACATTAATTAATCCTAAATTACACAATTTTATATACGAACCATAAATTCTCAACTCTATGTTGTATAAGTACTTGTATAAGCATGTTAAAAATATGTAATTTTTTTTGCTTATTTATTATATAAAAGTTTACGAGTATTTCACCAATCAACTTTATACAACATACTCTAATACAAATATTAATTAGATACTCTCTCACTCATCATTATAAGAGTTTTTAATATATTTTCCACACAAACCACCCTAATGCTTCTCTTCGCTTCAATAAGTCACTCTGCTTGGCTCAATTCTCATTATCGCAGAACGGAATGGAGGCTATTTTGCTTAAGTAATCAAAGTTTATGGGCATTTATACAAATTACCATTGCACAAACTAGGCGGCAGTCAAAAAGTCGCTCGTCTTCCCGATAATTCTCTCGCATTCTACAGGAATTTCTAAAAATTTGGCCAATCTGAATACATTAAAAATTTATACCAAAAATTATCTTCCGTTCCGTAATGTCTATAAATTAAGCCTGTCTGTCTTCTACCACGTTGTGTCAAAGTGGTTTTCTAAACCTTCCCAGTGTAAGCTAAACTATATTTTGTACTACACCAGTGAGCACAAACGCTTCCTTACACTCAAAACCTATCATGGATGATTCTATTAAGCCAATGGTTATACATTAGATCTCTTTTATTTTTCTATTTAAAGTACCTAAACATTATTCTTATGTAAGTATATAATATTATAATTTGCGCTAATTGTTTCATTTCAGCGATGTGCCAAAACTAGTCTTGTTTATATTATATTCACTCTCAGTGCATTCACAGTAGCTTGTACATTTATAAATGATTTTCAACAGTTTGCATCTAAGATATAAATATACGTAGTTACATATTATTATTCTTGCGCTCAACAAAAAAAAAGTAAAAATTTGTATTTATAAGTGTTTTTAAATGCACATCATAATTTATACAAACATGTATATTATGTAACGATAATATTATGCAATATTATAAATGCAAATATCAGAAAGTCTTCATAAAATATTAGTGAGATTTATAATATAGAATTTGTATCGATATGTGTTTAGATATTTATTAAATCACCCTAGTTTCCTTGAAAATTCTGTGTATAAAAATGCTTTCAATCCTTCGTTAGATTAAGATAATGGTGCCTGAATTACGATTAGTTTTAACATTTTTGTTAACATAGTCACCGTGTTGCATTTAGTACTTAATAAGTTACAATCTGTTAAAGCTTAATCATATTATTTAATTTATCATAGGTGCGTACGTCGTAAGCCATTTGGATAGGGAAGGGAGGTTTATACGGAACGCGGCGACGTGGTTATATCAATGTAAATTGTCGGGCCTTCTTGTATGGCCAAGTATCTATTCGTGTGAACCGACCCTTACAGAAGTAACGAACAACAAAATTATTGTAATGTGATTACATAAATGCAATAGTCGTATTGTTAATAGTTGAATATTTAAAACTTTACTATTACTTAAAGTGTATTGTTGTAAGTTGAATAACGTGTACACCGGCCTTAGAGATAAAGAGAGGATGGTTAAAAGGCGAGGCTTGACAAATTATAACTACTGTACTTGTGTACCAGTTAACCTTAAGAGTTTTCGAAATTTTCTCTGTCTTTTCTCTCAATCGTATTAGTTTCTAAGTGAGAACGTGCGCGTAAAATATATCTAAGTACATATTTTAATATTTAATGTATATTTTCAACATTCGTATATTCAATTAATACTTAGATTGTTTTTGCCGCCTGCATTGTCTATACTATCTGGTTAATCCAGCCTAAATATTAAATACCTATAGGATAATAAAATAATACTATGTCTATTTTCTTTAAGAATAGATTAAATTATAACGTATAGTGTTAAATGTTAATTTCTACTTAATTACATTATTGATTTGTTAAATTATCCATCTTTTTTTTCCATTTTTCAAACCAATGACCTATTTTACACCTCATAATCATGAAGACCCTTTCTTCTTCCTGGCCCTGTCTTCTATGCTGGCCTGGGAGCTAACGAATAACGTAGAATAGGCCAGCCCCGATTCATCCCATTTATTTATTTATTTATTTATAAGCTTTATTTATTCCCTTACATTCTTATTACTACGTAATTTGAAATCTATTATATATTTATGTATGTATTTGTTAGTAAAGTTAGTTTTTGTGCTTAAAAATTAGGGTTAGCATTGTTAGGTGTAAGGGCCGCCTTTTGCGGTGAAAGCCTCCTCCAAACTATTCCAGGTGACTCTATTTTTTGCGTGTCTAGGCCATTGATTTCCAGCTATTTCCACAATATCGTCACTCCATCTCTTAAGTGGTCTGCCTTTTTTTCTTTTCTTATATATTGGGTACCAGTTTGTAGTAATATGTGACCATCTTTCATCCGATGCTCTCTGGATATGTCCTGCCCATTTCCATTTCAAGGTTAGTACCTGTTTAACTGCATCTCTCGCTTCAGTTTTTTTTCTTATCAGCATGCTTTTGACCCTGTCTTTCAATTTGATATTCATATAGCTTCGTTCCATGCCTCTTTGGCAGCTTCTTATTTTATTTAAGAGGGACTTTTTGAGAGCCCAGGTTTGGCATGCGTAGGTTAGAACTGGTGTTAGGCAAATATTCATCGCTTTCGTTTTCAGTTTTATTGATATTGGTCCTTTAAAAATCTCTTTCATACTCCAGTATTTACTCCACGTGTTTTTCACTCTTCGTTCTATTTCTCTTTCTGTGCAGGATTTTATTGAGATTAGATGTCCTAGGTAAATATATTCTTCAACATATTGGATAGTTATGCCTTGTGAAGTTATAGGTATTTGTTTAGTGTTAGTCATAACTTTCGTTTTGTCCCAGTTGATTTGTAGCCCGACGGTCTCGCTTTGTCTACTAAGGGAATCTATCATACAGTTTAGTTGGTAGGGGTCTTGCGATAGTAGCACTATGTCGTCTGCAAACCTGAGGTGTGAGAGGTGCCTGCCATCGATATTTATACCCATATCACTCCAATCAAAATTTTGGAAAATTTGTTCCAGGACTGCGATGAAAAGCTTTGGGGAAAGCGGATCTCCTTGCTTTACTCCCCTCTGAACTTGAAATGGTGGTCCTTTCGTGTCCAAGCATACCCTTGTAGTGCTTCTAGAGTAAATAGCTTTAATTAGTTCTATGTATTCATAGTCAACACCTTGCTGACTCAGTGCCTGCCATATAGAGTCATGTGTTATTGAATCGAAGGCCTTTGAGTAATCTATAAAAGCAATATATAAAGGGAGTTCGTATTCTGTAGACCGTTCGATGATTACTTTCAGTGTGTGTATGTGGTCAATGGTAGAGAATTTTTTCATGAATCCCGCTTGCTCTATAGGCTGGCTTTCGTCAATCTTTGTTGTAATGCGTCTCAGTACGGTTGATGCGAATACTTTATATAAACACGATATAAGACTGATGGGTCTGTAGTTCGATATTAGCTTAGGGTCTCCTTTTTTGTATAGTGGAGCTATTTCCGAGCTAGTCCATGGTTCCGGTAGTTCTTTTTTTGTAAGTATTTTATTAAAAAGTTTGGTAAGTGGTTTTATTAATTTCTCTTTTGCAGTTTTTATCATGTCATTCGTTACTCCGTCGGGTCCTGGGCTTTTTCCAGTTTTTAGTTTACTTATAGATAGTTCTACTTCGCTTTCTAAGAACGGAGGGACTGATTCTATGTGTCGTTTATATATTTTAATTGTTTGTTCCTCTTGGTTTTTGTTTACAGATGTATAAAGATTCTTGTAGAACTGTGTAGCTATCATCATTAGGTCTCTTCTATGTGTGATAATGGTTCCTGAAGTATTTTGTAGCTGTGACATTACATGTTTCGTAGTTTCTAATTTTTTATATGCCCTTTTTATTCCACCAGTTTTTTCTATAAATTTACTTATTGTATCAAATCTTCTCTTTTTGATGTTTTCTTTAATTTTTTTATGTATGGTTCTATATAATTTACTTAAAGTTTTCTTTTCTTTTCTAGTTTTATTTTTCTTGATAATTAAAATGTGTTTTTCATATTTCAGAGTTTCTATTTCTTTTGTTATGATTTCTTTATTTCTTTTACTAGTTGAGCCTTCATTCTGTTTTTTATATCCTCTAAGGAGAAATGTTTCTATTTTCTTGTTATGTTGGTGCACGTTGTCGTTTTCGTAGGCTGTCAGGTCTGATAGAGATTCGCTTCCAGTGTCATTTTCTGTATATGAATTACTTTGGTAATGAACTCTCGATTTTTTATTTTTCCCTATACTGAGCGTTAATCTTATCATTCTATGATCGCTAGGGTGATGTATGTTACTCAGGACATTTACATTCATTATATTTTTTGTGACGTTTGTAGCTATAAAATCAATTTCATTTTTCGTTTTACCATCTGGAGATCTCCACGTCCATCGAAGTTCATTAGATTTTTTAAATAAAGTATTAGAAATTTTTAGGCTGTATTGGAAGCAAAACTCTATGAACCTTTCTCCTCTATCGTTCCTATTTCCATAACCATATCTTCCCATTACCAGTTTTTCATCTTCTTTTGGTAATCATCCATCCCATGGGTGTCGTAAAAGTCGACTAAGGGAGATTGCCCGGTGTAGACCAATAAAGACCTTGGGGCTCCCGAATGGTGGAGGGCAAATCACCAACAGCAGCATACCCAAAAGGAGTTCGTGTCAGGCAAGTGGCCGGCTGTAAAACCTAAGTCAAAACTTTGAGCAGTATGGATTGGAATGTTGTCATTCCAATCACTCTCTCCGTTCATCGGTCTCGACATGGTCCATTTCGTCTCTTTTCTATACATTCATTCATCACTAGCACCTTTACGATGTGATGGATGATATGAATCAAAAGGGAGTGGATTGCTTGATGACGTCTGAACGATATAAATGAAAAAGGAAGCACACTGCCCCGACCCCAGATAACAAATAACCTGACACAGGTGTTCATACCATATCCATAATAAATAATAAATAAATATTTTTACACTCACACCTATCATCGAGCCCAAAGTAAGTAGCCTAAGCACTTGTGTTATGGATACTAGATGACGGACATATTTTTAATATAATTATGTATATAAATGTTGAAAATATATTACATAAACATATACACAACCATGACTCGGAAACAAACATTTGTGGTCATCACAAAGTTTGCCCCTAACAGTATTCGAACCCGGGACATCTGATCATTCGACCAAGACGGCCGTCATAATAATAGAAACCCTCAATTTTAAAAACATATCATTGTTTGTTCACACGACTAATTTGTAAAATAATTTATTTAATCATAATTTACACAATATATTCACAACACAACAACATTTTGGTAATTTTTACGATATAATTGTAGTGAAACACACGTATGTTGGTTTGACACTGTTTATTTTATTATGTCGGCCTACCCTCATACATAACAATAATAACTTTAAGCATCTTATACTACAATAATAAGATATTGAACATAAAAGCATCATCATTTTATTACAATCTCCTGTCAATTTGGGGAGCATCACAGTTCGTTCAATATTGTATATTATATTGTACTATTCTTATTTACAATTCTTTGAACTATCCGATTTTAATTTCAACATTATATAAATGTTAGAAAAATTAGTAGAAAGATTTTGGTGGTTAGAAAAAGAATTTCGAAAAATTATGGCCTTGATGCGGGAATGGAACCCGCGTCCGCTGCTATCCGGGCAGGTGCCTGACCGCTCGGCCAGTGTCTTGGTTGGCGCAGGCTTGCGATTCCCAGGCAGGCGATTCCCGCATCAAGACCATAATTTTTCGAAATTCCTTTTCTAACCACCAAAATCTTTCTAATACTTTGAACATAACTTAATAATATCATCTCGCAAGTAAACTTATCTATCCAATAAAGACAGGTTCGTACGTTACGTACGCATAAAGGTCCGTTTATATCCACCGACATTGAACGTGCGGCCACGTTACGATAGATATGAATATGTCAATGCACACTATAGAAGAATATTATTTTGTTGGGCACTGCACGTGTCAGACACGCTCTAAGACTCTAGATGTAAACGGACCTTTATACGTGCGACGTACGCAATATTTGCGTACCGGAATACGATCTGCCGGCGGCGGTGTCAACAATTTTGAGTCCTATGCTAATCACTCAGAGCCTTAAATAAACTGGGTTGAAGCATTGAATAGCTAATCAGAATATTATGTCCTCCAAACGTTAATTAGAATTTGAGTAAAGAGACAAAACGTTTGTAACTAGTTTATGCTTCATCATCATAACAAACCCTTTCATATCCCCTGTACTGGGAGCAGTTGATGGAATAAGGGAGAATGGGCCATAATCCACCACGCCGGTAGCCACCAAGGTAAGCATTCAAACAATGTAACAAAAACTACAAAAGCATACTTATGCCTTCCATAAAACTATCAAGTACCTAATTTTGTATAGTCAAAATAGTAAATCGGTATAACATTTGGTTCAACAAAAACCTAAGATGTACACTGCGACTGCGACTGCATCGCGACTAATACGCGACATTTAAATTTTATTACAACCCACTAAGGATGGAATTATGGTGGCAACTATTGTAGCACTAACCTATAAAAGGTTATTATAATAAAATAACTACCTAATGGTACAATATGGAAGGCATAAATATTGAGTAGATATTATAAGTATACTTCTGTTTAACGATTAAGAGATAAACAGCCCCCGTATCACGGGACGTGGACACATCTCCTTCGGGGGAAAGAAAATCTTTCCCTTTCGCTCTAACTCCCACTAAATCCGGAGATAAAACACTGTCAAGTGGTGGAGAGAGATTAGTCCACGTCCCCGTGCTAGGCCTGCAGGCGAGGCTCATGTATGCACAGACTATACAAAACTGTCGGATATCTCCAATCAATTGTCAACTAGAATATGTTAGAAATAAAGCATACAGTGGATTGAAATCCCGTAGGTAGGATTTCTAATATTATTTAAACTTATCTTAAAGATTCCCGTACATGGATAGTCATTTGTTATTTAATAAAAAACAAAAGGATTCATGTTTTGTTGCTGATCACCAGAACTTAAGCCCTATGTATGACCAATTGACCGATTTGATTGTTATTTAAAAAGTTGCTGTCGATATGTCTCTAGGAACAAGGAAACAAATAAAAATAAACTAACCGAATGAAATCGCACAGCACCGCTCGCTTCGTTCGCTCCTCTAGGGATGCCTAACGAAGCCTAGATAAGTTATGTAGGTACCTATGTCCCATTTCATAGAAGTATGGGTAAGTTCACTTTCATTCGGATTACCCAATTGAAAATGAACACAACAGCAATAAAGAAAACGTTAATTCGGTCTATCGTTCGTAAGGCTAAGTTCTGCCGAACAGAAGCAAATAGGAAATCGTAACATCTTAAGTGGCAACAGGCTTCAGGAACGTACGGTATTACTTATCATAAATGAGAATCGAAATTAGTGAGTATGAAATGGTTTTTACTATTATTATTGGGATTATTAATGTCACATCTTGTCTTAAAATTCTGTAATATGTAAAAAGATTTTTATAAAATTAGACAGGTAGGTAATCGATCAAAAAGAACAAACTTTGTAGTGAAGTGATACTTAAAAATCGAGATTATCACAATTTAAAAAAATACTGTTTTGTTGGTAATTAGGTATATAATTTTTGTAATTATAGTGACAATTCGATCAATAACTAAAATGAATCTTAAATTTCGACCTCTAGGTAGGAGACTAATGACATTAATCCCGATCTTAAATATAAAACTTAAAATCAACTTTTGCGCACGCTTAACTTATAGTAGGTAGCTAATATAATAAATAATGTCCTAAGTAGTTTTTGACCCCAGTTAACACAACAATGAAATACTGATAGATAGATATGTTGAAACCGAAGGAACATGCCACAGCCAAACATGTTATTGAAGGTTAAATCGATTGCATTGCTTTAATCAGTGGCTGCATAGTCGCAAACTACGAAACCCTTGAAAAGCAGTCGCTTTGTCACGTTGCGGATTCAGTCGCTCCTGCAATAAAAATGTTAATGAGTGTTGTGCAATCATAAAGTGCTACTTTATATCGAGCGAAATTTAAAAACTTGATAACGGAATACGTTAAACTAATATTTGGAATATTTCAAAAATTTTACCTATAATTTTTTTTTAATAATTTAATTTATTCAATTTTTGTATGTTGCGTCAAACAGAACGAATCAAAAGAACCATATTGCCAATCAGGCACATTTGGCGCTCACGCCTGTATGGAATGGCCGTAATTTTAATAATATTTTTTTTATGAAAACGACATAAAGAAATAGAAATAAATATGGACATTTAATATAGGCTATATTTTCGGTCTTATTTCATAAATCTTCATAATAAAAGTAGATAATATGATAAAGCAATATTGTCAATTGATTAAACTGGCGCCCAACGTGGGACACGGAGGTACATACATACATACATACATAAATCACGCCTTTATCCCCGAAGGGGCAGGCAGAGGTGTGTTTACCCTTAGTCGCCTTGTACGACACCCACGGGCGAGATAGGGGTGGTGACAATTATTATTGTATTCTGCTCTGCCGTCACCACACGGCGGTACAGAGGTACTCACTCGAAAATCATTTCAACTAGCAATCCTATGGACGTCATAACAGCAAATCCCATGAATGACCAGACGAACTGCCGAAGACTGCTGCCGCTTTCATCTCGCCTCCACACCTCGAAGAAAATCACGTACACCAGCGTGCCGCATGCGAGACCCTGAAACGGGAACAAATATCGTTAATCCTTAAATAAACAGACTGGGTTTTTTTCATGAACAATATTTAAGATTAATTGTACCGTTTAATCATTATTTCTACATTTTATCAGTGAATCATCACCTATCATCTGTGTAATGGTTGATAAACATTTTTTTCGTGTAAGGTCACGAATTAATTTACTTTTAGTAGATGACAGGTTGCGTAGTTAAGCGGGGAATTCACTACACGGGCATGCTCGCCAGACATGCCCGCCCGGACCTCGTTAGTTATAGGCCAAACTGACTGTAACGGTCATACACTGGGCAAACACCGCACACAGACCTAATAGCAAACAAGCCCGGCGGGCATATCTGCAGGCATGCCCGCGGGCATGTCCGTATAATGAATTCCCCGGCTTACGCAATCGTAGGCCGTTGCGACATCGAGCTCCTTTTAAAAAGCAGAATACAATTGTCACTCCAATCTCTACTGCGGTTATACAAGGCGAACAAGGTTTTAAACATGGGCGTTTTTGTTGCACCCTAGCAATATACTCGTACTACAATTATTTAGGTGCCCGATATAATAATATATGCAATAAGCTCGGCCCTTATTACATGATTATTAAACTTCTATCTACCCCTTTGGGGATAAAAAGCCTGTGACTTGTATATTATATGTAGGTACGCAAGTTGTTGTTGACTAAGTACTTTGTGAAACATTGTCGGTTGGTGACAGTGACGATGCATCTGTAATTACGGATGTTGACGTCAATCATCAAAAAAATAATGAACAACAGGTGATGTACCGACAAATAATTGGACATAAAAAGCGTATCCACTTTGCGGTTATATAGGTTTTGGGTTCCAAAATAAACAATGAGATGAGATGTACGTCGCTCGGTAGCAATTTAGCATAATATAAAAAAATCTACATGAACTAACATGTTTCCGTATGATGACAATTGTTTTAAAAACAAATTTCTTTTGATGTTACCTAATATTGAAATTGTTTATTTATCGTCTAATAAACTTGGTTTGGGTACAAAGATTTTGGTGGTTAGAAAAAGAATTTCGAAAAATTATGATCTTGAGGCGGGAATCGAACCCGCGTCCGCTGCTATCCGGGCAGGTGCCTGACCGCTCGGCCACCCAAGACACTGGTTTGGGTTTTAAATAATGGGACAAGGGAATTTGTAGGTCATCTTTAGATTTTTTTTCCATCATGAAAATCCGTTTGTTCATTCGTGTTTTGGCTTTTGTAAATTACTATATTAGTGGACTCGGACATACTTTGAAAACCATAACATAGTAGTAGAAAAGATAGGAACAATTGTTGAAAATTTGCGAAGTAGGCGCTATCTGCCATGATAGATCATTTGCGATTTATCAATCATTTTATAATCTTGTAGGTATTAAGTGTTTTATTTGATAGGGATATTAAGTGCGGTGAATGATATATTACAATTACAATTGTAAGCTGTACCTAGACATTGCGTCACTTATTGCTTTTTAAAAGTAATTAGCACTTAAGATAATATTCTATTGATCAATAGTATTAGTTACAAAAATAGATACGAGATAAAATATAGATTGTGGTAGAGATACATAATAGATAAATTATCATTTACCGAAGTATTTACTTGAAGATGTAAATTGTTTCCCATAACTTTCAATCTCAACAGTTCTGGCGATAAGTAAAAATGTTGGTTGCGACACCATTTGCGATCGATAATATTTGCCAAGCCGCACTGGGTCAACGTGGTGGGTAATGGTTTCCCCCTAAATTCTTCTATCCACAGCGCAAGTATGTGCCTCAAGAGGTGACATTAAAATGGCGGATGTTATGATGATGACTCGGTAAACAGAACAGTAAGTTTATTCGCACTTCTCAACCAAATCATAGTCCGAAGTATGAAAAACAGACTAGGGATGCAGTAGGACTGACTCATCCTTCTTATTAAGCCTCGTTTGCATTATTATATTTTAAAGAACCTATGGGCTGGTTCTTTCGGAATTTCCATTGTTGTCCCCTATGCGACCGCAGTTATATTAATTTTCTTGAATAAACTTCATTGTTAGCTCAACCTGACGACGTTGTGTGTGCATCCGAGATAAACACATTTTACAGCCTTTATGCTCCGTTCTTAGGACTAATAATGACGAAGATAGGTAGGTATGTTACATAACACATAAACTACGCCTATTTATCCCTGAAGGGGTAGACAGAGGTCAATTAAAACCAACGTTTTGCCAATTATGTTAGGTCCCATGTAGGTATTGTATTAGTTTTACGCTGTGCCGCACAGTTCAGCACACTGGTGGAATCGCCTTAAGACGCTTTTGCCTATACTCATCGCTGTCTTTACCTTTACTGCCGCACCAGGGGGTGGACACTTAGAACTAAGAATATTTTACGGATATTTTTTGTAAAATGCGACATCTACATAAAAATTCCGAGCTTGATCACAAATTAAGTAACATTTTTTTAACTAGATGGCGCCACGAATCGAAAAGGTCGAGAACCATGAAGGTATATTATGTGTTCTGTCCTGTCCAAAGAGGATACTAGACTACGGGTATACTATCCTCTTTAGACAGAACCTCATGGTCCTCGAACTTCTCGATTGCTCTGTCTGTGACCATGAATGACAGCCCAAAAATGTCAGTTGTTTGGCGAGTTCAAAACTTTAAAATTAATTGTACTTCGTGAGTTTCCGTGTCGTTTCCCAGTTTTTGTTTAATTTTTCGTGAAAGAGTTGAGCTGATTGCGTCTGATTGAGTTTTTACTCCTCCGCTGTGAAGTGAACACATTTTTAGAAAATTGCGTCCGTTGTGTATTAGGATGTCCAATGGATTTTAGTAAGTATCTTTATCATTAAATTTTCAATTATGTGCCAACACCAACAACAGTTTTAGCAATAGTCCACTAAGATTAGACAATGTGGATTGGTCGACTGAGTATAAGGTGATCAATATCATTTAGTTGCCTTCTATGACCTGTTTAAACCCTTTGTAGGTTGATGTGATTTTTCTCTGCCGCAACGGATGGCAATGTGTAATAATCTTAATTTAAAACATCCTTATACATACATAAATCACGCCTATATCCCCGAAGGGGTAGGCAGAGGTGAACTAGCACCCACGTTTCGCAAATTATGTTAAGTCCCATGTAATAGGTGGCGAGCCTATTGCCAAACATCCTTATCTCAGCCTTGAAAACAAGACCCTAACATCTAAAATTCTCAATCGCAAATTACAGTCTACCTTTATCCAAGTCATCATATAATTTTGGTCTTAAATTTCATTACCTTTCATAAAAAATTTTGGATCATGAAATAGCACATTCAAATTTCTTTTTTTTAGGAACCTCATACCATCAGTTATTTGGTAATTAAATATAATTACCTAATCCAAAGAAGAACCCACGATGTTTCAAGGCTTGGGTACATGTGGTTGGAGGAAATTGGAGAGTGATGCTGATTATGAATTTTATAGAAAGAAGTTCTTAAGTGATATTCATTTCACTACCACAGATTGGAACCGTAACAATAGTTTAAATTATCAAGAAATACCGTCGCTACATCTTGATAGAAGTAAGAGTTTCTAGCAACTTTTATCAATAAATTAAATTCATTCATTTTAAGACTAAGATCAATAATATAATATTTAATTATTTCAGATTCTAAGGTTAATGTTTCGTCAGCAGAAATTTCTGAAATACCTGGACTTATTCAATCATCTACTTCACTGCATAACATAATAGGTAAAGAAAAACGTTGTATGTCCTATCCTATGTGACCTATACTTCACACAAATATTGTTGGTACTGTCTGTGATTTGTATTGAAATATTTTTTTAAAAACATGCATGACGGGCCCTATTCAATTTGCCAAGCACCTTTTTATTATTTATACATTAATACATTTATTTCAGATATTATGGAGAAAGTCCCTACACAAGCAGTATCGCTTATGCCTAAACAAAGTCAACCTCTTACTTCTGGGTAATGTAAACAGGTACATATTATTAATCTGTAAATCAATCATATAGTTTATCAGCACGGTTATTTTACTTAGTATGGGAGGTGTCTTTAGATTGTTTAAACATAAAGAACGACTTGGCTATCGCGTACAATACTTTACTCCTACTCGTTTGTAATAAACAGTTAAATAATTATTAACTAACTTACGGCGGGTCCTTATATTCTATCTACAGTTGAAAATAGACGTACTGTGGCTTAGTTCCTTAGCAACTTCTGTTATTTATTGGAATATAACAAAAAAAAAATGCCAGGCAATTAAGCTTTAGTAAGCTTACTTTTAACTATGGATAGAATATAGGGACCCGCCGGTAATGATTCACACCAACACATCAAAAGTTGATTGGAAATATTACTGCATTTAATATCCATACTCGTGCCAAGAATTAAAATAACTCCAATGTTTTTTTTATCATCAAGTGCGTAAATTCATAGGAATAATTTTTTTTGCAGAGACAACACGTCAACAACAATTGTCGTCGCTTTTGCTGCATACTCTCCGAAGGCAGATTACAACTTTGCAAGCAGAAATGACCAGATCACGCAAAAAAAACTCACAACTTTGTGAATCAAGATTATCTGTAGGACTATACGCTAACTTATTTTAGCATATGAAAGTGATAATCACCGAGCTATGTATTTACTCTTATACTACTACATTACTATAACGCTATTGTGACCCTTTCCTGTACTGCAAAAATTAGTTAAAATATTTTGTTCAATAAATTAACACAAATTAATTGCTGTCCAGTTGTTTACAACTGAAAATGAAAATGTTTATAGTTGTGTTCTCGAAGTAGGTTTTTAATTCATTTTTGTGTTTTATACAATTAAAAGGGACATCGCAGAGGACGTGGGTTCGATTTCCGCATCAAGAGTACAATTTTATGAACTTTTCCTAACCACAAATTCTAATTTTTTCTAACATTTATAATGTTAGAAAAATTATTTATGCTAAAATTAAAATCAAAATACGAATTAATTTAATTTAATTTTTCCACATTTTTAAGACATGATTTTTAAAAATTTCGCTACAATATTTTGTATTGGGCACTATATTTTTTGTCACCAGAATTTTTTGTTTTTCAACCGTTTTCTAAGCTTTTGGATTGTATTGCAAACTTTTGCAATTGGCTTTGTATTTTTTTACCTTTATATTTAATTACTATGTATCTATGTAGAAATATTTTGGTGATTAGAAAAAGAATTTAGAAAAATTATGGTCTTGATGCGGGAATCGAACCCGCGTCCGCTGTATTTCCAGGCACCTGCCTGGAAACTGCCTGACCGCTCGGCCAATCTAGACATACTATGTATCTGTTTCAAGATCACCGTATCACTACTTTACATTTTTTACAACTCTTACTTATTTTTTTCATATATTTTCCTAGGATCAGGTCCTGCATTAACTACATCAGAATGTAATTGATTAAAAGGCACCACAATTTCCTCTGTGTTTGACCCACGAGGACTTTGTGGTACCTCATTGTCGGGGTAATATAAGAAGTATATCGCAGTTTGCGTGAAGGGAATGGGGCGAGTTAAAATTATTAAGTAGTAAAGACTTATAGACCACCTTTAAACGATATTGTATTAGGTGCCGTATTTCTCTCGCCATAACTTCTTATATTACCGAAAAAGTTTTTAAGTGGGTCCTGGTTTATATTTCTTGTGAACATTGCATCAAGCCCATATGTTTGGGTTTAAAAGTAATATCCCTAACCTAATGTTGTCCCTAATAATTTTTGAACCCTGATTGTTCTTATATTTTTTTACAGAAGCCTTTATCACATTTAATTGAATTTTATTATTTCCGTCTTTTACTTTTTTAATACATTTAACTGACCTAATTACTTTCATGGCATATGTCCATAATTTTTATTATTTATGTATATTTTACCATTTACAATATAAATTGTAGCAAATACATTTGATTTTTATTTTATGATATGAACCCATGTTGGAAAGCGTTTATTTTAGGATGAATAGAAATAGTAACATGTGTTTATTTAGTTTAATATTGCGTATTTGTAAGCAATGTCGATGTTTATATTTGTATTGATGTATAATGTAACTCTTTATTGTCCGTAACTGTTTAAAATTCTAACAGTTACCGATTTATAAGGATCTTGCAATAAACTAATACGTAATATTAAATTAAATGAACACGTTTATGTGTGGGTAAATACGTATAAGCTCACGCACACATTGACACCTACTCAAAGGTCGGATGGAATTTGTAGATAGAGCTAGTGTGAAATGAATTGACATTAGCGGTTAACAAAAAAATACGGCGAGCGGGCTCTCTATATCCGTAGTATTATTGTCCTCTATGTGCCGCACTCAGAGACGTCAAATAACGGTAATGAGTACTTAACGTCAAAAAATGACAATTCAAAACTAGTCTCTATTCTTGCCGGGTCTATGGTCTAGATTTGAGTGAAAATTTTTGACATTAAATACTCATTAAAGTTAATTGACGTCTCTGAGTGTGGCATTTAGTCGCCTTGTACGACCGGGATGGGGTAGTGACAATTGTATTCTGCTGTCCACCACACGGCAAGGTAGGTATGTATGGTCAGAATCATCAGTAAATACGTAGTCTGTTAAATACCTGTAAAATGACAGATGCTATGCCCGCTTCCGCTGCGCCGGCGCCGCCTACCAGCAGAATCCCAATAGCGATGCCCAGGGAAGACATGAAGGAGAAGATGAACACGTACAGGATGGACAGCCACCGCTTGGTGCCGGCCGCAAGCAACTCCACTCCGATACAGAACGCTATGAGGTACTTGTGAGATGAGACCGCCACGAACATGTACCTAGAGGATTTACATTCAGTTACAATACAATCCTATCATACATACATAAAGCCTATATCCCCGAAGATGTAGGCTTTTACCAATTAAATTAGGTCCCATTTAATAGGTGCCTATTGCTATCTATGGGGCACATAAATCGCAGGATTTTGTTAGGTGGTATAAGGGGAATACTGCTCTGCTGCCCATATAGTCATAGCTGTCATTAGGTACCTTTAGTTGCCTTGTACGACACCCACGGGTGAGATGGGAATGGTGACAATTATCCTGTCAACATTTCCACAATACGCAAAATACGAAATACTTCCATTCAAAATTACACAGGGTAAGATAGTAATGCATCAGGTACAAATACAGAAAAAAAATTATAGAGTAGCCAGTCATGTATGTGCACTTTATTTCAAGCATGTCAAGATTGAATATAAGTTAAGAAAGAAAATATTTATAATAAAATTGTTTGTGTTCATCACGGGACCTCTTTGCCAGCGATCTGCACCATTCGACGAATATGTCAAAATGTACATATTCTACATATATCTAACACAAATACGAATCAAACAAATACACTTTAATAAAATAATAAGGCTTTAATTGTATCTATGTATGTATAAATACGTAAGGAAATGTAGTGAAAAATCGTGATCACTAACTGGAATTGGGCAACAACACCTTGAACATTTTTAATACATTAATTGAGAAGTACGCGATAATCACGAGGCGCTCTCCTCTCTCATGACGACTGACCTTCTTGTCCCAAACAAATAACTTAATAAGAATTAGTTTTTACCGGAAAATCTTAGGATTTACCGTGGTTCGGGCTTTTACAGTAATATGTATATTATGTGCATATAAGGAAGGAAGGTACGTCAAGCTGTTGGTCCCAGCTGCACCTGCAGTCATAAAATTAATACTCACCGACCCGCACTGGGCCAGCGTGGTGGGTTGATGACGCATTTTGATAGAAAAAACATGTTTTGAATAATGTTTTTTTCCGCCAAAACAGCAATGACGTCTGTGTGACGTCGTCGTGTTAGTTCTGTAGTAATTTAAAGTGATTTTGATTGGCAAATTAAATGTCAAAAAAATAGTGACGTCACACGGCGTTTAGCCAAATATGGCTAGTTGCTAAATTTCTTATTTTCATAAAATAAATAGGCGTATCAATCACAAGTATAATCTGGGAAAAAGTGATTACCCATCTCCTTATCCTTAATTGTTATTATTATTCTAACCACCAAAATCTTTGCATAATTTCAGTGATGGCATGGCATGGATGGATGGATAAAATGGCAATAGGCTCACCAACTATTAGGTATATGGGACCTAACATAATTGGAGTTAATTCACCTCTCTGCCAATCCCTTCAGGGGATAAAGGCGTGATTTATGTAGGTATAATATGTATGTATGTCATTTCGGTGATTCTTTGTTAGTATCATCCATCATCCTTATTACCGCAGTAGGAAAAGAAAACTCACCATACATTAGCAACAGAAGCCTCCAGACCGACTGCGAGGCCCTCGAACAGCTCGTGGATGGACAGGGCCAACACTATGAGGAGACCTCGCAGCGCACCAACCACGGTATCTTCAGCCTCAGCGGGATCTGCTGGGCTGTTTTTCGCACTCTCCATCTCACTCATGGCGGCGTTTAAGCTGGCTAGAGTGGGACACTCGCTGTGTCGCCTGATGCTGAAGGTCCTGGTCAGCCTCGTCGTGTTCTTTTTGTTTCTGGTATCGATGTACAGGTGCACTATCTCCTCGATCAGGTACATCATGAAGAAACCCGCCGCCATGATCAGGCCGGCGAGGTAGAACGGCAGTTCCGGCAGCTCGCCCTCCTCTGGAAGCAATGAGTGCTGGTCAATCTAAGGTTCGGTCGAATGTCAACCTTAACCTACAGGTACAACATCGATTATTTAATATATTGTGAAAACGTGTTGTGCTGTTTTTCATAATTTTTCACGAAAATGGTAAAATTTAGTCTTTTTTATTTTTACATGATTTTGTCTTGTAAAATTAAAAAGAAAAAATTATATAAAAAAAAAGAAAATTAAGTTTTTGTTATTAAAACAATTCTACAATCTCAATGTTGCTTTTTAATTAATTGCTTAAGTTATTAATTTACTTAAATAAAAAAAATATAATGCTCATGGATTTTTTGTCTATTTATTTTTTTCTTCTACTACTAATAGAGATATTTTGTTACTAATAACTTTTAGCTTACATAAGCAACATTTCTGGTAAAAATAAAAGTGTACGAACCTAGTTTTATAATATATTTACAACATATCCAAAAATTATTAAAATTGAACTATGTTCACGGGTTGAAAATGTTATCGGTTCACAATCTTCATAAATGCTACACTAATCAGTACAAATGACATCAACGCGTGTCGTCCGTGAATACTTTACTGTAATCGATACTATGTGTTGAATTTTAGTAAAGGACATAGTTAAACCGCGTCAGTAAATTTTCTGCTTTTATTGATGTTATATGAATGATGAACGATTGATTATCGCGAGTTCCTCCGTACTTCGGAAGGCACGTTATGCCGGTGGTCCCGGCTGCATCTGCAGTCGTTAATACCTACCAACCCCGCACTGGGCCAGCGTGGTGGGTTATGGCCCAATCTCCCTATATTCTTCCATCCATAGGGAAGGCCCGTGCCCCAGCAGTGGGGACATTAAAGTGCTGGTGATGATGATGATGATATGAATGAAAAGGGGTGGATTATTAACGTCTGACTGATGCAAGAGGAAATATAACACTCTGAAATAACATAGGTACTGATTAAAATTATAATCGATATAGCCTTTTTGTCATTCAATCTGATTACCAAGGAAACGTTTCGGAAATTGTATTAAAATTACCTCGCAACGATGTTAGCATCATTAGATTAATGTTTATCACGTGAAAGCGTGGGCAACATGCAATTTCACGATCTACAAGACCAACTTTAAATTACTGATAAAACTGGTAAAAAGATACAATCAAGACAAAATCATTGATTACTCGATAAACTTGTCACCAATGATGTATGCGAATTTAATTGTTTCGTGTGATTGTGATATAATATGTAAATGTAATGTATATGTAAACTACTCATCACATCGACATTGGCACAGCAATTCCAAATTGACTCTTATTGCAAGGCCGTAAGGTGGATGTGCACGCCGAGGTGGTCATACACGATGCACGACTGGCAGCATAATGTGCAAAATACAGGATAATTATCGTTTCGCGTTACCTTTATACTTTCAACATGTTCAAATAATCCCCTTATCAAATTACGTTGGGTATTAATTATAAAAAGGAAATATTTTATTAAAACAGATTTCCTATTAAATCTTACTATTATTAGATTTAAAAAAATGACTATTAAGGTCAAGAACAAGTCGTGTGGTGACGGCAGAGCAGAATACAGTCATGACTTTGGGGGTGACAACTCTCTGGTGGGTGTCGTACAAGGCGACTAAATCGGTGAAATTTATATATGTGTCGTGGCCAAATCGTAGAATTGATCACTTCATGATGTGACCGACCATTTCATCAAATGGTTGCATTTCATGAAGTGGCCAGCTAAAACTGACCATATCGTTGAAACGACAACGTTTGATGATATGCCCATCCACGTTTGGCCATATCATTAATGTAGTTAATGTTTAGTATTTTTACGTTGCCCTCGTTTTTTGAGTGACTTAAAACGTAACATTCTAAAAATTTGGTGTCGTAAAGACATTTCACTTCACTTTTATCTTCCATTACAACATTACTAATAGTTTGTTTATTATGATAATTGTACGCAGCCATGATTCATCACAAAAAATATCGATCGAAATAAGCGCCTCTGGTGGGTAATGTAACTATTTTACGATACGATTAATAATGTTTGGCCATATCATGAAATAGCCATGCGTTTAGCTGTTCATATCGTTAAACGTTGTTTATTCATTGATCTGACCACACCACTCCGTTATCCATATATTTGACCACACCGTTATCATGATATGGTCAGTTTTAGTTGGCCATTTCATGAAATGCCACCATTTCATGAAATGGTCGGCCACATCATGAAGTAATCAATTCTACGATTTGGCCACTACATATGCATGTGTAAATCATAAGATATCGTAATGTCTCGCCAAAAACCCTACGATTTTCATTATGTAATTGTGTTACACTACACTATACACCGGTATGGGTGGTACCTATATGAATGATTGTAGTGTTAGTACTAACCTGAAGTGCTGTTGAGCATACCTACTAGGTTCTTGCAACTGAAGAGCACTCTGAAATCTTGTGTACATATAAGTATTTAAGATTTAAATTGTAATAACTGATGAGCGCTCGTAAGTTGCAACAACTGTACTTACATTCATTGGCCGCATCTTATAAAGCTTGAAAGCTTAAGAAATGCCAGTCACAGGTCATGGACTTGCGTTAGTTATGTAGGTAACGCGTTAGGAAGTACATTATGATTCAAAGGTTAAATACTTGCACCTTTTACGTATAACGTAATAAGACTTATACGGCGATAGTAGGTACCTACCTACTACAAATTATTACATAATGTATTGTCATAGATTGTTAATTAGTTTCTTGTACCTATTTTACTGTCGTAGGTACGTATATGCGTGATTGTATACCTACAATCACGCATATACGCGTATACCCAAAGGGGTAGGCAGAGGTATTCACCTCTGGTAGAGGTGTTTTAACACCCGCGTTTGGCCAATTTTGTTAGGTCCCATGATCAGACTTGTAATGGAGGCGTAATATATATTTACGTAAATAGGTACATAAATATGCTTTTGTAATTTATATTAACATATTTAATTTGCTAAAATTATCTATTAAATTATCATTATGCAGGTGACATGCCCACAGAACCACAGATAAGATAATCTTTATTAATGTTAGTTGTTCCTATTACGTATTGGAAGCGATAGCTTTTTTATATTCATTAGGTAATATACGTAAGCGACTAATCAATCAACAGTGGAAGATATTAAAATTTCTTGACAACAAAGTTTTTAAATAAAAAAATGCATTTTTTATAATTTAAACGATATATTGTAATTTACATAGTTATGCACATCAGTGACGCCTATTTATCCCCGAAGGGATAGAAAGAGGTAAATTAACACCCTCGTTTCGCTTAATAATATATTTTAGCTCTCATGTAATAGCGGGTGAACCTATTGCCATTTATTGGGCACGTAAATCGCAGTATTTTGCTAAGTGATATAAAGAGAAACGCTGTTGCCTATTTCGTAGATCTAATTCTACATATACTCATCGCTGTATTCACCCTTAGTCGCCTTGTACGACACCCGTGGGATAGATACGGGGTTCAGTACCTACTGCCGTCACCGAGCGGCATATTGTAATTTAATTGCCTTAATAAGCTAAGCTTCTGTATGTCTGATCCACGATTCACTTTTACACAAACGTATATAGGTAGCAACACACAACAGCACATCAGGCTACCAATTAATGTCAATAGATTTTGATCTTTATGGGAAATAAGGCGGCAGCGGCCGGCGAGTGCCAGTAATTTGTGAATGAAGATATAATATACTGTAATTGAAGATATCCTACTAAAATACTAACTGTCGCCCTCAGAGACGTCAAATAACGATAATGAGTACTTAATGTCAAAAAATGACAATTCAAAACTAGTTGCTATTCTTGCCGGGTCTATTGTCTAGATTTAATTGAAATTTTTTGACATTAGAATTTATTTGACGTCTCTGAGTGCGGCAGTAACTCCATTAATAAATAATCATGAATCGAGCATAAAATAAAGTCTGTTTATGACCCAAACTTTTGCCGACCCATAACAATCACCGCCTGTCTTGTGGTCTAAATAAGGGTTTCCATAATGCTAATAACAATCACCGGCCATATAGATCTAGCTAAGGGTTTGGTTCCTCATAAAGAGGTCTAGGGCGACCGCCAATTGTTTTTCTTCGAAATTCAAACTGAAAACATGAGATATTATCCTATGTGGTCACGGACGCATATATTATTTTGTTTGCATTCGCCGGTTACACTCAATTATCCCGAAAATGACTGATGTTGTACAGCCTTGTGCTTGTCCAATTTATGAAAAATAGTGACCCATTCATTGAACGCGATGAAAACGGATTATTATCCAAATTAAATGTGAAAAACATTATTATGGCACAGTCTATTTTGTTTGTTATTGCTATTTTGAATGGTTTTTTTATAATAATAGCACCCGTTTCACTAAGCTGAAAGGAAGTCGGCTGTCCTTAGTGCTAGCCAAGTGGCAATTTCTATCGAACGGGACGGCATAATTTCACAATAAATAATAAAAATATTTGAACCATTTAATATTTTTAATTGTAGATACAAATTGAAAAGAGCACGAAATTTTTCGTTGTCTAATGAAAACATTTCCTTCTTTGAATTATATTTTGTAGCAACTGCTGGCAACACCGTTTATTCTGGACCTGCGGGGATTCCCCATAGTTTATTTTTGTGCTCAATTTGTTTATGACTATCTATCGTGTGTTGTGAAATTTTTGAACTTTGTGAAAAATTTAATTTCTCTGCAATTTTTTATTTAAAATCTCCCCGGGCGGCAATACTTGTCTTCAGCCCCGGGCGACCGACACCCACGCTACGCGTCTGCCCCCGTAGCACGGGCCGTAGACAAAATCTCCTCTCCCAAAACAAAACACTGTCAAATGGTGAAGAGAGATTTAGTCAACGTCCCGTGCTAGGCCTACTGAGTGGAGGGGATGAGGGACACCTCCCAAAAAATGTTTGGATTGTATGAAAGATGGTATGAATGAAAAGAGAGTGGATGATTTTCTGATAGCTGACCGAGGTGTATGGAAGTATAAAACTATATTTATCTTTATAAAATGTCTTCGGTAAATGTAGAAAGCTTTCTTTCTCATTTTAGTGACAGAGAAGAGAAAGGTATGGTTTAAAAGAAGACGTAGGTGTTACCTAATGACAATAATTAAGAAAGGGATGCTCACATTGTTTGGTCCTGTCGAAAGAAACCATGAAAGGAGAATGAAAATAAAGGATTTATGTGGCAGAGGTTATCCTTGGCGGATCTATCAATCAAATCAAAAATCAAAAGTCTATATAAACACAGGGCCAGGTCAAGAGTACCCGAACCCGATGGGCATGCATGTAGACATTAATAAGATTGGATAAAGCGAAAGAAGTATAGAAATGAATAAGGGAACTCTGCTTATCCCTGGGGAAGACAGACGTGCTGTATTATTATGTATGTATGTAAGAAAACGAATCTCATTTTGTCTCTTGTCATGTCAAGTCAACTGCATACAACGATGAGCACTGAACCTACCAATATTAATATATAAAGCTGCAGAACCCACAGTCAATGACCCACATCGCTCTACTAACTGTGATTTAACTAGCCAGCTCAATTCCTTTAAGTGAACAAAGTACTAGGCATATACCTAAAGACAACGACGTGAGAGACAACAGCGGTGTGCTATAAATATATGAATGAATTGTTCGCGACAAACAGTAAGGGGAAGGTGGGCGAAAACGAACAAGCCTACTCTTGTGTATAAAATAATTATATTGTTCAAAAGCACAGATTTTATATGTGTGTTCAAAACGGATATGTTTCCGTCAGCCTTATTGACTGGTCCTTTGAGAGTATACCTATCTAAAAGAAATTTTCATCTGTCCCCGCCGACCATAAAATATGGTACCTAAATAATAAATATGATTATACACAAAAACCTTCAGCAGTATAGATTGGAAGGAATGTTGTAATGTCAATCACTCCGTTCATTGGTCTCTCGACATATTTGGTACTGTCCACCACTTTCCTATAAGTATTAATCACTAGCACTTTTCCGGTGTAATGAATGATAATCATGAATTAAAGGGGAGTCGATGGCTTGATGACGTCTGACCGATTTGAATAGAAGAGGAAACATACTGCGCCGAACCCAGATAAACTGGGAATAGGGCAGGAAAAAGAAGAAGACAAAGCATCCGCTTTAGTCAGCATACCCGCTTTGGTCCCTACATAGAAAAATATAGCCGATATATTAATTAGTAGTAGGTAATTATTATATCTACACTTACTGCCGCACTCAGAGACGTCAAATAACGTTAATGAGTACTTAACGTCAAAAAATGACTATTCGAAACTAGTCGCTATTCTTGCCGGGTCTATGGTCTAGATTTGAATGAAAATTTTTGACATTAAATACTCATTAAAGTTAATTGGCGTCTCTGAGTGCGGCAGTTAGTATGTTAGGTATAAAAGACCAGCTTGCCGAAACCCGAAGGAACTCAAAAAAGTATATTTCGGTCTCTCAACTAACTAATACTAAAACGCCATCTGCTACCCCCGTATTATATAAACCGATTTCAGTTGCTTTGGTCTACCCGACTGTCTCACTCATTTAGGGCCCGTTTCACAATCGACAAGTAAGTCCGAAGTAGCTTACTTGTCAGTTCAATTGACATATATTTCAAATTACAACTGTCAAATGATCTGCGAAGTAAGCTACTTAGAACTTACTTGTCGATTGTGAAACAGGCCCTAAACCAAAGCAACTGAAATCGGCCTACATAATACAGTCTGGCGTCTCAATGATTCTGTCATGTTCAATTTATAATGAACATCATGTTTTCTTATAAGCACGCGTTAATCACCTTATAAAGAAGCATAATGCTAATAGTTTAATTACAATAATAGAACAGATTAGATTGTATCAGGGCCCAAATAATCTCACGTCACACAATCAAAGCCGCCAATCGTGGCAATTATATACATATTTAAAAAGATATCGGTAAAACGTGAAACTGATAGTGGGATTGATACGCGAACGAAACACGATCGCGCCTACCCAATGACCTGTAATTACTTAAAAAATGCATGTTAATTGTAAACGGTTTTAATCTTCTTTACTTGTTTATGTAGCTCAATTATCACAATGGGAAAGCCTGGGCCCTTATAACTTCCAACGAAATTAAAAAATATATTTGAATTTTAAAAACTAGCTTCTGCCCGCGACCTCGTTTGCGCAGATTTAATACTTAGCTTAGCCTATTTTCTTTTTCTCGGTTCCATCTTCCTCGGTTCCATTAGCTTTATAAATTAGCGGATATTTTAATGAAACTTTACAATAATTTATCTTTTTGAAAAGTTTCACTAAAATGTACATAATAATATTAAATACATTTTGCGTGAAAGAGTAACAAACACACTATATCTATACAAACTTTGGCGTTTTTATAATATTATAAGGATATTTAAATATAATTAATGTGTTATGATGACGGCACGACACGCCTGTGCTGAACCGAACCCGAATTAAATTGCAAAGCAGTGGAACTCTGCTCCATTTGCTACCTATGTACCCTTGCTGCTAATCTTTCTTAAGGCTTAAGTTCTCTCGGTGAGCAGCAAATACGATAATAGTATTTAGGCAATCAATTAAACGGTCATATGACTTTAGGGACCATTTTACACGGGTCGAATTATAAAACAAAGAAGAGAAAAACTTTAAAATTACATTAGGGACCTCCGTTGCCAAGTATGAGAGCCAATTTCCGAAAAGTCCGATCCGGAATGTCAAGTACCATCGCAGCCACCAGCCATCTTCCTCTGCCTTCATCTATCATATAAAATAAGAATCCGTTTCCCGACGGAAAGGACCACAGAACAGAGAAAGTAGCCTGTTCTGTGGAAAGGACCATGTCGAGTGAGAGAGATAACGACATGCCAATCCACACTGCTTAAGATTTTGGCTTAGGTTCTATAAATTCACTTACTTAATTATCATTGATTTTTTTTCAAAACAAAACGCCGTATATTTATAGTACGATTTTAATGTAATGTAATTTAATGTTTCCCACGATATCAACACCAAATATGAGACACCAAACATGAATACGGTTCTTTAAAGAACAATGATTATTTTAAAACCTGTGTGAAAAGTCAATTGCATTATCTATTGTATTCTGTACTTTGACTGGAATCACTTCTACCTTTGGTAGTAAGTATTTTAACGAAAATCACTACTTTAAGAATCACACTAATAAGATGCGATGATAATTTTAATTTAATTACTCATTCAACTAGGTAGCTCTTCTTGAGTATCAGAGTTAATGGCTTCTTAAAAACAGTTCAAAAAGTTCTGTAATACACTTTTATATTTTGGCGAAATGTTCGTCACGCCTAGGTATCGAGTGTAATGCAGCTTATCTAATTTATATGCAAAAATTTGTACAATTTATATCAGTTCAATTTGAAAGCGTATTTATAGTATTATTTATTTATAGTGCTGCCATTCGAACAAAAATATTTAATGAAATTGAAGTTTGGTGAAGTCCCGCGGGATTTGGATCAGACATACCTATACCTGCAACATACTGCATAAACCATTTTATCCCGTCAGGGATAAAACGGGCATGGTTTATGCTATAGCGCGCTTGGCCTGCGATTGCGTAAACTGAACAATGGTCGCTAAGGCCGGTCATTGAATGGGTGACCAAAAATGTATTAACTCGAGTTCCTCCGTGCTTCGGAAGGCACGTTAAGCTGTTGGTCCCGGCTGCATCTGCAGTCAGTCGTTAATACCCACCAACCCGCACTGGGTGGGCCAGCGTGATGGGTCGTGGCCCAATCATCCTATATTCTTCCATCTATAGGGAAAACCCGTGCCATTAAAAAGGGCAGGTGATGATGATGATTATGTGTAGGTACTACCGGCTGGAGAGATGGGTGGTGGTGAGTAATGACGGTTCTAAGATCTTCAATTACTGAAATTCTACATCCAATTGTTGTATCACCTGCGTGGCTGACCATGCAAAAACACGCGCGTCGTTGCACGTTATTATCACTATTTCTTTCATAATTTACGGTACAGGTTTTACAATTTTACCATTAGGTGCAAATTTTAACAGGTAGGTATAGGTAAGGTAAGGTAAGTTGGTACTTTTATCTTTAGTTTCAACAACAAACTTAAGCGTGTCGTGATTGAATTTCATGGTAAATCAAATACAACATTTACTTATATAAAAACTCAAAAATACCTAAACTGTATTGCGTTTTATTACCTAAGATCTATACACAATACTAGGTATTACACAATATGCAAGATCCTACTATTACACAATAAGTTAAACTAGTTCATCTGATGCCCAACGGCCGATCTGTGGCACCATTCGTTAGTTAATAAAGTATTACGTCTCACCTTGCAATATATCTATGTTGGTATCAACCTCGTGCAGCAGATGCATGAAGGTTGTAGAGAACAGCACTCCACCTCCGAACGCCAGCAATCCCATCACTAGCCGATTGTTGGATCTAAGGTCCCCGTTGGCCGGCTTTGAGAACCAGTCATACTTCATGGATATCAGCATTGGCAACAGCCCTACTGTCATAGATATAACCAGCAGGCAGGACATGGTAACAATTTTCGCTGTGAGCGCATCGCCGCTGTTGAACGTGACCGGATCCATTATTGCACTTATTCGATGGCGATTATGTTGTGAGATTTGAATTGCGCGGGACTGCGCGAGCGCAAACGCGGTGCCGCGAGCCGTGTCCTTAGCCGACTGAACTTCCTTTCCTGCGCCCGCGCTGCGACAAGCAGCAGTAGGCGGACATGATAACGACACGTTATTAATGATAAAACAAGTACATTCGATTAGCTGACGCATCAATAAATCCAAGTTAAAGAAAGGGCTTTAGTGTCATAAGGAGCTATATTGGCGATGAAGATAAATAAGGTCTAACTATTCTTTAGTGTCATAAGGAGCTATATTGGCGATGAAGATAAATAAGGTCTAACTATTAAGTCCTATATTCATAGATTGTCTACCAACCTAATAAAGATAGCGATAGTTCTAAACAAGGTCCTTATTAATTTCTTTTACTATTTTAACATTCTGAAGTTTATATTTTATAATTTTGACTTCAAATCACCTAGAAAAGTTAGGCAGAGATTAATTGACTTACTGGGTGGTAACATACCAGGCATAAGCATTCCTGGTAGGTATACCCTACTACTTACCACCCAGTTCGTTGCTAATTCAGTTAAATTTATACTGTGTGTTTGGGATCGGACTTCCGATACTTTACCCAAGTATTGTATGATAAATTTTATTGACAAAATACCATACCAATAGGGGTCGCAACAATCAACCCTATGAATGAGAGCCGTTTTAAAATTTAACTCTTCATATTTTCGCGAGTTCATTGAAAGTCGTTTTTTTATTATTTAATATTAGCCATAGCCACATACATAAAACTTTATTTTAAAGGTGATGAAATGAGCTAGCACGTAAATCCTCAGTTGTTAAGAAGTTACAAAAAATAATAATAAAAAACCCGTGATTTAGTCGAAAAATTTGGTAAAATTTTGTATTTTTTTTTAAGTTATTGTAGTCTACTTTAAAAACCGGGCCCTTGACATATCATTTTTTTCCTTCTATTTTATTTGCAATAAAATGTGAAAATAATAAACATATAATTATTACTGCTATTCACACAAATGATTTCGAAACGGTCTAACAAATACAAGTCAAAATTTTCAAAGTAAACCCCTATTCATAACATTCCTCATTATGATTGCTCTTTTGTTTTGTATCCCTTCAGCTGTGGCCATAATCCTTTGAAGGAGCTCCTCCCTGGTGTAAGGAACTTTAACAAATGTGGTTTTAAGTGCTAGCTCATTTCATCACCTTTAAAATCAAGTAAGTCAACAACATCAACCCATAAGTCATCAACAATGTTGCAGGTTTGTTTATGTTTTATAGACAATATTTGAGAAAATGATGTCCAATACATAGAAAAGTGATAAAAGATTAATTGTGTTAAAAGCTAAGGTGTTTTGTGAACGTGTAAAACGTAAGGTGGTGCCGCATAATCCATATTACTGTGTACAAGTTCGGATTGCCGCCATTAAATTGGGTTACCAGTATCAGAACATTTTATTAAGTGTTTGATTAATAAATAATAGTTATTTGTTGTACGTGAGTGCAAAGTTGTTTTTTAACCGCGTGCTCAATTTTGATGACCGAGCTAGCGAAGGATTCTAAAATTGAATCACGAGCGTAGCGAGTGATTCAAAAATTGGAATCCTGAGCGATAGCGACGGAATCAAAAGAGCACAAGGTGAAAAATCTTTGCACTCGAGTGCAACACGTAACTTTTCATCCCCCCCAACGAGGAAATTGCAAAATACAAAAAAAAATACAATCACAACAGTTTCTGTTTTCACCCAGAAACTTCCACAACACCCTCCCATTAACCCAAACACACTCTCAACACCCACCCAGAAACACCCACAACATTCACACCCGCAATACACACCCATTCACCCAGAAACACCCAAAAAACACCCATTCACCCAGAAACACCAACAAAACACCAATTCACCCAGAAACACTTACAAAACACCCATTCACCCAGAAACACCCCCAAAACACCCATTCACCCAGAAACAACCACAAAACACCCATTCACCCAGAAACACCCAAAAAACACCCATTCACCCAGAAACACCCACAACACACCCATTCACCCAGAAACACCCACAAAACACCCATTCACCCAGAAACACCCACAAAACACCCATTCGCCCAGAAACACCCACAAAATGTCCAATCACCCAGACACACCCACAAAACATCCATTCACCCAGAAACACACAAAAAACACCCATTCACCCAGAAACACCCACAAAAAACCCATTCACCTAGACACACCCACAAAACACCCATTCACCCAGACAGCTCCAACACCCAGCCATCCACCCAGCCACACCCGCAAAATTTATCCTGACACACCTGTAAGTACCTTATAAAAATTACCGTCCCTAATGGAGTTCCGAGACGGTCAATCAGCTTGAGTCAAGCACGTTGATTTTCTGTATATTTTTGTTCCGTTGCTAGCGTAAACAAATCAAACAAACCTAAAAAACTTTTAAATGCTTGACTCAAGCATCAAGCAAGCATTGTAGACGATCAAAATGTTTAAAGCAAGATTGACGCCAAGCTGATTGACCGTCACGGAACTCCTAAGTTTCAACAAATTTATGACGTGAAAAGAAAATGACGCGCGCAAAGCAAATTACAAAAAAAGTACACCAAGAAGGTTCCGAGTCTGAGTTTTTAACAAATTAAAATAGGTTGCATGATTATTTCGGCACCATGGAGGTAGAAATAAATAGGTATAATGATGTTTTGAATTCACAAACTCATTGCACACGATGTTCTAAATTCAAATTTACTTTAACCTCTAGAGGATAAAAACGGCTTTTGCACTCAGATATCGAAGAGCAAAAACGCCTTTTCCGAGATGGTGGGATGAAAAATATATTTATTTCAGTTTTATAAATGTAAATAATAGTTATTTGTTGTACGTGAGTGCAAAGTTGTTTTTTAACCGCGTGCTCAATTTTGATGTCCGAGCTAGCGAAGGATTCTAAAAATTAGAATCCTGAGCGATAGCGAGGGAATCAAAAGAGCACAAGGTGAAAAATCTTTGCACTCGAGTGCACCACGTAACTTTTCATCCCCCCCAACGAGGAAATTGCAAAATACAAAAAAAATACAATCACAACAGTTTCTGTTTTCACCCAGAAACTTCCACAACACCCTCCCATTAACCCAAACACACTCTCAACACCCACCCAGAAACACCCAAAACATTCACCCGCAATACACACCCATTCACCCAGAAACACCCAAAAAACACCCATTCACCCAGAAACACCAACAAAACACCAATTCACCCAGAAACACTTACAAAACACCCATTCACCCAGAAACACCCCCAAAACACCCATTCACCCAGAAACAACCACAAAACACCCATTCACCCAGAAACACCCAAAAAACACCCATTAACCCAGAAACACCCACAAAACACCCATTCACCCAGAAACACCCACAAAACACCAATTCACCCAGAAACACCTACAAAACACCCAAAAAACACTCAATCACCCAGAAACACCCACAAAACACCTAATCACACCCAAAAAAAACACCCATTCACCCAGAAACACCTCCAACAGCCACCCATCCACCCAGCCACACCTGCAACATTCATCCAGACACACCTGTAAGTACCTAATAAAAATTACCGTCCCTAATGGAGTTCCGAGACGGTCAATCAGCTTGAGTCAAGCAAGTTGACTTTCAGTATGTTTATAAACAGACCTAAAAAGCTTTTAAATGCTTGACTCAAGCATCCAGCAAGCGTGGTAGACGATCAAAATGTTTAAAGCAAGATTGACGCCAAGCTGATTGACCATCACGGAACTCCTAGGTTTTAATAAAATTATGACGTAAAAAGAAAATGGCGCGCGCAAAGCAAAATACAAAAAAGTACACCAAGAAGGTTCCGAGTCTGAGTTTTTAACAAATTAAAATAGGTTGCATGACAATTTCGGCACCATGGAGGTAGAAATAAATATGTATAATGATGTTTTGAATTCACAAACTCATTGCACACGATGTTCTAAATTCAAATTTACTTTAACCTCTAGAGGATAAAAACGGCTTTTGCACTCAAATATCGAAGAGCAAAAACGCTTTTTCCGAGATGGTGGGATGACAATAGTATTTATAACGATTTAACGACTGCCAAGAGTGAGGAAATGTCAAATGTAGACATGTTAGATGAACACAATTATTGTTAATCATAATAAATATAATATTTTATTATAATTTAACCTTTTTTTCTTTATGAGTCTATCCTTCTTACGTCACTACAATTTATATTTATCTATCTAATTTCTATCATACTAATAATATCATGAACTAACTGGTTCTCGCAAATTTTCACGAGTTAGCTTAAAAGACTTTCATAAAAAAACTCATATGTAGTACCGCTAGTAGTTTTAAGTAACAAAATAATATAGATGCATATTTTTTTATGTAGGTAATGAAAAAATAACTCCCTGAATTAAAGGTAAGACAATAAAGTTGACATGGTATCATATTCTTGCAATACTACCACCATGACGGCATAGGAACTATAAGATGAAACGCACTATATGTGGGTAACGTAAAATGATAAAAAAATGATTTTCAAAACTCGCGACAATATGAAGAATTAAATTTTAAATGGCTTTCATTCATATGGTTCAGGGGTTGCCGACCCCTATCTGTATGGTTTTTTGTCGATAACATTTATCATAGAATACGTGGGTATAAAGTATCGGAAGTCCGATCCCAAACACAGTCTATAAATAAACCATGGGTGGTGCCATTTGTATTCTGCTTGTTCGGCACCAAAGCGTATAAAAACACTGCGTTTACGTTTTTAATAACTATTTTGTAACAAGGCAGTTATTCCCAATTATTGAATTAGGATGATGATTTTGGGTATTCATAGAGGGAACAGGGAAGGCCGCCCACAAGTTGGACCAATAACTCCAATTTTGTTTTATGAAAGTCATAAACCAAAGCTCGTCAAAATTTGCGAGAACAGTTAGTTATTGGCATTATTAGTATGAAAGAAATTAGATAGATAAATATAAATTGTACTGACGTAAGAAGTATAGACTCATTAAATAAAAAAGGTTAAATTATAATAAAATATTATATTATTTACTATCATTAACAATAATTGTGTTCATCTAACATGTCTACATTTGACCTTTCCTCACTGTTGTCAGTCGTTAAATCGTTATTAGTACTATTATTTATAGTTATAAAACTGAAATAAATATATTTAATTTATTAATCAAACACTTAAATAACGGCTTAAACGGGTTGATGTTGTTGACAGACAGGGCAGCCATCATCACGGCATAGGAACTTTAAGATGAAACGCACTATAGGACGTATTTACTGAAAGTAGAAAATTAATAGAGTGCCTTTCATCTTATACTTTCTATGCCGTGATGATGGCTGCCTTGTCTGTCAACAACATCAACCCGTAAGTCATAGTTGCAGGTTTTTTATGTTTTATAGACAAACTTTGAGAAAATCGTGTCCAAAACATTGAAAAGTGGTGAAAGATTAATTGTGTTAAAAGCTAAGGTGTTTTGTGAACGTGAAAAACGTAAGGAGGTGCCGCATAATCCATATTAGTGTGTACAAGTTCGGATTGCCGCCATTAAATTGGGTTACCAGTACCAGTTTTATTAAGTGTTTAATTAATAAATTAAATATATTTATTTCAGTTTTATAGCTATAAATAATAGTACTAATAACGATTTAACGACTGACAAGAGTGAGGAAAGGTCAAATGTAGACATATTAGATGAACACAATTATTGTTAATGATAATAAATATAATATTTTATTTAATTTGAGTCTATCCTTCTTACGTCAGTACAATTTATATTTATCTATCTAATTTCTTTCATACTAGTAATGCCATTAACTAACTGTTCTCGCAAATTTTGACGAGATTTGGCTTATAACTTTCATAAAAAAACTAATATGTCACAACTACTTAGTATCGCGAGTAGTTTTAAGTAACTTAATAAGATGGATGCATAATTAATTATATTGTTAATTGAAAAAAATCTCCCTGAATTAAAGGTAAGACAATAAAGTTGACTGACATGGTATCATTTTCTTGCATTACTACCACCAGCCTGCCGAAACTCAGTACTGCAGAAAAAATGTATGGAGTTCAAACGTAAACGTAGTGTATTATATACTCTTTGACTACCACCATGATGGCATAGGAATTAGGAACGCACCCTAAAGTTTCAAAAATTCAAAATGTTCTAAATAAAATTGGTGCTTGGCGTTTGTTGTCAAAGATGAATGAACGATTTACTAAAAAGGCTATTTCATTCATTCATAGTTTACTATTTATTTTGATAATAAATGTTAATTTTGTTTGCCTGCTGTCTAGATAGATATAAATAATAACTTTTTCACTTCTCATGCTCTGAAAGTGCTAATTTGTGCAGAATATAGGCTGCACAAAATCGAATTTTGTGCTCTAGAGCATTAATGTGTCTATATTAAGGCAAAGAAAATAAGCCATGCAGCCAAACAAAATAAGAAATTCAGAGATAAAATTTGTTATTTTATTATTTACTTAAATTTATTTGCCTAATGTGTTTTTTAAGACATAAAAGATATTAAATTTTAAATTAATTTAAGGGTCTGTTTCACAATCTAAAAGTAAAGTTCTTAGTATTTACTTAGCCAGTAAATTACATAGAGGTTAAATCCTTCCGTTAACTTTCTTTGCGTTTCACAATCATCCAACTAGTAAATTAAAGTGAAGATTAACTAATAAATACTTACATAAGAGTATGTTGGCAACTTTAGAATTTAACGTTTCGTTTCAAGGTAAGAATAATTTCTGTGTTTGTATTATGTACAGTAAATGCAGCAACTAAATTACAAATATTTTTCGTTATAATTTTCTCATAAAATAATGATATATTCACATGAAAAACATAGTACATTGTGAGGTTATTGAGTGATTTCACCTTTTCTAAAATCAATGTTTCTGTAAGAATGGAACGTAACGAGTTGTCAACAAAACAGCCATGTCAAACGTTTGTCAATGAGATAGGTTTCAATGGTGTCAGACAGATTATTTTCAATAATTCAAAAATTGTTTCAGAGTGGATTTTGTGCAGTGAAAGTGGTGTTATTTTGCTGCACAAACATCCGTGTTGATGTGCAATTATGCAGAATCATTGAAAATAAGTCTTGTGATGTATTTTATATTGAGAATTCTATAGTGGTTTTCACCTCCTCATCAGTCATCATGAACTCTGTTACCATTACATTCACGTCAAATGAAAATTTCTATAAATAAATAATTTCCTACTTGTTTTAGGTAAACAAAAACCAATGAGACGTTTTGAAAAGGTGGCAGAAAGCAAACTAGAAATTGCAGAAACAAATTATAGATGAGGAATAAGACCTTAAACGGAAACAGTGGTTGTTTGAAGAAGAAGACTGGTTGCAAAATAAAATTGATAAAAATTTGTGAACATTTTATTTTAAATAAATTTCTTAATTAACAATAATGTTTTCTTATAATAAATAAAACATTACATTGTGTAGTTTACACAAACAGAGCTTACAGTAGGTATCATTGTTTTTGGCAGTATGAGGACGATGTTGGGATGGAGGTGGTATGTTCCAATCATTATCCCTATTGAAGTTTGGATGTTTCTTGATCAGTAGCTGTGCAATCGCATGTGAATTTAATTTAACAATTCGACTAGCAGATGCCTTGCTTACACCAGTGAAGTCACCAACTAAGCTAAGCTAACTAAGGAAACTTCCTGTTGCATAATATCTCTGTGTTAAAAATAGACGATCCAAAGGTTTAACTGCATAATTCCTAGAACAAGGACATAATATATTAATAAAACTAGGTAAGTAGTAGGACTAGGATGCATAAAATAATGAAGTGTAAATTTTACGTACTGTTGCCATAGATGTAGGAATACATAACAACTTACCTCGACGTAAGAGCAGTTATTGAATGCTCTATTAGAGAAAAAAATATAATTAACACTTGGAATCTCATCTTGCAGTCAGTATCATCATATTTTTCCATGTTGTTTACACGATACCGAAATATTAGTTCCTTACGCGGTCCCGTCATGCGACCGAAAAAATCGTAATTCATCTTCAATAAGATCAAAAATTTCCATTTTAAATGAAAAAAATAAACATTGTTGATGAATCTAGAAATGTCGTATTTGAGGTTATCTTGTCATAAATAGATTTACTTCTCATAAGTAAACGGCTACTTGGTAGTGCATCCGATGATTAATTTAATCTGCAGATTACGTGGTAATTAACCCTACTCAGAGATTGTGAAACGCAAAAATTTGTTTACTGATCAGATAAGTTCGAAGTAGCTTACTTAGAACTTTACTTTTCGATTGTGAAACAGGCCCTAAGAAAATTATTATTATTTCAAAATTAATTTAATACTTGGCTGTATAGGTCTGCAACTCAAGCCTAATATCAATGGGAAAAACAATTTCCTTCAGCATTCAAAACTGTAATAATTTTAGTTTGAACTTTATGACATGGGAGTGTTTGGCGCGTTTCGTGGTGTCAGTCGGATTTATTTTCACTAATTCAAAAATTGTTACAGAGTGGATTTTGTGCAGTGAAAGTGGTGTTATTTTGATGCACAAGCATCCGTGTTGATGTGCAATTATGCAGAGTCATTGAAAATAAGTGTTGTGATGAGTTTGATGTTGTGGTGAAGACCACTTTAAAAAGTGGTTTTGTCCACCTCATCAGGCACCATCATGAACTCTGTTATCATTAAATTCGCTCCAAGCACTCCCTAGATGCGTGAAAATGTGTGACACCCATATTTTAACGTAAAATTCATCATTTCACCCACTCATTATTTCATAAGACTACAGATAAAATATACACTAAAGACTTGGCTGTATGGGCTAGACCCTTTGCCTTCCCTAAAATATAGGGAGAATTTTAAAACAACAACAACTTTATGACATGTTAAGTTAAATTATGTTCTATTTCCTCGCAATCAAAGTGAAAAGCAGAGTTTCTAAGGGAGTGTTTGGCGCGTTTCGTGGTGTCAGTCAGATTTATTTTCACTAATTCAAAAATTGTTACAGAGTGGATTTTGTGCAGTGAAAGTGGTGTTATTTTGATGTACAAGCATCCGTGTTGATGTGCAATTATGCAGAATCATCTAAAATAAGTCTCATGATGTGTTTGATGTTGTGGTGCAGATCACTATAAAAAGTGGTTTTATCCATTTCATCAAGCACCATCATTAACTCTGTTACCATTCAATTCGCGCCAAGCACTCCCTAAATGCGTTAAAATATGTGGCACCCATATTTTAACGTAAAATTCATTTCATTCATACTTTTCACCCACTCATTATTTCATAAGATTACAGATAAAATATACACTAAAGACTTGGCTGTATGGGCTAGACCCTTTGCCTTCCCTAACATATAGGGAGAATTAAAAAAGAAGCAGAGTTTCTAACTCGTCCACAAAACCATTTTTATCCTCGACATTACTATCAGCCCTCGCCTTCGGCTCGGGCTGCTAAAAGTCTCGGACAAAAATGATTCGTTTTGTGCACTTGATGGAAAATCTACTATTATTACATCTAAAGATAGATGTCCTACTGATAATTTAAAAAAATATATTTATTAGAATTAAATTAAATAAAACATGTAGGAAGCAAGCACGATGGAGAAAAAGTTTGCATCTCTGTTAATTTTGAGTTTTAGTTTCATTTGCTTTTGGATACTTTGGAGCACAAATAATGAAGTGAGCAATTCTTTGCTTTTAAAGAAGAAATTTAATTATTTCGTTAATAGTTACATCCTGACACCATCTAAAGATTTCTGTGAAAGTGAGTTCATATATCTGTAATCAGCAGAATGAAGAACAAAAATCTGTTACAGTATTACATATTATTATGCTTCACAGGAAGTCCACATTTTGTCATAATAGTCACATCATATGTGGGCCATGTGGAGCTAAGGAGTGCGCACAGAAGGGCAATGCCTCGAGATCTTTTGAAATCGATGAATGCAACCAGAGTATTTCTATTAGCTAAACTGCCATCTAATGAAATGTACGTACTTTTTTTGTGTAAGTATGCAAAGGGAATTTAAGTAATATAATATTACATACTTACAGTACACCTAACTATTTCAGGTTTACTACACAAAAAGCTATCGAAAATGAGCACAGCATCTACAACGACATACTACAAGGATCATTCTTAGAAAATTATAGAAATCTTACATTGAAACATCTAATGGGCTTGAAATGGGCAAGTACAGTATGCAAACCTGTTTACATAATAAAAGCTGATGATGATACAGTATTCAACTTAGAGAGCACATACAAATTACTGTTGAACATAGGCACACAAAAAGAACTACTTATGGGCTACATGTTGAACAACACAGTGCCTAGAAGAAACAAACAAAATAAGTGGTATGTCACACAAGATGAATTTAGAGGGAACAAATACCCACTATACCTTTCTGGTTGGTATTATATTACCACTAGTTATACTGCAAAGAAACTCTGTGATGAAGCTGTTTACCATCCATATTTTTGGATAGATGATCTTTTTATTACAGGAATACTTCGAGAAATCAGTGGTATAAAACTGAAACATGTACCAGTCAACTTTTGGTTAGAATACTATGAACTGCTTGAGTGTTGCCTCAGCGATATGATGAAAAAGTTTATTAGGTGTGACTTTGTTGTAGGTCCTAATGGTGGTAGAAACAATTTGATTTTCGAGTTCAATAACGCTGTGAGAAATTGTGATAAATGGAAAAATTGTAGTACCAGACCAATAAGTAAACCTTTGAAAGAACTATGTGTTGTTAATGGGGAAAGAGATATTTTTGGTGATGGACAAGGTGAAGTGCAGTTGCTAAATTGACAATATGTCAACCAATATTTAAAACAATCGATAAAGAAACGTATGGACTCATTTAGGAGAAAGTGAACTAACAAATACTCTTAACTTCATAACAGAAGTTGACCATATCAAATTAAATAATATACTAAAATAATAACAATGTATTTATTGTATTAAGAATGATTATACCAATTAGTACATAAAAATATGGCACAGGAATCTAAATAATTAAAAGTACATTGAATGTTCAACATGTGTAAATGTGTATTCAAGATAAAATATAATTATAACTAATAAATTTTTACTAATTCATGAATAATTACAGGCATTTTGAAAATTTTGTCCGATAATGAAAAGTGACGTGAAAAATGTCTTTCAAGAACAATGATTTTTAAATCTAATTTTGCTTAAAAGTTTAACCAACCAAATGTGTTATAACTTTAAGAACAATAATTTTTAAAACAAATATTTCAGTAAGTATAAATGACCAAATGTGATTTCAAACTAAGTATCTATTGTTAAATTTTACCCTGTGAAACTATCCTTTACTATTTTAGAAAAATCAGTCATTATGATTTGAGCAATAGAAAAATACTAATTACATAGTATTGACCTATTATAAGTTTGTTAGTTACACTTACATGCTAAGATTCTAGCCAAGAACTAGTCACAGAAGTTCCATTCACTGCACAGTCTTTAAATCCTTTCATTACATAGGAAGATTGATACCATCTGACATTATCTGTCGATTCAATTTCATTGAAATCTTCAATATTATTGGGTATGTCATCTATTTGCAGGCTTTTCAAATTATGGCTTATAACATCACCAAATATTTTAAAATCATTGCAACATGAAATATTTTCTGTAGTTTGGCTCCTAAAATCCATGACTACTATTCTGGACTTCCTGGGAATTCTGTAGCCACTTGTTAAGACAAAATGATCACTGTTCAGCACATCTTGATTGTCAATATTTTTCTTTTTCAAGAAAACATACAAATTTGTGGGTGGTAGTGAGCTGAAGAACACTTGCCCAAGTGTGTCTGATGTCACCAAAGTTCTAAAAATTATATATATTTAATTTAACTAAATAGATTTTATAAGAAAAATGTAATACTGAAGGATATGCAACATTTTAAAAACAAGTTGCTGTTCACTTAGACATTTTAACTCTTAATCAAAATACTTTTAGTAAATAATATTAAAGAGTAATTATATATTTGCAGATATATTACCTGAAAACATTACGTTGAATTTTCTGATCATTTGCAATGTTAGTCGAATGACATTGAGGTTTGTGGCAAACAGATGGCAATATCAATCTGTACATTTCTTTGCAAGTCACTGGTGTAGGTCCTAAGGCAATGCATACTTCCTCAGGTATTGAAGGACCATTAATTTCTTGAAGCAAGCTCTGAAATTAGTTTTAGTTTTTTATCTCATCATTCTACAGTTGTTAATAAACTAAAACAAAGGAATAACTAGACAAGATACCTTCGCAATAAGGTCTAAATTTTCTAAGGCAACAGATGCAACTCTAAAATGTCTTTCAGATTGAAAGCTGTCTTTTTTGTCTTCATCATCACACATTTTTTTCTTGGTCACGACTTGCTTCAACCACTGATAGGTGTAAGGTATCTGCAATCTTTGATACACTAGAAATTTTATTAATTCAACCACAATATGCCCACAAGAAATAGACGTAAGTTGATCACCAATGTTAAGATTAATTATAATTGGTTCGCATTGTAGATTATTTGTATTCATTTTAAATTAACTTTTTAGTGTAAGTACAACACGTTACAATGATGATATCGCCCAGCAAGCTATACCAACGTAAAATTATATAAAACGAATAAAATTGACTGTGTATTATATCGTATGGTTTGACTATGATTTGTACGACTGTAAAACAAAATAATAAAAACTAATTAATTCTATAAAGCCAAATTTAACAAAAAAAAACCATTGTTTAATTTTCTAAAATTTTAAATCGTAATCGAACGAAACGGTCAACTTATGATTCTTTTTTTTATCAAGGGTAGGCAAGGGATTCTGGTTCATAGAGGCGTAAATGTAAAATGTCAATATTGAATGACGGATTCATTGTTTTATTATTTTCTATTTCTATACATTCATTCATCACTAGCACCTTTACGGTGTGATGGATGATATGATTCAAAAGGGAGTGGATGGCGTCTGACCGATATAAATGGAAGAGGAAACATACTGCGCCGACCCCTGATTGACTGGGAACAAGGCAGGGTAAAGAAGAAGGAGAAAACGCAAACCGCCACTATGAATTCTGTTACGATTCCATTCGCGCTAAGCACTCCCTAGATGCATTAAAATCTGTGACACCCTTATTTTAACGTAGAATTAATTTCATCTACTATATAATTTATTAATTCATATGAATACATAATAAATATGTATATACTAAAGACATGGCTGTATAAGCTATACTCTTTGCTTTCCCAAAAATATAGGGAGAATTTAACAAAAAAAAACAAACAATGCTATCAATTTAAACACAAATTAATCACAATATTTATCTACTTCCTTAGTTAAGGAGATAATTAATACCTACATAAATAAACTATAGCATACAAATACCTTTGTACTCCAGCGTAGAGTTTGTTTACTACCTACTCGATCATGCTTAGAATATTATTATTTTTTATTCTAAGCGATCATGTATTGGAAAATAGTTTTTCACGATATTTTTACTTTCGTTTACTTTGTTACTTAATGTCTTTCGTTCGTACTTTAATTATCGTTCCGATAATTAAAGATCTTTTTGGACCTTGTGATAAAAATCTCTTTTGAAATGTTCTTGACTATATTCTAAATTTTTAAATTGTCTAGTATTGTATTCTCTTTGTTGTCTATTCAATGGTCGTCAAACCAGGTAATAAAATTGTTATTGCGTGTTCTAAGTTAATTATTTAATAATTTAGTAGTATGTATAAAGCACGATTGTCATTTAATATCGGATTTAAAATAAAATTTATTTATCTGCGTAATTATGCAAAAGAAGTTAGGTTTGGACCTGATGTGAGATCGCTAATGCTGCAAGGGGTTGATATATTAGCCGACGCTGTAGCGGTTACGATGGGGCCTAAAGGTCGGAACGTTATATTAGAACAGGCTTTTGGTCCACCAAAGATAACTAAGGATGGTGTAACCGTTGCAAAAGGAATAGAATTAAAAGATAAGTTCCAAAATATCGGAGCCAAACTAGTTCAAAATGTTGCTCATAAAACTAATGAAGAAGCTGGAGACGGTACAACTACGGCTACAATTTTAGCACGAGCCATAGCCAAAGAAGGCTTTGAAACAATGACTAAAGGGGCTAATCCAATTGAAATTCGAAAGGGTGTAATGCTAGCAGTGGAAGCCGTTAAAGAAAAATTGAAAGAAATTTCTAGACCTGTAAGTACACCAGAAGAAATAGAACAAGTGGCGACTATTTCAGCGAACGGTGATAAATCCATCGGCAAGTTGATTGCGAATGCCATGAAAAAGGTTGGTAAAGATGGTGTTATTACTGTTAAAGATGGGAAAACATTACACGATGAAATGGAAATTATTGAAGGTATGAAATTCGAACGAGGATACGTTTCACCATACTTTATAAACTCCACAAAAGGGCCAAAGGTAGAATACAATGATGCATTAGTTTTATTCTCTTATAAGAAAATTTTTACCGTACAGCAATTACTACCAGCTTTGGAAATTGCCAACGGCGAAAAAAAACCTTTGGTTATAATTGCAGAGGATTATGATGGTGAACCACTATCAGTTTTAATTGTCAATAAGCTGAAAACTGGCTTACCTGTTGTAGCCGTCAAGGCTCCTGGATTCGGTGATTTAAGAAAGAATACCTTAATAGATATGGCTATTGCTACAGGAGGAGTAGTATTTGAGGACGATCCTGCCCTAATTAGACTAGAAGATTGTCGCCTAGGAAGTCTTGGTAGAGTTGGAGAAGTTGTCATAACGAAAGATTCTACTATGTTATTACGAGGACATGGTAATAAAGATAACATAAACCAAAGAATTGAAGAAATCAAAGAGGACCTGTTGTCCGCTTCAGGAGATCACGACAAATTGAGGTTAATAGAAAGATTGTCAAGATTACAATCTGGTGTAGCAGTATTACTGATTGGCGGTTGTAGTGAAGTTGAGGTAAATGAGAAGAAAGATAGAGTAAATGACGCCTTAAATGCCACTAGAGCAGCAGTCGAGGAAGGCATCGTCCCTGGTGGTGGATCAGCACTTCTCCGCTGTATACCGATTCTTGATGAAATACAAGCAGCTAACTCTGATCAAGCAACAGGGATATCAATTGTGAAGAAAGCGTTAAGAACACCGTGTTTTACTATTGCAAGTAATGCTGGATCCGATGGAGCTATTGTAGTATCCAAAGTGGAAGACATGGCTGATAACTTCGGTTATGATGCAGTCAATAATGAGTATGTTAATATGATTGAAAAGGGGATCATAGATCCTACTAAAGTTGTAAGGAGGGCATTAACTGATGCTAGCGGAGTAGCGTCATTGTTGACCACTGCAGAAGCAGTTATTTGTGATGCGCCAATACTAAAGGAAATCTCTCAAGAACGATAATCAGTGGTGGCAAATAATTACATTTTAGGTACATTGTCCAAAGTGTTAAATTTCTGTCCATATAATTTATTATTCGAATTAAAGAATATCGAAGTGTTTACTTAATAGGTTGCAATAAAAATTACTTGCACCAACGACGCCTGTTTATCCCTGAAAGGGTAGCAGAAGTGAATGAACGCCTTCTTTTCGCCAATTATGTGAATTGAATAACGAACGACATAATTACAATTTTATTTCACAAACAAGTTAAGGACATCCTCCATTTTGACCCAAAATTAAAAGTACCGGCCAGTTAAAATAAGTGCTGTATTCTGACAGAACGGTTGGTCAACAGTTAACAAATTTACAGTTAACAACAATAATATTATATTTAAAATATAATATCATTGGTAACAAGCAACGAAGTCAAAGTTATCATTTCGCAAATTATCGTTTCATTTATTTATGTTTCACAAACTGTACATCTCATAAAGTAATTTCTTGATATTATATTGTCATTTTGCAAAAGAACATTAGTAAATTTTTTCTAACACAAATACGTTAAACGACAAAGATCTATTGACCAATTTTTCTTTAATAATATGGTTACGTTAGTCCAACGACATTAGGCAATTTATGGTATGGCACCGTATCATTTGTTAATCGTGATGGTTAGGTTAGGTTAGAATTGTGACCACAACGCTCAATCCGAGCGAGCGAAGCGAGCGTGCCGCGGCAGCGGCCGCCGGCGAAGCGCCAGAAACGACTTATCTTTGTTAATTGAGTTCAGCGCATTCCGACGTTGGTTAGGTTAGGTTAGAACTGTGACCACAACGCGCGAGCCGAGCGAGCGAAGCGACCGTACCGCGGCAGCGGCCGGCGAAGCGCCAGAAACGTCTTATCTTTGTTAATCGAGTTCAGCGCATTTCGACTTGTTGGTTACCACATTTTGTCTTTGGTAAAAACCATCAGTTTGCGTAATGACATACATACATAAATCACGCCTATATCCCGAGGTGAACTAGCACCCACGCTTCGCCAATTATGTTAGGTCCCATGTAATAGGTGGCCAGCCATTTATCGGGCACAAAAGTCGCAGTACTATTGCTAGGTGGTATAAGAGGAACGCTGCTGCCCATTCCTCATCACTGATTTATCTTTAGTCGCCTTGTACGACACCCACGGGAGAGATTTGGGGTTGTGACAATTGTATTCTACTCTGCCGTCACCACGCGGCCATTTGCGTAATGAAACATTGACAAATGTTGTTTGTGAAATAGTAATTTGCGAATGAATTGTGTGTGAAACATTATAGAACTGACAGAACACATCGGCCTTAGTGCGTGTTCACGTTGAACGCGCGGGCACGGTGGACCTCGCGAGTTCGTGTTTGGTTCGTGTCATAGAGGACAATATTCCCGTAGTATTATTGTCCTCTATAGGACACTATTACTACGGGTTCGTGTTCACATTAGCCCATTTTCAAGAATTGAGATTTTTTTTAAAGACTCTTTAAAACCAACTGAGATTAGAGTAATAGAACACCCACAAATCAAAGAAATATTTTTCCATACATTTTAGTACTGTAAAGACGATTTTCTCGCTGACTGTACATTTAATCAAAAATCTATGAATGTCATCACTCAAAAATTTGGGAATCCTATGATTATTTTCCCGTGGCAGCAAGGGATCTGGTAGCTGCCCTTCTTACGTAGTATTGTATTCTCTTTGGCTGCCCTTAATGCCCCATCTCAACTTTCCAGCCTGTATAGCACTACTAATATTTAAGTATTACAAAAATCTACCTCATAAGTCGCCACAATGAACTCTGCTACCACTCGATTCGTGCCAAGCACTCCCTAGATGCGTTAAAATGTGACACCCATATTTTAATGTAACATTAATTTTACTGATTCATTCATTTTATGAAATAAATATTATATATATGATAAATATTTATGAAATAATAAAAACATGGCTGCATGGACTAGATTCCTTTGTCTTCCCTGAGAAAGGAGATTTAAAAACTTACAACAAAAAAAATGTCAGTGTCATACATTGTTGGTTGTCAGTAAACGTAGTGTATTTATATACTCTTTGGTTGTCAGGGTTTTTGGCGCGTTTCGTGGTGTCAGTCAGATTTTTTTTTTTCGATAATTCTTAAATTGGTTCAGTCTCAGTGGATTTTGTACAGTGAAAGTGGTGTTATTTTGATGCACAAGCATCCGTGTTGATGTGCAATTATGCAGAAAACAAGTCTTATGATGTGTTTGATGATGTAGTGAAGATCACTATAAAAAGTGGTTTTATCCATTTCATCAGGCACCATCATGAACTCTGTTACCATTCAATTCGCGCCAAGCACTCCCCAGATGCGTTAAAATGTGTGACATCCATATTTTAACGTAAAATTCATTTCATTCATACATTTCACCCACTCATTATTTCATACGACTACAGATAAAATATACACTAAAGACTTGGCTGTATGGGCTAGACCCTTTGTCTTCCCTAAAATATAGGGAGAATTTAAAACTAAACTTTTGTTGGTGGTTGTCAACTTGTCATTCATTGAATTTGAAAGAAATATTGGCGCGACGTGAATCGAAATCGAACCGAAGAGATAAATTCAGTCTTTATTTTTTGTTGAATGTATCTTTTGTGATTAATGTTAAAATAAAATAATGATATTTTATTAACGAATATAGACTGCTACACTTTTTCAAAATGTATACAGTAGAAGAAAACCATGACAGGGAAGCATTTCTGGTAAAATCGAAAGGACAACAAGAAGACAACCCAGTTAATGATTATACTAAGCTAAGTGATTATGACGATGATGACTCTGTTAGGACTATAAAGAAAAACAAAAGGCGTGTGCAACTTCAAAGGTTTTCAGATAGTGATGGTGAAATTGAAAGTAATGATTTTACAAGTGTCTCTGCCACACAAGTCTCGAACCTGGGTAGTGATAGTGATGAGAACATTAATTTTTTAAAACTGAATCAAACCAAATCACGAATTAAAAACATTTCTGGTGAATCCGGCTCTGATTCTGATCGCAAACACAGTTCTTACACTACTGATGTTTATAGTAGGATAAATGTTATAGAAAGCTCTAAAAGCTTGAATCAACAATCTAGAATTAAAAATAAACGGAAGAAAATGACAGATAAGTTTAAAAAATTACTCAATTCAAGGGAAAAAGATATTGTTGATAAGAAAGAAAGTGAAAATGAACCAGAGAATGAAGTTGCTGTAAATGAATCTGAAAGTTCAAATGATGAAGAAATATCACCAATCAATAACATAAAACAGGTATGAAACTTTTAGCGTTTTATTATGAGTCTCTCTAAATGTTAAGAATTCCATTAATAATCTCCCAATGCACACCACTCAAACATAATCGCAGTTGATTGCGGTATAAGAGGAATGCTGCTGCTCATTACTCATCGCTGTAATTATCCTTGGTCACCTTGTACAGCACCAGGAGGAGAAATTGTAGGTGGTGACAATTGTATTCTTTACTACCATCTGCCACGTTTAAGGATTTTGTTAACTTTATAATTGCTTTATTTTCAGAAAATTAAAGAAAGAACAAGTTCCATAAAAATGACAATCTGTGATCCAGACACATCGGACGAGGAGAGCCAGGGACATCAAGCCAAACCAGTTCCAAGACTTAAAAAACAGAGACATACAATACCTATTTCACCAAAGCCTCAGAGGGTGGGTATGAAAAAATTAAACTATGTCCACAATAAATATATAACTTGTACCAGAAATAATGCACACCTTCAACACTATCCATGCTAACTCAGTCTTATAAATGGTGAAATAGAAAATGTAAAATTTGTTAAATTTATTTTAGAATTATCCATACATTTTCTAATATTTCATTTTGCTTTACTGACCAATCATTTTGTACGAGGAAGAAAAAATAATAATTTCAACTTTTTGACACAATATTTTTTTATTTATTTATTTAAAAACTTTATTGCACAAAAGAAAGTACAAAAGGCGGACTTAATGCTACACAGCATTCTCTACCAGTCAACCAGTAAGGTGCGTGAGAGACAATAACTATTGTTAGCATGGGTAATATACATAGTGTGCATTATTACTGTTAAATGTTGTATGTCCAGATGGTATGAATATGCAGGAATTTCTATACCAACCATTTAGCTATCTTTGTGAGATTCCAGTTTTTATGTATTCCCATGTGTGAAGAATATATTACTGTTTGCCAGACACCTAAAGTGCACACCTAATTTTGAAATCTTAATGTTTAACATTCCATTAGGTAGGAGACCAGCCATAAAAACTAGCCCAATTGTAGGAGCAGTATCACGAAAGACATACTGCATCTACCCCAAATAATTTAAGAACAGGGTAGAAAGAAGTATATACTTTTTGATTGTAGTAGTAACCTAGGTATATAACTACTACATTTATGTATACACACATACACATAAATTACGCCTATTAATGCAGAGGTGAATATAACATCCACATTCTCCCTTACAATACTTAACACTTTTCTGTTGTTAGGGTTATAAAACTATTATTAACATACATACATACATACATAAATCACGCCTATATCCCCGAAGGGGTAGGCAGAGGTGAACTAGCACCCACGTTTCGCTAATTATATTAGGTCCCATGTAATAGGTGGCGAGCCTATTGCCATATATCGGGCACAAAAGTCACAGTCAATTGCTATTGCTAGGTGGTATAAGAGGAACGCTGCTGCCCATTCCTCATCATTGATTTATCCTTAGTCGCCTTTTACGACACCCACGGGAGAGATTTGGGGTGGTGACAATTGTATTCTACTCTGCCGTCACCACTCGGCCATATTATTAACATATTCTAATAATATGGTTTATCTTTTTAATTTTTTTATTTCAGATGTCTGCAAAACAAGCAATGGAAAATATGCAAAAGATAAAAAGTGAGTCCAACCGAATGTTAAGAGAAAAAGAAATATCACTTCCCTATCACAGACCAAAAGCTCTAAGTCTTAAAGATATCATGAGTAGAAGAAAACCAGCAATAACATCAGATGGGAAGGCTTTACCTATAAAGATGAATGGAGAACAGTTAAAACAATATGCGTAAGTATGACCTAAATTACTGTGTAAATTCATAAAATAATATTGTATTTCTTAGAACTCAATAACACTTTATTTTTTTAATTTATAGGTAAATTAAAAAAATAAAGTAAGTAAGTATACTTTTTTAGATAAAATTATACATATTAAACAACATTTTAATGTACATAGTTTTAGTATGTATGTATATAGCAACAGCACTATTATTTAAATAAAATCTGTTATTTACAGGCAGCAATTAGAGCAAAGACAAAAAGAAATGATGGAGTTATGTAAAAGTGACACAGATGATGAAGAGGTCAATGAAACCTTAGATTCTTTTAATATTTCTGATACAAATAAAGTAAACAATGAAGCAGTAACTTACAAAGATACTTTAGTAGAAACTCACACTGATTCACATAAAGAAATAGTTTTATCTGATGAGTCTTGTTTACCAGTCACCAGTCCGAAAAGTGTGCCACATAACAGAGAACCAAATATAGAAGAAATCATTAAAAGTTATATTGAGCCTGAACACAATATTTACCATAATACTTCTGGAGATCAAAATGCTTCTGGTGAAATGGAATTGATATACAACAATTCAGTAGAAGAAAATGATCATGATAAACAACATATTGAAAGGACACCTCCTTTAGAGATATTAAATATTGACAAAAAAAATGCCACTCAAGATCATAACAAATGTGAATTAAAAGAAAATACAAATGCTGAACAATTTGACATTGAAAAGGGGAGCCAATTAATTTCTTTACAATATGACGAGTCTGCAAAAATAGATTCAGAAGACATGGTTAAGTGTCCTGTAAAAGAAATGCCTGACAAAGATTCAAATGGTGAACCACACAATGATTTGAATAATGAGGAGGTTGACCAATTCCTTGACTATGAAGACGACATATGTGCACTAGACACAGAGAATATAATACAAGCAACTGATATTTCAAAAGGTACATAGTTTTTAAATTGGCCTGATTGGGACCTTTTCTAATACTATGAGGGCCCCGGGATTTAAATAATTGTAGGGAATTGTATTATACATATAATTAAATAAAACATATTATTGTATGACCTTTTCTAATACTATGAGGGCCCCGGGATTTAAATAATTGTAGGGAATAATTATACATATAATTAAATAAAACATATTATTGTATCATTAGAGACATTGAATATTAACTATTGTTCTTGCATCATGTTTGTTTATGTATATTAGCTTATCATCTAGTTTCTATAACTCAAGCTTCAGAGTTTCTCACCTTGGTCTAGCAATTGGTGTGAACATATGAAATATGTAATATTATTCATGATCAACCATAGGTAGCACACTAGACTACCACAATCTACACAATATCATGCTTTATTTGAAAGTTTTTAATATTTTAGATGACAGCAATAGAAATTTAAACACTCACATTAAAAGAACAGAAATGTTTGGAGTAAAACCAAAACTAACAGGGGCTCCAGGTATGGTGATTAATTTGGATACTTCTGATTTGGTGCCCACAAAAAAGCTTAGCGGTGTAGAGTTATTGAAAGAGAGGTACACATTTTATGCTAAATTGAAAACGCCTGACGAATTGGAAAGAAGTAGGGAAAAAAGGTAAAATCAATTTTATAATTGCTATTTCTTGTTTTATTATTGAACATCTTTTCATCAGGCTCATTATTTAAATTCTCATATCTTGACACTGGTAATCTGTCACTGCTTTATGTCTATAGGTACAGATAACATCTGTGTATGTATTTTAAATAACATTAGATCCTTTTGCTACAAACACCATTCATATTGAATTATATGATATTATTAATAATAGTTTCTTATGTTTCTTAGGCAAAAACCTGGCACGCAGCATATAAAACTAAAACAAGAGCTGGAAGACAAGATAGCAGAACAGAGATCTCTTGAATGGGCTAAACGTCTGGAGCATGAAAAACAAGAAAAATATATAGAAGCTGTTCTAGGTAATGACTCTGGTGATGATGATGACATTGATAAGATAGAAGCCAAACTAGGAGACGATAATGTAGAATCATCTACAGAAAGTGAAGAAGAATTACTTGAAGACGATATAGTAATAGAAGATAAACCAAGAAAAAAGAATCCTTTACTAGCAGATGAAGCTGAAGAATCTGATGGTGATACAGATGAGAAAGATAATAAAATCAACGACGTCGAAGATGTAGTGGAAAGTGAAGATAATGAGGAAGATTCTAGCGAGGATGAAGACTCTTCCGACTCAGAAGTCGAAACATACACTAAAAATAAAAAAGGTAGAATATTAAAAGCTTTTGAAGATTCTGATGATGAGGATTCAGCGAAATTGCATAAAACAGAATTAATGCCTGCAACTAAATCCGGAAATGAAGAGGACTCAAACAAAGTCACAATGATTATAAATTTAGATAAAAATATTGATGACAATAAAGGTAATCCAGATAAAGATATATCTATTGAGTCTGTACTTTCACAAGATACAAATAGTATAAATATACTCCAAACTCCAAGTGAAACCACTGACTCACAAGGTAATGTTCTTGGTAATTATTACTATGTTATAGTATTCGTTTTTAACTATTATTTTATACGTACCTAATGCTTGCAAAAAATATATAATCGCTGAATGTTGCATTCTTATTTTAGATGACATACTTCAGTTAGCTCAAGTTCCTAAAAATTCAGATGATATCTTTCCAAGCCAGGAAAGTATTAATACATGTAAAAATGCAAAGCCAGAGAAACCAAACACCAATCATTGCAGCCAAGATACCGATTTGGGGTCACAAACGTTTTCCATTTTAAATTCCATTGGTCCAAGTGTGTATCCTTCTTATAAAAGTGGAATAGATTTGAATCTGGATGAGAAAGAAAAACTGATTGTTTTATCAGAAACTCAATCAATAGATGTAAGTATTATCTTGCTTGTTTGTGATATTATTTCAGTAAAATTATTAATTAAAGTATTTTAAATTCGACAGGGTAACTTAGATGCTGTGGTAGGTATGTGTTCTGGAAGTTTTTCCCAAAATTATATTGACATTAAACCTCCATCAACGCAATCCCAATTATCTCAATCACAGGTGATAGGCGAAGATGTACTTGGTATGTGTACAGGGAATTTTTATGATAACCAATTTGTTTCTCAAAACGATTTAAATGAGTCGAATGTAAGTGAAGACATGGCACAAGATTATACATTAAATGATCCTAACGGTGATGAAATTGAAGGCGAAAAGGAATTCCCAAAATTAAGTGAGGACACGAAAATACAAGAAATGACGCCGGAAGATTGTATTTTAAACAACCCTAAACAGGATGAAATAAGTAAAAAACATGAATTACCAGACAGGTTATTGAAATCGAGTGATAAAACTAAATTACATGAAAACGATGTACTTAAATCTGTTCTTGATGAATTAAACGAGCCAGACTTCGAATCTCCCAAGCCTATGAAGTTTTTCTTTGATGGCAAAAGTCAAAATAAAGAAAACGATGGGACCAGTAGTAATGTGCAGTTAAAAAAGAAGTTTGTTATAGAGTCTGATGACGAAATTAACGATAACTTGGAAAGCAGTGGTCATAAGAAGAAGAAAAAGTTAAAAAAGAAAAGGATTCAAAAACCAGCACTACAAATTTCAGGTAATTTTAGAAGAATCATCATTCCTACCCTTTTTACAATCATTTAAATCTCAGCTCCTTTTATTGTGGAAATCACTTGATAATAATTTAAACATTTTAAAATATTCACGTAATATTAAAAATAAAGTGTGTAATTGTGTATGTATTTATTATATTCATTTTGTTTTGTTTCTAGATGATGATGATGACGATAGTGCAGCTGACGGGGAAGACTTCTTGTCGAAGAATGAATATGTCCACAATGATCATGAGGAAGAGAAACTCGTTGAATATGATTCTGAAGAAAATGAGGTACAATATTTTCATAGTGTTTCTCTGTGCCATAGCCGGGTGACGGCAGAGTAGAATACAATTGTCACCACCCCAAATCTCTCCCGTGGGTGTCGTACAAGGCGACTAAGGATAAAATAGTGATGAGGAATGGGCAGCAGCGTTCCTCTTGTTCCACCTAGCAATGTACTGCGACTTTTATGCTCGATAAATGGCAATAGGCTCGCCACCTATTACATGAGACTTAACGTAATTGGCGAAACGTGAGTTCACCTCTGTCTACCCCTTCGGGGATATAGGCGTGATTTATGTATAAATCTACATTGCCTTAATAGAAGTCTGCTTTCTGTAATGTCACCAGCAATGTATGACCCTGGGTTCAAGGTCAGGGCTCTATGGTGGATGCCTTCTTGCTTGGTTAAACTCTTAGTATTCACGGATTCACCGTGCAGATAGTACATAGTTTGGCAGAAAGGAAAGTCAAGAGCAGGGCTTGGGACTTGTGATCCAAGTGTACGTTTCCCGGGCTCCTTCAAATGACGGTCGTCTGCGCAGGTATAATTGAAGGAAATGTGTCTAATTTTAATTTTGAACGCGCAGAAACGGGTATCCCTACGTTGCTATGGTTACAGACACACGTCGCACCTCATACAGTACCTCAATTAATACCTGAAAACGTTTTTCTGCGCTGCGCATAGGTGTACATATTGAGCTGCCCCTGGCAGAATTCGTTCCAATGAGATGTCATTAATAGAAAAATTGCGATGCAAACTTTTAGTCTGTCCTAGTCGTTCAAAACAATATAAATTTTAATTTCCAGGTAGAAATTAAACCTCTCAACACAAAGAAGAAACGCAAAGGCACAGATTTCTTCGAGCAAGAAGCGGAACTGACGTCCGAGGATGAGTGGCTGGGCTCTGGCGACGAGGACGAGGCAGGCCTCGACCGCATGGAGCGCGAGGCCGGCGACGACGACACCTTCAACCAGGGCCAGCTGCAGAGGGAACTGGGGCAGATACACATGTGAGTACATTGTAAATATGTTTCTGACACTCACATCTATCGTCTAGCACAAAGTAAGGGCCAGCCATTAATAATGTGCTGTTTTTTAGCATTTTTAGTTGCGGGCGTGGTGCGCCGCGTTGCAGCAATAACTCCCGCACGCCGTTTCAAACATTGCTGGAGCGCTATAATGTTCCAAATTCAAACAACATGCCAGCAAAGGATTTTTATTCCACATTGCTGAAGCGTTGTATCCAATTTAAGAAAATTGTACTCATGTACCTTCAGTTTTCCCTTAGATTACGCTTACCCTACCCAGCCAATGCATTCTGCACTGATTTTAGCTTGTATTCATGTCAATACTATTTGAAAAATGGTAAAGATATACTTGTGACGGTTTTTCCTTGGTTTTTTATTTTCAGGCGAGACGTGTTAGACCAAGACAAGAGAGAAGTCAGGTTGATCCAAGAACTGCTTTTTGAAGATGGTGACTTGGGAGGCGGCGGACGTCAAAGGAAATTCCGTTGGCGAAACGCAGGTTACATTATTTGTCACTACTCCCAATCTATCCCGTGGGTATCATAACTAACAACGCGGGCCAGTGGCAACAGCCTGCTGAATGTGGTTGTGGGTCGCATGGACGGCCCGTTCGTAAAACACTGGATGCTTTTACATGCACCTGTGCCGCACAGTTATTACTCATCTGGCGGAGGGTGGAGATAGGAAGTGTATGTTAGTGTTAACTGATATTTTAATTGTTTTTGTTCTAATTTTAATTTTGATTACTCTGTGTTCTGTTTTTATAATTATTATGTAAGTTACTACCATTGGACTATACCTATTGTCTGAATAAATGAATTTATTATTATTATAACTAAGGATTACTAGATAACTAAGGATTAAGATTATGCCACCTAGCAATATACAGCAATTTACGTGATCTATAGATGTCAATAGGTTCGCCACCTGATTAATACATAGGACCTAATAGAATTTACGTTAATTGTTAATTGCTTGTTTTACGTGTTGGTGAACTCGAGTTCACCTACACATAAAACAAGCGAAAGATAACCGTCAGTTTTTCACAGTTCTTCCATACGATAAAATGTCAAAAACCGGCGGTTAAATAATATTCGCTTGTTTTACGTTTTGGTGAACTCGAGCCTTAAAATGATATAATTCATGTCAATTAAATCGATTCAGATGGAGAAGAAGAAATGGGTACGATACCAGAGTTAGGTGACTCGCAAGAGGAGGAGTTTGAATCAGAAGAACAGTGGAGGAAACAGAGACACGAGCGAGAGATGTTCCTGAAGCAAATGGTGAGATTTGACTCGTATCCTTACCGTAAGGACGCCGGCCAATTTGGTCTTACGGTCAGACCCCGTATTATGTAAGCCGATTTCAGTTGCATTCGTCTACCTGTCTCTCACTCATTAAAGATAGTAGCAAAGTGTGACAGTGACAGGTAGACCAAAGCAACTGAAATCGGCTTATACTGTGTGTAACAGAGAGGTGTAGTCATATTTAAAGGGGTTATTCAGGCCATCAAACTGAACAACTTTCGCTAAGGCACTTCCCCATACTAAACCGAGAACCAGCCGACAGCCTGGCTAGCATGACTACCGAAACACGATTTTATATGGCCATTTATCGCTTTGAACATTCATAAATCATTGGAATTTTGACATTTCAAACCGATAAATGGCTGTACCTATCTATATGTACACCACCCCAAATCTCTCCCGTGGGTGTCGTACAAGGCGACTAAGGATAAATCAGTGATGAGAAATGGGCAGCAGCGTTCCTCTTATACCATCTAGCTATGTACCTACTGCGACTTTTGTGCCCGATAAATGGCAATAGGCTCGCCACCTATTACATGGGACCTTACATAACTGGCGAAACGTGGGTGCTAGTTCACCTCTGCCTACCCCTTCGGGGATATAGGCGTGATTTATGTATGTATGTATGTATCTATATGTTAAAGCTATACGATAAATAGCTGTATCATATCATGTTTCGATGGTCATGCTAGTCGGGCAGTTTGTATGGGGGAGTGTTTATTTTTTCTAAGATTTCAATTTTAGTCTCTTAGCGAAAGTTGTTCAGTTTGATGGCCTGAATAACCCCTTTAAATATGACTAAACCTCTGTGTTACACCTTGTACAACACGGGGGCAGGCTCTCTGGCTTGAGGTCAAGAGATGTAAATGTTTGTAGTTTGTACGATGAACACAGACATTTGTTCCCGAGTCACGGTTGTTTGTTTTACACTTAAACAATATTTACAGTATACTAAAGGGATGATGACAAGAACAAAGAATCACTGATATAATAATTTATAATAATACTTTAGGATAAGGAGATTCGTTAATAGTCTCTTGTTATCAGATTATACTTGTGATTGATATATATTATATAAAAATAAAAGTACAAAACTTAGCAATTCGCCGTATTTGCTAAAACGCCGCGTGACGCCATTATTCAATTATCTTCATTTTGACATTTTATTTGCCAATCAAATTCACTTGTTTAATATAGAATCTGGCTTTTTTACGGAATAGTGACGTCACACAGACACCATTGCTATTTGGCGTTTTGGCGGAAATTTGAAATTGGTTTATTCAAACCATGGTTTATCTATCAAAATCGAAAGTTTTCACAAAAATATAATTTATTTTGGATAAAGTAGACACGTAAAAAAAACGTGGTGTAGTTTTTCAAAATTAGTCATCATGCCTATTAATATTATTACCTTTTGAATATTGATAGGGACCAATATTAAAAAATATTTTAAATAAATTTCCTAGATGATCTGAAATTGTTTACTTTCCCTAGAAATGTTGTTATTGTAAGACAGTGAATTGTTAATAAAGATATTATTATTATTTAATTAATTGATATATGTTGAAGGTAGCTATTGATTTTATTATTACTATTGTCAGAAAGAGAGTGAGGCAACGAAAGAAGACTCAAACATCACTCTGAATAGAACAACTATAATAAAAGCCAATCTTAACTCCAGAACAATGTCTAGTTTAATGGAAGACTTCAAAAATAAGACCACCCAGCCTACTGAGGGTCCCATGCCGGAGAAACCTGTTCCGAAAGAACCTAGTCCAAAGAAGACTTTTTCGATACTAAAGGTAAGATTTTGCTTCTGTAGCTTCTTAACTTGGCGAGTCTATTTATATTTTTTTTACATGGTCGTCGTATTAAAGCGTATGTACAGAGTCCATCACAATAAACATACCTATACCTAATGACACTTAAGATAATCTGACTGACTAGATAGACTGATTTAGGATTAATGATACTACGTAAAATATTCTTCGGTAAATGTTTGTACATTGTGCCGTTTTCATGTCGACGTATTAAAGCATATGTACAGAGTCCATCACAATAAACATACCTATACCTAATGACACTTAAGAAGATATTCTGACTGACTACATAGACTGATTTAGGATTAATGATACTACGTAAAATATTCTTCGGTAAATGTTTGTACATTGTGCCGTTTTCATTACTTTTAATTAATATCATCACCAGCCCATTTTAATGTGTCACTGCTGGGGCACGGGCCTACCCTACGGATGGAAGAATATAGCGAGGTTGGACCCACCAAGCTGGCCCAGTGCGGGTTGGTGGGTATTAACGACTGCAAATGCATCCGGGACCAACGGCTTTCCGAAGCACGGAGGAACTCGAGATGATAAATTTTTGGTCACCTATCCGACTACCGGCCTTAGCAACATTGCTTAATTTACGCAATCGCAGGCCAAGCGCGCTATGCCACTGCGCTATCGAGCTCCTCGTCACCAGTGACGTAAAAAATTCTCATACCCACCTCCATATTATAAAACATCAATTTATGATTGATGCTAACTCTGTCTTTCATTCAGGAAATAAAAGTGACAGCATCAGTTTTAAACCTTGACTAATTTTAGTCCATGTTTTTTATAATAAGGAAGATAAAGTCTTTTCAATTTACACTCAAATAATGTTTGTTTTCCAGCAAAATTATCATGGATCATTGCTGACTCGCGGTCGGGGCGCCTTAGCGCGGCTAGCAGCGTTAGCCACCCCACTAGCACTGGATGACGACGCACCGAAAATAGGCCACCTCGCGCCTTCTAGCAAGAGGAACTTCGTCTTCGCCGCCATCACGCCACAAGATAAAGAAGCTAAGGTATAAATTATACCACCTTAAGTCGGACTTTTCTTTGATTGAATTGAATTAATAACAATTGACAACATTTCATTTATTGAACATACTTTTACATAATATGAGTATATAAATTTAGACCGAAAATGAAGACACTCATATATTTTTTTAAATCAGTCGTTTTCATACAATAAAAAGATTACCGGATTGATAAGATTGTAAAAATTTAAATTGACAATCGGGCGTTTCCGTTGTCAAAATTATAAACATTTTATTTGAAATGTTTTAAATAAATAATCAAGTAAAATATGTTTTCAATTAGATGAAATAAAATTTTTATTTTGGAGGGTTATAATTTTTTAAATTCTGACAATTAATAATTATGGATTTAAAATTATTTGCTTGACCCCCAAATATGATTAAATTACTAATATCATTACTAAAACTAACATAAATAACAATTGTATTGTATATTTCAGGTACCTAAACGGAAAGCTAAAACTGCTGTGGGTACGCCACAGCTCGTAAAGAAAATGAAGACTGAAGATAGCAAGAAACAAAATAAGAGTAGTTTGCTAGATCATTTTAGTGTATAATTATAAATACATATTTATATTGAAAAATATATATTTAATAAATAGGCAACTGAACCCCCGAATACAGAAACGCTGCTCAAATTTTGAGCACTGCTTTTTTGCATGAGCAATTTGTATGTAAAAACGTCAATTTGACAATACTTAAATGTTAAGCAGGACTTAAACTTTGAGTAGCGTTTCTGTATTCGGGGGAAAAGCTTATAATAATAACTTATTTATCACACTGTTTTATAGAATATAGACTTGTGTGATAATAAAGTTATTATAGGAAATAGCAATGTAAATTTTATTTCAATCTGACCATAATGTATTGTTTATAGCTCATTACTGTTTTTCATTACAGAAGAAATTTCAGTGAAGTAGACCCAGATGGAATTTCTATTATAATAATATGTTTTTAAAAGTGTTAACGTTACATAATATTACTGCTAGTTGTTTAAATTACCTACTTTTATTCTAAATATGATTAAATAATGAAAAAAAATATCGAGTTTCATTTCACTTCAATATTGAATCTACATATTATAATATGTTTTAAATAAAAAAAATATCTTCAATGACCTGCGAATGAAAAAATAACATATAGTATGCCAAATGCCAGTCCCGACTTACCTAGGGGTGTCGTATGGTTTTTTCTGGACCAACAACTGCATACCCAAAGATGGTTGGTGTCAGGCAGGCGGCCGGCTGTAAAACCCAAGCTAAAACCAAGTATGGATTGGAGTGTTGTCATACAAATCACTCGGTTCATCGGCTTTTCGATAGGTTTTCCGTTTCTTTTCTGTATATTCATACATCACTCTTATCTTAACGATGTGAATTGTGATGGATGAGAATATGAATCAAAAGGGAGTGAATGGTTTGATGACGTCTGGGCGGAAAACTTCACCAATTGAAATCACACACGCCCTTGGTATGTAATCTACTATTAATGTGTGCATTTTAAGAATGAACGGTTAAATCTCAAAAGAATATAAAAAAATATTGAAGTTATCAGATGTATAAAATACCATGTTTTAATTTCTCTAGTTACAGCAAACTACGTGACGTGATGGATAACAAACCTAAGCAAGCAATATAAAATCGCATTATTATTATTATTATTATTATAGAGAGATGGTTAATAATCCATGCTTTGTTGGTATTAAATAAATTTTATTGTTCCATTGATTGCTGCAACAAGTTAAAAGTAACAGCTATTACCGATAAATAAAGCATAAAAAATGCTCTATAATGTGAACAAATATGGATGCTGTAGAAATCCTAAATAGTAATGAATGAAGTTACTAGTTACCTAGTTAGGTAATAAGTAGATATGCTGGTGGTGGAAGTGGTGAACAAAGTTTTTTGATAATTCCCGCCAGCCGCCAGAGGCCCGTATTGGATGGATACCAACATAACAAAAGCATTATTATGTTGCCATAATATTGCACTAAAACTTCGTTTAGGTAAAAATATAAAAGAAGTGTTAAAAATACAAAAGTACATCATAAAAAATTACAAAATCATTTGGGTGATTGCCACAAAACCGTTGCACAGTGCTCTCGTTCTTATTGGTTCCTTATCCCATACATTTTTATAATATGGAGCTGCTGAAATCCCAGGCAGCATTGCGTGAAAATGGTTAGGATTGAATTAAGCGTATGTGTTTATTATTGGGTTGGGTTTGTTGATGAGTTGTTCCAAACTTGAGTTACGTGAGTAAAAATGTTAAAATTCTAGAACAGCACAGCAAAAATACATGAAAACTATAGTGTACCTGTGATAATTATTTGTTGTTAATTAAGGAATAAGTGCAAATATTTATAAAATACACATAAGTAGAGAAAATTACCCTGATTTTTTACTTTTTTTAATTTTATTGCAGGTAATTTGTGCTACCTACGTAGTAAAGTCGGAATACTTGAATCATGTTCATGTTTCATGAATCATGTTTTCTCAAACATTTTCAGCACCTCAGCAAAGCACATGAAATTACTTTATATTAAATGATAATAAAAAATAATTTCTATTTTTTATTATCATTATATAGTGTTTTTCTGTAACATAAAGTTTTAGGATCAAATATCTAATATTCTGAAATTGGGAAAATATCTATTATTTTGAAATAGGGGAAATCATATTTTTAGTAGGGTAATAAATAGGAATATTTTTGCATAATGTTGCTAGTACTGAATTAAGCCACCCTTCCGTTCCCTTTTCTCATTCGCTCTTTATTCCGATACATATATCCATCTCATTTTCTCTTATGGTAAAAGCTTTGCGAAATGCGCATCTATCTCAGTCAGTAGGTAGTGTCCTTTCTTTGTCGCTAATCGTTCGTTCAATCAATGCTTTTTCTGTGGTGCGGGGTGGTAGCGTAACGTGAAAGATTTTCTAGTCAAGTAATATAAAATATTTGTAATAAAAATACTCTATAAAGGTTATTATTAAAGGCTTAGAATGGCGAACAAGAATAAAGAAATAACCGAAATTGTCAAGAAGTGCAAAGTTCTCTTGTTGGACATCGAAGGAACAACAACATCGATCAGCTTTGTTAAGGTAGGTCTGATGATTGACCGGCCGGTGTTTTGTTTAGTTATGTTTATGTGTTAATTGGTTATTGTTTGTATTTGTATGGACCTATTTCTTCTGTGGACCTTATTTACTTCCCCAAAGGTCAATGCAAAATGGTCGCTATTCCTGATTCGCAATATGGTGGACGAAATCAAAATGGTAGGTAGGCACCCCTCTTCATTGCGCCGGTTTCATTGTGTGATTTTTCTTGCACGTGTTCTAAAATAGATCCCAATTCGGAGATGTAGGTGTATAATTGAATGTTAGCATTAATAACCGACTGGGCTTCTATCAGGAATAAAAAGTTTTTCTTCTGAATCCCAGCTTGTCGGGCATGTAATGTGAATAAAATTTTTGGTTTCATGTCTCCTCTAAACTAATGATTTATAAAACAAGATTAAAGGACTGCTCTTAACCTTTTCAAATCTCTACCTCACATTGGGCACGTAAACCGGCATGAACAGCTGTTCTGAGCAGCTGGCTTTGTAAAAAAATGTGGAACAGTTAACTGTCCCGTGTGAATAGGCATCAAGACTCCACTTGTCGTCCTTTTCTCACTCACTGCAGACATATAGCGTGTGATAAAGATGAAATATGATTGACGTTTCGTGCAGTCTGGAGAATAATAATTAACAAAGCAATGACCGCGTACCTACGTACGCGTGTAATTTCACTATCAATATCAATGACGAACTTATTTAAGTTTTTTTGCATCACCACGTGACCACCATTTTAAAAAGTTAAAATATGTAAGAAAAGTAATGTTTATTGTAATTGTGTTAATTTAAATAAAAGAAAAATACCCATTTTCAATAACTTAATTGCATTTCTTCATTTGTTTTATACAATATATGCTCACGTTTCGCCAATTAGGTTAGGTCCCTTGTATTAGACTATTGACATTTATTGGGCATGAAAATCTTAGCACATTGCCAGGTGGTCTGGGAAGAATGCTGCTGCCCATTGATCATTGCTGTAACCGTTACTCGTCTTGTACGACACCCAGGGGAGAGAACAAGGACCTGGTAACATGACAATAATAATTGTATTCTGATCTGCTGTCATCACATCAATTAGGTACGCTAAAAAATCAACAGGCCAAATTGCCAACCACAGATTTTTGAACACTATCTAGGTATTTTAGATTTTAAATAGATAATATAATTTTTTTTTTGGGTTAGGTAAATTAATACAGTAGCAGTAATTTATTACAGCATAAATTATTATTTTTATTATTTTGTGTAATACCTATAAAAAGCCCTGTTAAATATTTATTTTCAACAAATTAATGCATCTCTTCTTCAATGATTATCTCAATCTATAGCTAATGAAGAATGAGATGTGTTTCAGCCCAAAGTCAATCAATCCTAACCTTAACATTAAGTACAGTGACCCCTAGTTCTGATAGTAGACTTTTTCTATGATTGATGTTAAAATCGCCCATAATAATATTCGTAATAATTTCTGACCTCAATAAGGTAGGTACTTTGTCTGTTTTGTTGTTAGATGTTAGCACATACTGGATGGTTTTCTTATTTACAATGTAATGAATTAACATAAACTCAAAGTCAAGTACATATTCACAAAAGGAGGACAGAAATTTCTTCAAATAACAATGTTTATTATAAGTAGATATATTATCTTTGATTTACAAATAATGTTAGCATCTTTGCTATCATTATAGTTATAGTTTTTATTATTGTGTATTATTGTAACATAAAATATATTATTAAGTTACAACAGTTACAAAGAAAAATATTACACACAGTTATCAATAGTGTTCGTCTTACACTTGTCGTATCATGTTGAGTGTGGTAAGGTTCATTCGTTAAACATTAATCTGGTGTAGGTAAGACCAAATTTACCAAGCTTTAATGTGAGAAGAAATCCTTTGTATTTTTCTTTTATATTTTTACTACACATAGTTTGGATAAAACAAGGCAAGTTCCAATAGCAATACAGCCTTCCCACCAACGCGACACAGTTTAAAAATAGCCTGGTCGAATAACTAGGTGCAACATACCTGTCTATAGTTATACGGCCATTACACTCAGCTGATCGCCGGCGTGTCGAATGCCGGTTGGAATTTATGTAGGCGCCCGTCGCCCGACCGACCGGCGTCACAGGGTGGTTAAAGTCGAGGTGAAAGCACCTTGAAATGAAGGCCTCCAAATTTAATGTAAATAATGCAGATACCAGGAGACTTTTTAGTCAAAAATTTTTGCAGTGACCAAAAAGTCTTATGGTATAAATACAGTGTTATATCTAATATATACATACATAAATCACATCTACATACATAAATCACATCTACATACATAAATCACATCTAAATCCCATATCCCCGAAAGGGTAGGCAGAGTTGAAATAACACCCGTTTCGCCAATTAGATTAGGTCCCATGTAATATGTGGCGACTGGCGACCCTATTGCCATTTATCGGGCAAATAAAAAATTATCACCATAATAATGCGACCCCTATAACGTACTTATAGGCTCGGCCTTGACAAAGGCTAACCTTTTTATAGTGCCCTTAGGAGATTCTATTATGTTAAAGTTAGGTACTCTTACATTGAATGGCTTTGAAGAGATCTTTAAATGTTTTGCTGTATATGTGCCGTTTCCGACTATTATATCTAGGACTCAAACCAGAGACCTCTTTGCCAATACCCAGCGATCTGACCATTCGACCAAGCCGGCCGTCAAAAAATTTATTGATAATGTGTGTGAGATGAGTTAAATGTGCGCATTTAATTTTACGTCATGGTTATTAAAATATTGATGGTGCCTTATGGTGACGGCAGAGCAGAATACAATTTTCACCAACCCCATCTAGCCCGCAAGTGTTGTACAAGGCGACTTGATGAGTAATTCTCTTATGCAGCAGCATTCCTCTTATGCCACATAGCAGTGTAGGTACCTACTGCGATTTCCGTGCCCAATAGATGTCGATAGGCTCCCCTACTTATTACATGGGACCTAATTAGCGTAACATGGGTGTTAAATCATTTCTGCCTACCTACCTCTTCGGGAATATATGCGTGATTTGTGTACCTATGTAGGTATGTAGATTGTAGAGAGACGATAACTCTTAGCATTCCATGGATTCACTCACCGACTTGCGACCCAAGTGTAGGTTTAAGCGATCCCTTGACAACTAGTCAACACTCACCTTCGCCACCCCGATTTCTCTCTCTGCCTAGCCATATTTGATAAGATTATTAAACTGAAAAAGTTATAAAACGTTATAGAATTGAAAAGGACGTTACTTTGTAACGCGTTTTTCATAAAATTGTAAATTGCTTTGTGGCTTCACTAAAATGTATGCAATTGGAGCATCATGTTGGGTCTCGTGATGTCCCTGTGCGGCCTCGGTCGGCTAGGTAGAATCGCTTACCGGTTTGGGCACCCGGGCTGGGCACAGACAACTCGCGGAGTTCGTTCACCTGTCGCCTGCATCGTAGACAGTTTCACCAGGATTTCACCTTATTGCTAAGCCGTTTCAATCTTATCTGAATAATGGATACTACAATATAAACCCTACTAAACAAAAATGTAGCCGTAACTACCCAACTAACTAAAATAGGCACGGATAACATTACTTTAATAGTACAAGGAAAAAACGGAACTAATATTTCACTTTCACTACATTCGAATAGGTAGTCTCTAAAATCACTGTGCCGTGTGGTGACGGCACAGTAGAAAACAATTGTCACCACCCCAAATCTTTCCCGTGGATGTCGTACAAGGCGACTAAAGATAAATCAGTGATAAGGAATGGGCAGCAGCGTTCCTCTTATAGGTACCACCTAGCAATGTAGGTAGGTACCTACTGCGACTGTTGTTGATAAATGGCAATAGGCTCGCCACCCATTACATGGGACCTAACACAATTGGCGAAACTTGGGTTAGTTCACCATTGCCAACCCCTGCAGGGATAGGTATACCTAGGCGTGATTTATGTCAAATCACGAAAAAAGATGTAAATCACGCCATTCTCCCCTCAGGGGTAGGCAGAGGTGTTTTAACATCCGCGTTCCGCCAACTTATTTTTATGCCCGCATGTAATGTAATAGGGGCAAGCCTATTGCCATTCACCAGGAATTAATTTGCTAGATGCACCTCTAAGGCTGGTGTTCCAGCCTTAGAGTTATAATTTGAACCAACACATAAACTGATGATTATTTAACCGTCAGTTAATGACATTTTTCTGAATGGAAGAATTGTCAAAAACTGCCACTTATATTATAATCGTTTGATTTACATGTTGGTGAACTCGGGCCTAAGGCCAACACGTAAACAGTCGATTATTAAATAATACTCCGGTTCTTTTTGCCTTTTAAAAAACTGCCGGTTATATTTTAATTGTTTGATTTACTCGGGCCTTAGTCTGGAGTTCACCAACACATAAAACAGACTGACTGTTTTTGACATTTTATCGTACGGAAGAACAGTCAAAAACGGTCGGTTATCTTTTAATCGCTTGATTTACGTTTTGGTGAACTTGAGCCTTAGTCGCCTTGACGACAACTTCGAGAGAGGCAGCGGTGATTTGTATTCCCCTCTGCCGTCACTAAACAGCAGCAGAGAAGAAGAAAAAGAGATTTGTGCCAAATTAAACTTGTTGCGAACATATTCAGTTCGTGGCCATGAGTCTGTTTAGGTGGCTCCCATTTACTGAAACGGGTGCCATGTTTTTGTTGTTTTACCTTTGAGAAATTTAACGCGAAAGTAACTTAACAATCCTGAAAATAGATGACATTTCCCGGGTAGGCGCGGGTCGCCCACGATCCTCCCTAGCAAAATTAAATTAATATTTTTGTTGTCATAAATAACTGAAGATCTGCTCTGCTTCTTAAAGGTCATGTTAAAATAGGTAGTATATTTTTTATTGTACTTGTTGCTGAAATCTTACAGTTTTACATTTTATATAGGTAGCACGTTTTCACATCGTAATTTTAATATTTTAGATGAGTACTGGTTTTGAATGTTTTGATAGATGGCAATAGTTTCGCCACTGATACAATAGGCTGATGTTATGAGATACCTATCAATAATTAAATATAGACCAACTATGAATCTACTGTGCTAGCTCACTTCTGCCTACCCCTTAGGGGATATAGGCGTGATTTATGTATATATGTATGAATCTACTTTAAATGAAATTTAAGTACTAATAAGTGTTTAATCTGATAAGGTTTAGGATTTTAGTTCATTGCATGGACCTTGACAAAAGTAAAGTCCAATTGTCAATTTATTGATTACCTAATCAATGATCATGAAGTTGTAAAACTTTTTTTGTGGAAAGCTTAAATTTAAATTAATTGAAACTTTAATAATAATAATAAATTCATTTATTTCGACCAACAGGGATCACAATAAGTTTTAAATTAATTAATTACAAACATTAATACTAATAAAATAAATAAATTATCCATACAATACAATTAAATCAAACTTTTACTTTAATGTTGTTCACAGGATAAGCTGTTCCCGTATGCTGAGGAGAATGTTAAGCAGTTCTTGGAGAGTCAGTGGGAGTCTGATGATGTGAAGTTGGCAGTCGCTGGTCTGAGAAAACTCGCACTTGAAGACAAGGAGAACAGTGTGGAGGGATTGGTGCCTATACCAGCTGAGGTTAGCCTTGATATTTGTGTTAAGAAAGTTTTACTTTAATGTATCTCCTAATTTAAGGGGATTGTATATATATTCAGATACAATCAAGAGAGGAGCTCGCTAGCGCAGTGGCATAGCGCGCTTGGGCTGCGATTGCGTAAACTAAGCAATGTCGTTAAGGCCGGTCATTGGATGGATGACCAAAAATTTATTATCTCGAGTTCCTCCGTGCTTCGTAGGGTGCGTTAAGCCTCGGGTCCCGGCTGCATCTGCAGTCGTTAATACCCACCAACCCGCACTGGGCCAGCGTGGTGGGTTATGGCCCAATCTACCTATATTCTTCCATCCATAGGGAAAGCCCGTGCCCCAGCAGTAGGAACAATAAAGGGCTTGTGATGATGATGATGATGTATATATATTTGTGACGAGATAAATATATTAGCAGCATAATGCCCAAGCATTCGAGTTTCGAGCTTAAGAAAGTAGGCAGGTTCTCAACCTGCCATCAGTACATACTTTCTTAACAATACAGTGATTTTCGTTCCGGTGCAGTGTTTTTTACGCATCGTGGCTCAGATTGATTCATGTCAACCGTGAAGTCCAAAGAGTTCAAGAACAGCTATCTGGAGTTCGATACAAGTGGATACAAACCACGAAAAACAGGTTTTTTTGATAACAGATCATTCTATTTATCTGTTTAAATTCCACAGTTTTAATATACAAAAAAAGTATACGACCTGAATTTTTCAAATGGATCACGAAGTACTAAAAGGAGTCTATGGCCCGATTTCGATGAAAACAAAATCTTAATTATTGGATTTTTAAATAATCCATATTGCTAGCAAAGTTCTAGCCCATTGATTTTGAAAAAATACTGCACTATTTCTTATTTTTTATTTTTTATTTACTTCGTCATTGTATAGTGTTATATTGCGAACTTTGGACAGTGTTAGATATCTTCATCATCAGCAGCTCTTTCAATGTCCCCACTGCTGGGGCACGGGCCTTCCCTATGGATGGAAGAATATAGGGATATTGGGCCATAACCACCCACCACGCTGGCCCAGTGCGGGTTTGGTGGGTATTATTGACTGCAGATGCAGCCGGGACCCCCGGCTTTTCGTGCCTTCCGAAGCACGGAGGAACTAGAGATAATAAATTTTTGGTCACCCATCTAATGACCGGCCTAAGCGATATTGCTTAGTTTACACAACGGCAGGCCAAGCGCGCTATGCCACTGCGCTAGCGAGCTCCTCCTTAAATATCCTACTTTTTAACAAATTTTAGACATCCCTCAATAGTTCTAATATTGCCATGCCTTCAGAATGGCTTCAACTCCCAAACTCATTTTATTTTATCTATTACTTTACCAATGGAACAGTAAGCAATGACTGTGTTGGATTGTGTGCCTCTATGAGCATTACTGTAGGTGGATGCATAAATTATGATTATGCATAAAATTTATTTCTTTATTTATTTAAACACAAACATACACAAAATTAACAGGTTTTAAATAAGTACCTAAAGCGAGTGTGTAGTTAAAAGATAAATATACTTATTGATATAATATCACAATATGTTCCTCATTACAGGATGCTACCAAGGAAGAACAAATTGAGGGTCTAGTGAACAATGTGAAGTGGCAAATGTCTTCTGACAGAAAGGTGGGGCCTCTGAAGGTGCTTCAAGGGCTGATTTGGAAGCAAGGTTATGACAGTGGTGATATCAAGGGCCAGTAAGTCTAAAATATATTATTTTTAACACATAAATCACGCCTATTTATGCAATTTAGGTGTATACAGGCTTGAATTAACACCTAATTATGTTAGGTTTATGGTCTAGGCGAGCCTATTGCCATCAAACGGGCACGTAAATAGCAATATAATGGCTAGGTTGTTAAGAGGAATGCTTCTGCCCATTAGTCCTCGCTTTTTACCCTTAGTTCGCCATGTAGGACACCCGCGGGAGAGATGGGGGTTGGTGTCCATTTATTCTAAACACGACATTGTAATAAAAATTTAAATTATTTTAAGATTAAGACTTAGGATGTAAAGTGCATACAAGATGCAGACATACAAAATGCATAAAGCTAAAGAGGGTCTGTAACCGTCTTGTCCCCTTGTGCAGGAAATAATTTGAATATTAATATGAACTGATTCAGTTTTATAATTTATTATGCAATTTTTTAATTTACAGTGTGTACGATGACGTCTGTCCCGCTCTGAAGCTCTGGCGCGCTACAGAAGACCAAAAGGTCTATATTTATTCGTCAGGCTCCGTGGAGGCTCAAAAGCTGCTGTTTGGTCAGTCTTCGGCTGGAGACCTTCTGCCCTTGATAGACGGCCATTTCGATACTGCAGTGGGCGCTAAGCAGGAGGCTTCCAGTTATGCTAATATTATTGAAAAGATTGGCTGCAAAGCTGAAGAGATATTGTTCCTGACTGATATAACAAAAGGTGAGTGGAATGTCTAATACTTCCTTCAATAATTTCACCGCCATAGATGCAACATTGTTCCTTCATAATAGTTTCATGCCCCTTTCCCAGTGTATCTGGGGTTGCTGCAGTATGTTTCCTCTACCATTCATAACATTATCAAAGCCACTTTTGTTTATTAGTTCATATCACACCAGAAACATGGATATAATATGGAAAATTGATAAGGGCCACATTGAGAGACCAATGAACAGAGTATTAAAAAAATCTACCATGTAATGGTAGGTATTTCATGATGGCGGTCAGGAGGTCAAGCAAACACATTACGATGCTTCGAACGCGTCCCAGTAGTACCGGAAAGGTCAGCAGTGATAAATTCAATACATCTGTATTAATTTTTTCTCGATACCGGCCGATGTGTATGAGTATGAGTGTAAGGAGCTTGCATACATACATAAATCACGCCTATATCCCCGAAGGGGTAGGCAGAGGTGAACTAGCACCCAAGTTTCGCCAAATACGTCAGGTCCCACTATTGCCATTTATCGGGCACAAAAGTCGCAGTACATTTCTGGGTGGTATAAGAGGAACGCTGCTGCCCATTCCTCATCAATGATTTATCCTTAGTCGCCTTGTACGACACCCACGGGAGAGTTTTGGGGTGATGACAATTGTATTCTACTCTGCCGTCACCACACGGCTTACACGGTAAGGAGCTTAGCCAGTCAAAATTGAGATAAAGTTGTCTAGGAACAAAAGGAGTTCCCATTTATTTTATACCCCTTTAGATATCGATCCCGCATTTTAGAATATTACTGCAAACTCGTTTATTAAATAAAATTAATATTTTTTCACAGAGGCAGAAGCAGCTCGCGAGTCGGCTTTGAATGTGGCACTAGTGAGCCGAGAGGGCAATGCTCCCTTAACCACTGAAGCTACAGAGAGCTTCCCAGTGATTCATAGTCTCCAGCAGCTGGCCCCTTCCAACAAACGGAAGCCAGATCCCCAGGTGCCTTAGCCTGTCTTGTGTAGCACATTTGCATGCTTGTAGATTTGTGTTATAGTAGATTAGTTTGGTGGTGAGTAAATGGAAATGGTTTCTTGTAGCTTGAGCTTTCATTGCACGTCATAATAATTAATTTGAAAGCAAGATTTTTATACATACACACACACACACACACATACATACATAAATCACGCCTATAGCCTCGAAGACCCCTTCGGGGCTACGGAAACCCAACTATGTCAGGTCCCATGTAATAGGTGTCCTATTGCCAGTTATCGGGCACAAAAGTCGCAGTACATTGCTAGAGGACTCTGCTGCCCCATTCCTCATCGCTGATTTATCGTAAGTCGCCTTGTACGACACCTACGAGAGATTTGGGGTGGTGACAATTGTATTCTATTGTTCTATATATATAGTTTTTTTTTAATAATTTCTATCAATGACACACTGTAGTACTCCATATGAAATAGTAGTATAATGATTTATAAAAATAATTTCAATACTAACAGAGAATTCTTAATTTAAGTAGCTAATAAAAAAATGAATTGTGTAATTTTTACCTTGTTAAACAAAAACACCAATGAGAAGTTGTTATACCTAAATACAATAATACTAATTTCTGTAACTGGTTGTCTCAATATTTTATAAATTCATTTGTAAAAAAATATAATTGCAGAAGTTGGTCAACTTCATGTAGATGGATATCTGCAATAAAAGTATGTATTCTAGAATATGACAATAATTCATTATTTTCAATTTGGTGTTTTATTTTTAGAAATTCATTAAATCAGGTGGATATTATGTAGAACGGAGTTTGAAGTTCTATATTGTTATATTGTTAAGAGTGTTTGTCCTTATAATTCAAATTACTTTATTGCAATATGATAATATCGATTTTATAAAACCTTCACCATAAACCTGTTTGGGGAACTACAATAGTAAATAAATATAATTAAGATTATATATGCATGTTACTTATATGTATAATTAATAAGTTTAAGTAACATACATACATAAGTGAGTGGGTGCTAGTTCACCTCTGCCTACCCCTTCGGGGATATAGGCGTGGTTTATGTATGTATGTATGTACATACATACAAAACAGTAATTTGCACTTAGTTACAATAGGGATGATGACACTAACAAAGAATTATATAATGATATACTGATATAATGATTTATAATAATAATTTAGGTTAAGGAGATTTGTTAATAGTCACTTGTTATCAGATTATACTTGTGATTGATATTTATTTTATAAAAATAAAGGTACAAAACTTAGCAATCCGCCATATTTGCTAAAACGCCGCGTGCCGTCATTAGTTAGCTATCTCCATTTTGACATTTTTTTTGCCAATCAAATTTACTAGTTTATATAGTTTAAACAGGCCTTTTTACGGAATAGTGACGTCACACAGACGCCATTGCTATTTTGGCGTTTTGGCGGAATTTTAAATTGCATTATTCAAAACATGTTTTTTGTATCAAAATCGAAAGATTTTACAAAAATATAATTTATTTTGGGTAAAGTAGACACGTAAGAAAAATATGGTGTAGTTTTTTAAAATAAGTCATCATGCCTATTACCTGTTCGGTTACACATACTGTCTGTGAAATACACAAGGAGCTGTATCCTTAAGCATAAAGGATCTACCATACTAGACATCAATATTATTTTATTTAAACAAAATCAGTCAACGATGATCAACAAAATCATTACACTATATTTTTTTTGTTCACTACTTATATTATTCTTGTAACTAGTAAGTTTAGCAACATGTACAATGCTACAAATATTAATCAGTTGCAAATATTCATCAAAAATATAAAAATGTGTATGTACATTTTTCTACATTTCAACACTATCGTGGGCATGGTACTCGATTAGGATTTTTCTTTTGGTTTTCGATTATTATCTTTCTTATACCGATTAAATTTATTTTTTTGTGTATAATGTTTGTTCAAACAGTAACTTTTTTCAGTTGTTGTTGCTGGTGGTTCAATATGTTTGTCTAAGTAGAAAATGCAGGTGTTGCTTATTAAAATGTATACAGTACCTACAATAGTTTTGTTAATTTTTCATGGCATTTATTGTTATAATAGGTTGGGGAAAAAGTTTCTTCGCATTTTTTAAGAAAATTTAAACCATTCGTTAATATAGTTTATTTACATTTAACTAAAGTATGTAGGTACCATTTTGTTCGATAACTTTTTGCCATCTTGTAGGTAGGGACATGATCCCATTGCTATAGAAATTTTGGGACTTCTGGTCAAAATATCGCGACAAGTGGTTTTGGCAGTCCTCTCGTGGTGTTAACCTGACACTGCCTAAAGAATTCCGAAGAGACCGAAACAGGTGGAAATCTGAAGGTGCAAGGTCAGGACTATACGGCGGATGCATTAACATCTCTCAGCCAAACTCTCTTAATTTTTGCTGAGTGGCTAAAGATGTGAGGTCTAGCGTTATCATGATGAAAAACCACACCCCTTCTGTTGATTAATTCCGGCCGCTTTCTCTCAACTTCTTGCTTTAATCTCATCAGTTGTTCGCAGTAGAGTTCAGAATCGATGGTCCTGCCTGGTGGTAACAGCTCATAATGAATAATGCCCTTCCAATCCCACCACACACACAGCATCACCTTGTTGCGAGTTAACACGGGTTTCGCCACAGTCTGCGAAGCCTGACCGGCCTTTGACCACGACCTTTTTCGCACGTTCTTGTCGTACGTGATCCACTTTTCATCACCAGTTATCAGCTTCTTCAAAAATGGTTCGGTTTCATTACGTCGTAATAAAAAATCACAAATGAGTACACGGTTCATTAGGTTTCTTTCAGTGAGCTCGTGAGGTACCCAAATGTCGAGCTTTTTTGTGTACCCAGTTTTTTTCAAATGCGCCAAAACTGTTTTGTGGTCAATTCCCAGTTCTTCAGCTACGTCGTAACTACTGACATGCCGATCTTGCTCCACTTTTTCAAAAATGGCATCCATTTTATCTGTAATAGGGCGACCAGAGCGACGTGCATCTTTGACATCAAAATTTCCGGATTGAAAACGCTTAATCCAAATTTGTGCTACTCTCACAGACACTGCACTAGGTCCATAAACATCGCAATTTTTTTTCGCGGCTTGCGTTGCATTTTTACATTTTTTGTAGTAAAATTTTAAAATGTATCGAATTTCTTCATTAGATTCACTCATCTTGGCGGTACGAAAAACAAATGAAAATCACACATTTTCCTAATTTGAATTTGGAATTATGTTCTTTAAAATTTAAACTTTCAATGATACCAAAACCAGCCAGATACAAATAGTATAGCCAAAGAGATTTTATTACAAGTTTATACATACTATAATGCGAAAAGACTTTTTCCCCAACCTAATATTATGTAATGCTATGTTATTATGTTATATAATGTTTTCTTATTTTATTTCCATTTATTATTGACACCAAACAAAGCTTATGTAATGCATGATACATTCTCTATCTGTTCAAATTTGTTTATGTTAATTAAGATAAGATTTGTTATATTGGTTATTACAATAATTAATATATGTTCACAGTAAATGTAATAAAATAATAGATATTTTTTAGCAGTTTTGTAGTTTCTTTTACTAGTTTGTGAAATATTTGCAACAAATGTAGTACCACAAGATATAGAAATATTTATTACAATTCAAAATACATATATTTTTTAGAATCTACAGTACCCTATTACTGCAAGTACGTAATAATGCTTGATTTGCTCTTGTTAATTGGTGGTGGATTTTAAATATTGTTATGTTATTGAACAAAATGCATTTATTTCATTGACCTTGTTGTGTAAAGGTTGGGTACCAAAACTGTGATGTCCTTTGCACTACACCAATTATCAGAGGTGTCTGTCTGTATGTTAAATTAAAGCATCTAGTACTTTATGCCTGTCTCTTTCTAGACACATGGAATTTTTTAAATGTATTTAGATATGAAATAAATCTTAAACAGTAGTAGCAGTTAAACAACAGTAGATGTTAATATAAAAATCTTGTAATAATAAATCCAGAGAAACCTTAAAACATCTATTAAGCTTTTATTGCGAGCTATCTGTCACTTCTAAAATATTTTCGCAGTAACAGTATAACATAATATCGGGCACCGGGCAATAGTTATGATACTTCTCTTTTTTATATATAGCCGTCAATTCCCGTTAACAGCTACAGGAGAGGTTAGGGGCACAGGTATATCCTGCTTTGCTGTTTCCACACTAAAGCCTCACTCAAACAGCAGTCAGTGGTCGCGGGACGCTGGCGGTAGCGAATTGCCCGCGTGGGCACACAGTGCACCTTATGTTACCGATGTTACAACTGCTAGCCACCGCTATCGCCTCCGCTGACCGCTGCTGTTTGAGTGAGGCTTAATTCTACTAGTAGTGTAATATAAAAAAAAATAAACATTGATTTGGTTTCCTATTATTTTTCAATCTAATAAGAGGTTACGTTTTCCATTACAGGAGACGGAGGAAGAACAACCTGCCAAGGTTCCGAAAACTAATATAGACGATAATGTCAAGACTAATTCTGAGACAGAACCGATTGAAACTGAGACACCTGCACCTGAGAAAAAAGAAATTGAAAAATCAGAACAAATGGAGGTTGAAGACGTGTCAGCTACTGCTAATGAAGAAAGTAATAAAAATGAACCTGAAAAGTTATCTACAGAGAAAACCACAGTGGAAATAACAGAAGCTTCTGAAGAAGTCAACAAACAACCTGTCGCCAGTAACGACATGAATCAAACCGAAAACAAATCCGCAAAGACTGATGACAAAGAGACTGAAAAAATGGAAGAAGACCCAGTTGTAACAGTTGAATCCACTGAACCAAAAGAATCCAGTAACCCTATAAATGGCGATACCAATGAGGCTGTTGCCGAAAAAACGCCATCTGTAACTATTACAGAGATTGAAGATATAACTGATAAAGAGAATGAAGCTGAGGTAGGAGAGATTACTGAAGATATAGAACCTGTAGTTGAAGAACCTGCTGTTGAAGACATGGAAGACTTAAAAAATGTTGGAGAAGTTTTGGAGAAGGAGTGTGATGAAATTTTGTCTAAAGTGCAGGATGTTACTAATCTAGATAATATTCCACTAAAGCCTCTACTGAATACGATTACTGAAGAAACTATGGAAACTGAAAATGCAGATTCAAATGATATAGTTGACAGGATATTGGACACTGAGCAAGACCTCGAGAATATGAAACAATGTGACGACATTGATTTAAATAGTGTACAAGAAATAAAAGATTCTAAAGAAGATGCAGGCGATAAGACCGACAAAATTGTGTCTAATGATACAAATGAAAAAACTTCTGATAAAAGTGAAAACAGTGTAGAAGAGAAAGTTGTAGATCCCGTCGATATAACTGATGGTAATTCAGTGAGCACTCCTAAAGAAGCAGATAATAGCAAAGAAATGGAAGATAAAACTACAGTTAAAGAAGCCAATGACAATGAAGATAAAATAAAAGAAAGTGAACCTGTAAAAGATTCTGAAAAACCTGAAACAGAAAGTAAAATAACTCCCGTCGATGACAATTGCACCCCAGCAACCGAAGAGCCGATAGAAAAAAAAGAGAGTAAGGCTGTTGAGGAAGCAAAGGTGAATGTTGAGAAACAAGTTAATGGCAAAGCAACGAATGGTGATACAGCGTCGAACTTGAATGGTGATGCGAGTAAAGAAGAAGAGCTGAGCTCACGACTGTCAGTGGAAAAGAATGGCAAAGCTATGAATGGATCTAAAGGAGACACTAATGGCTCTGCAAATGGAGCAGATAAAGATGAAAATAATAAGACCGAGGAGGTAGTAACAGATATCAAAGTTAAAACAGTAGCCGTTGACGAACCCCGCACTGATCCAATAGAGCAACCTACAGAAGCATAAAAATAATTTTTGGTAAGCAAAATATTCCCACAATTTCATATATAAATATATAAATCACGCCTAAATCCCCGAAGGAGTAGGCAGAGGTGAAATAACACTCACGTTTCGACATATGTTAGGTTAGTGTTGACGAGCCTATTGCCATGTATCGGGCACGTAAATCACAGTATATTGCTCAGGTGGTATAAGAGGAATGCTGCTGCCCATTACTCATCGCTGTCTTTACCCTTAGTCGCCTTGTTCGACACCCACGGAATTCTATCTAAGAAAATAATCATTATTTCACTTAACTGCAATTTGTTTGTATTCTTTCAACAAATTTTCTTTAAATTCTCGCGCTGTATGGTAACTTTTCTTTAACCAGGCTTTATAAAATTTGAAAAATTCCACACCTATGAAGACAAATCTAACCCTTACCTTACTTTGTTGGTTCCAATGACACTTGTTTCAAATCTGTTGGTTGGTGCTGGCCAACCAACAATTTGAAACATAGTATGTATTTTATGTGAGGGGCTTGATAGTGGGTCAACCAAATTTAAGGATGATCAAAAATACGTTGACTTTCTCTATTGAACCATTCTACGAAATGTCAACATTCCAATGGTAAAATACCAAAGAGGATTTAAAGTGTAATACACTTTTTTTTCAGTACGAGACAAACAGCAGGGCAAAGCAGCGTTGTTGGTTCACATTGGACAACTGACAAGACTGAGGTTGCTTCCACGCATTAACATCACTTCCTAGTTATGTGTATTGAAATTAATTCATTGTGTACTGCGGTGACGTCTTGTGTGCCTGTCTCCCACTCGCCACTGTTCAATACATGACCTCGGTGGGTGCAAGTGCTCCTGATTTTTTTTTGTATTTTGGTAATGGGCTTTACTTGATTTGGGATGATAGAATATTGCTACAAAATAACTTTACTACTTAATTTTCTTATCATGTTATGCTCATAACAGCAATTGGAAATATTGTTTTGGGCGACAAAATTGCTATTTTAATATAAAATCAGTTCAGGAACATTTGAATTGACGTATGCACTCTAGTCATTATTCACTTGTAAACATCCTACAAATGCAAGTATGCAGATGGTAACAGAAAAAGGTAATCTGAACTTAAAACTAAAAAAATAAAATGGTTTTTATTTTAAATATTACACATTAAGTCAAAATAAGAAATTTGCCAACAAACATTTTCTAAATCAGTTAATAAGCGGTAAAGTTATGAGACTATATATTGTTGAGGTGTGATGAAAGTATTAGACCAAGAATTTTGTGATGCTCGACAGCGCCGCTTGCGTCCACCCGAGGCTGTTCTTAGATTTAATGTAAGCTGTAAGTTATTGGAACCTAGGCCCGTAGTGTAAGTCCCCTTATATTGTTAGACATTCCCCAACAGTGGCCAGTGTGGCCGCAAACTGCTGCACAAATATTTTATAAAACTATGCCAAGTAATGGTGCTTTTATACCAATGTGTTTGTGGTACCACAGATTGACCCATTCAGCATTTGAAAGACTTTATAATATAATAGGCGTTTTATTTGTGATGATTTTTTATCATATTGTGTATATGCAACAAAACATTAAAAAAATACTTGTCTATGTTCCTATCTATGTCAATGTGGGTAGTCTCTGGTGCCACAGGCAGACAGCGTGCACTAAGCGTCACCCGTTTTCGTATTTGACCTATGGTAAGTTTATTCATAAGTATTAATTGTATTGTGATTCTTATAATTATCTTGTATACTATTTACTCGATTTCCCTGAATTTCGCCCACTGCCAAATAGCTTGTATCATTCGTTTGACGCTGGTCCACACAGAATGTATGTGATATTGATACGCTAAGACTGTAATATGACTAAGGATCTTACGCGGGCTGTGTCTAAGGAGTATTTAATGATAGGTGCGGAAAAGAGTGTGCATTTGATTTGTTAAGTTCTATGCATCGATTCCACTAAGAGTATTAAATAATTCTCTACCATGCGATTATATCGTGTTCGAGTAGAATATGTATACGCAAAGTCAACAGGTAAAATGTATCGAATAAATAAAATGTAATGTAATTATAAGTATTATTGTGTTGTGTACTTTCGATTTTAGGATTAGCCAAAATGATAATGAGCGAATTTAACTATTGCAAATTCACTCAATGTTGTGGGTTTTGGGTTACTACAAAGACTGCTTTTTTATATACAAATTCAATGAACTAGTCAAAATGTTTTTCGAATCTCCCCAAATAACAGACGAGGCTTGCTTTCGTTTGAATATTTTTATTGGTGTCAATACTTTTAGGTACTATTTTTGACCCATATATTGTAGGGCCTATGCTTGTATTTCTTTTTCAATTTTAGCTTTAAGGCAGTGTGGGCTTGGCCAGTGTGACCGACCATCGTCAAATGAACATGCAAGTTCTTCATTAGACTGATTTTTTACTTTTCAATGCAGTCTCAAATCATTCGTTATTTCGTCATCTGAAAATCGTAACATATCCGACATGAAGCTCTCAACTGTTGCCAACTTTCTGATGCGAGATGATGTATGTGTGAGATACTTACATATAAGACTAATAAACATTTTAAGTTCGTAAAATTGTGAAAATTAACAACTCGAGCGCAATTGAAATATATTAATTTTAATTGTCACGACTAATGACGTTGAAATATAATGGATGTAGAATTTTTATGATTTTTTATTTCACACCTAGATTGCAAAATATGTTTTATGTCACATCTGACCATAAAGTGGACTTTTTCGCCCGCTACTCGTACGAAAATTCCCACTTCCTGATCAGGGGGTGACATAAAACTATGATTATACCTCGGGCGATAAAACAAGAAATCCCTCAGATCGCATATTTATCAAATACTAGCGATCTCAGCCATTCTTTGTATTATCGCCCTTGGTAAATAATGTACTATTAAATAACAAGCTGACTCTGCAAACGTTGTTTTGCCCTTATTACCTATTCTCAGACCTGCCAACTAATACACAAAAAACAATCGGTCAAGCCTTTTGGCAGACACGAGATTAATTCCAAAATATTTCGAAGAATTTTTTTTGTTTGCAAATGGGATATATTATGTAGTATGTACATATGGGAATAGGGTTTAATTTACAATACCTGTGTTATAGTTGAAGAAGTTTACGAAAACTGACTGCATGCGTTGTTGGTAACGCATAAATAATTTTTGCTTGGCGCCTGCCATCTGTCACGTAGGCAAAGCTTTGCGAAACTACTGGACTAAGGAAAATTTGTTATTCCCATATACTGTTATAACAACGCCAGCATACTGTTGTACGAATACCTACAGTTCACCTGTATGACTATGAATTCATAGTGGTCTGTGCTCTTTTATTTATTGAAATATTAGTTATTTGGCAGATCTGTAGAACCCATCGCCGGTTTAGATATGCTAGGGGGCAACAGGCTATTGTAACTAATGTCAAATTTAATAAAAAAATATTTACAGTCGCACTTATCTTAACCCATTCATTGGCAGACTTCTTCAGGATTAGCTTTTTTACATTTTCAGGTTCAATAAAATGTTCAATTAGTATTTATCTGCTTTCAGCAACAAAGAACAAATTTAGCTTTATGGTGTAAAATTCCGTTTGTTATTGGCTGTGTTAGGGGTTTTCGGAGGGATAATATAAACACCCAACTCCCAACATTAATCCCCAGTTCTGGCGACAGAATTCTTGAACCTTTGTAGATAAATCAAGCCTAGTTATCAACGTGAGGTAGGCAGAGGTGAATAACAACCAAGTTTCGCTACTTATGTTAGGTCCCATGAAATAGGGGCCGAAGCTATTACCTTCTAACTAATTAAAAGGCAGTAAATTGCTAGCTGGTATAAGAGGGACGCTGCTGCTCTTTTACCCTTGTTCGTCTCGTAACTTAGACACGTGCAGGAGAGCTGATATGGGTGGTAATAATTTTATTCTGCTCAGGCGTCACCACGCGGCAAACGACAGTTATTCATCAAATAACATCACATTTATGTCTGTAGCACCACTCCAACACATTAAAATTCAATTACTCAAAGCTAAACTATGTAAGTACCCTAACTAAACTTCAAAGTTTCAAACAACAACAATGTCCCGCCAAAAACCCAAGTTTTTTTTCAGGGAAGGCACAAGGATCTAGCCTATACAGCCATTTCTTAATTTTATTTTTCTTGAATTATCATAAATCATTAATGGGTGTTTTAATACATCTAAGGAGTGCTTGGTGTGAATTTAATGGTAGGTATAATATGGTATACCTACCTATTTTAACAAAAAATGATTGACGCTATTGAAATGAAATGGCGCCAAACACTACATAAAGGACCAATGATACCCTAGATTTTTTCTTCTGCCATTTGGGAAGGCAACGGGACGATATTTAGTATAATCTTGATATTTAGTGATAAGATAATATTTATTCAGTATAAATCTTTACGTTTTTATGATAATAATTCCGTCGCTGCATTATTCTTGAAGCGAATAATATTCGCTAGGTAGTACCTTTAAATACATTTCCTGCGCCAAAAACAACACCTGAAAGTAAATAAATAGAAGGTCACAAGCAGTGAGCCGAATTTGGTACAAGCGGGTAAGAGGTGATGTGGAGGTTATGTGTGAATACAAAAGGTATAAATGTGGCGCACGGCTGCGGTCGCGCCCGGCGGACGCAACAGGCGTGAACGGCGCGCCCGTCGCGTCGGGGGAGTATTCTGAAACCGCTATTTAGTTAGATATACTTATTACGTACGCCTGCTACTTCACGGAGTGGGTGCCTAACCAAGTGGCTTATGCGATACAAAGTTCCAATCGAAAGCATTCAAATTTTTGATAACTAGGTAGGCTCTTAAATTTGACACGATGACATTCATCACAGAACAGCCAATGGTGTATAAAGTGTTTGAGTCTCGTCTCGAGCGCTTTCATCACTAGAGGGCACGTCAGTTGCAGCTGGATAGAACAGGCGCTGGCGAGCCGAGAAATAATACATATATATAGAACACATTACATAGTTTCTCAGTAATACGCCAATTTAATATTTTTAATATATATTCGTTCGAATACATTGGCAACTTGTCAGAGCCCATAGATATTGTAACGGAGCGTCGATACTCAGTTTTCCAGTTTACTAATACAATAAGACTGCCTGAGTAAAAAATTATATACCTACGCTATTCCTTCTAAATACAACCAAACCATTTTCCCGATAATGTAGGGAATAAATGCAAAGATTGTTTCTCCAAGAAGATTATTTACATGAGTTGAACACTTACTTTTCTATCTACTACCTACTTAAGCGTTTCGGCCATGCATCCCGGGTTCGAATCTTAGTAGGGGCAAATTTTGTGATGGACACTGACATTTGTTTCCGAGTCATGGATGTTTACCTATATGTTTAAGTAGTTAATATGTTTCTGTTTAACTGTTAGAACACAAGCGTGCTTAAGGTACTTACTTTGGGCTAGATTAAAGGTGGTGTGAGTGTAAGATTTATTTATTTATTTGCTGACTCGGCACACGTTATTTTGCCCTTAGTAGGTACCTAATGGTATAAAAAATAGCTTATTCTCAGACCTCCCAAAGAAACTAAAAAAATAAAAAGTTCCGGAGAAGTTCGATAACAAGCACTGTGACACGATATTTTTTTAAATTTAATTGCAGTAATATAAAATTTTACATACATACATACATAAATCACGCCTATATCCCCGAAGGGGTAGGCAGAGTTGAACTAGCACCCACGTTTCGCTAATTATGTTAGGTCCCATGTAATAGGTGGCGAGCCTATTGCCATTTATCGGGCACAAAAGTCGCAGTCAATTGCTATTGCTAGGTGGTATAAGAGGAACGCTGCTGCCCATTCCTCATCATTGATTTATCCTTAGTCGCCTTGTACGACACCCACGGGAGAGATTTGGGGTGGTGACAATTGTATTCTACTCTGCCGTCACCACACGGCAAATATAAAAAAAGGTTATGTATAATAAAACTTTAGATTTAAATTAATGCAAAGTACCTACTCAGACTAACGACAGGTCCCAATATTCTATGTACAGTTGAAGATAGACGTTACTAGAGCTTAGTTGCTTAGTAACTTCTGTTATTTAATGTAATATACCTTAAAAAAGGCAAGATTGCCAGGCAACTACGCTATAGTAAGCTTACTTTTAACTGTAGATAGAATATAGGGACCCCGGGACCCGTGTCGTAAGTCGCTAAGCTCACAATGTTCGATATAATACGCAGTGTTTGCCAGATAGACCCCGGACGTGGAGTGACGTCAGGGATTCTTGTGCGCCCGCGTCCAGCGGCTGTGAATCACCGTCGATGTGTCACTCCGCTCGCCCCCGCCGCTGTTTACGATATACCGCTCACCAGATAATGAGCAGTTCTCGGAATGAGCTGTTTTGCTAGCCGTACCATGCGAGCGACCATAGTCTGTTCACCGTATGATGATGACAGCTGTCATATTCATACTAATTTTGATCTATCCCATTCACACATAACCTTTTTTTATAATTGCTGCCTGTCAGTGACAAAATGGATAGTTGCCAGCCTACAAGCCGCTTGAACGACATTTATAAGCATCAAGTGGTAACAGCCAAAAATTATAAAGAATAAGAAATTTTCTCTACATATATGTTTATTCAATGTTCCAAAATATTGTAACATTTTGTATTTAAATGTATGTAAAAATCATTTTTTTTGGATTTTTACATACAATTCGCTTTGCTCACCGTTCAATTTGTATGGCGTCATCTTATATTTATATGACTATGGCATGGGTAGTATTCAGGACGTGCGTATTTCAGTTACTGTAATAAAGCTCGGTGTGGATGCACCTTATGTCATTTTGCGTTCATTACAACCCCGGTCGAGACGCTGTATATTCGTCCGGAATGCTGTTCGTCCATGTTGTCGTTTTATGTATTTCTGTCAATAGGTTGTTCCTATCTTATTATGTCATATTTACTACTAGTATTTATTTGACCTTGGAAATTGTACATAGGGATCGCTATACAGTAGGTACTTTAGGAGTTTGACCGATCCTCAGAGGTCCTCGATATTTACAATTGAATATAATCATGATTATGTATAGGAGCTCGCTAGCGCAGTGGCATAGCGCGCTTGGCCTGCTATTGCGTAAACTAAGCAATGTCGCTAAGGCAGGTCATTGGATGGGTGAATAAAAAATTATTATCCTGAGTTCTTCCGTTCTTCGGAAGGCACGTTAAGCCGTTAGTCCCGGCTGCATCTGCTGTCGGGACATACCCACCAACTCGCCCTGGGCCAGCGTGGTGGGTTATGTGGCCCAATATCTCTATAATTGTCCATTCACAGGGAAGGCCCGTGCCCCAGCAGTGGGGACATTAAAGTGCTGGTGATGATCATATGCTGGCCTGTGAGCGCGAACAAATAACGTAGAATAGGCCAGCCCCGACTCCCATGGGTGTCGTAAAAGTCGACTAAGGGAGATTGCCCGGTGTAGATCAATAAACTCCTTGGGGCACCCGAATAGTGGAGGGCAAACCACCAACAACAGCATACCCAAAGTGAGTTAGTGTCAGGCAGGCGGCCGGCTGTAAAACCTAAACCAAAACTTTGAGCAGTATGGATTGGAATGTTGTCATTCCAATCACTCTCTCCGGTCATTGGTGTCTCGACATGGTCCGTACCGTCTCTTTTCTATACAATCATTCATCACTAGCACCTTTACGGTGTGATGGATGATATGAATCAAAAGGGAGTGGATGGTTTGATGACGTCTGACCGATATGAATGGAAGAGGAAACATACTGCGCCGACCCCAGATAGACTGGGAACAGGGCAGGGAAAAGAAGACGATGATGATGATGATGAATATAATGCCGAGTGGTGACGTGAAGAGGTATAGTTTCATTCTGCTCGTCACGACACAGCACCCAACACCCAATTAATCTCTCCCGCGGGTGTCGTACAAGGTTTAAGACAGTGATGAGTAATGTGCAACAGCGTTCCTCTAACTGCCGCACTCAGAGACGTAAATTAACGTTAATGAGTAGGTACTTAATGTAAAAAAAAATGTCATTTTAAAACTAGTCGTTATTATTGCCGGGTCTATGATCTACATTTAATTGAAATTTTTTGGCATTAAGTACTCATTAAAGTTAGTTGGCGTCTCTGTGTGCGGCATTCAGTAAGTCATCGTCCTGCGACGAATTGCGCGATCATCGCAGGTTCTCGCGAATTTTACTCGCACGAACGCGCGATCAAACCTATTGAACTCGAATAGCTGTCATAACTGACAAACGCTTGACGCAGCCGTGAGATTCAAATGTTTGTACGCGTACACGCGATGGTCGCGTCGCTTACTCGCGCGATGATCGCGCAATCGCCTTCTATTTGAACGATGCCTTAGACCAGCTAGCAATATACTGCGACTTACGCGCCTGATAGACAGCAATAGATCCGCCACCTACATGGGACCTAACATAATCGGCGAAACGTGGGTGTTAATTTACCTATGCCTATACCCTTTGGGGATAAATATGCGAGATTTATATATGTATGAATCTGCTGACATCAGTCTCGGTTGATAGGTCGTGGAGATGCCTGTTCACCTTGTAGTGACCGGTCAAAGACCTGATTGATCATCATTCTCAAATAAGTCCAACTGAGCTTCATAATTAAGTAATTGGGAGGAGCTCGATAACGCAGCAGTGCACGCTTGGCCTACATACACATACATACATCACGCCTATATCTCCGAAGGGGTAGGCAGAGGTGAATTAGGCTATACCCCATGTAATAGATCCATACATACCTACCTAAATAAATCATGCCTATATCTCCGAAGGGGTAGGCAGAGGTGAACCAGCACCCACGTTTTGCCAATTATGGTAGGTCCCATGTAATAGGTGGTGAGCCTATTGCCATTTTTCGGGCACAAAATTCCCAGTACATTGCTAGGTGGTCTAAGAGGAACGCTGCTGTCCATTAGTTATTGCCGTTTTGACCCTTAGCCACGACACCCGCGGGAGAGATGGGGATGGTGACAATTGTATTCTGCTCCGCCGTCACACAGCTTTAAAGAAAAAGTGGTCAGAAAATGTTCGATTTAATTATGTCCTGATGTAGGACAACTACGCCTATCTGCCCTTAAGGGAGGTAGGCAGAGATGTTTTAACATCCCCGTTTCGCCCACTTATTTCAGGTCCCATGTAATAGGGAGCGAGCCTATTGTCATTTACCGGGAAATTTAATGGCTCTAATTTGCTAACAGATACTAGTGGTGCGCCAGCCCGGCTAACATGACCACCGAAACACGATATTATAATTAATCGTTTTGAACTGTCATAATCACAGATATATCAATATATATAAATTGATATATCTGTGGTGATAATTCATTGGCTTTTTGACAGTTCAAAGCGATAAATAGCTTTAGCTATATAATAATCTGCCGCACTCAATGTCAAAAAATTACAGTTTAAAACTAGTCGCTATTCTTGCCGGGTCTATGGTTCAGATTTAAATGATTTTTTTTGACATTAAGTACTCATTAAAGTTGATTGACGTCTTTGAGTGCGGCAGTAAATTATAAACGATTATCGCTTTGAACTGTCAAAAATCGAATGAAATTTAACAGTTCAAAGCGTTAAACGGCTAAATCATATTTCGTCAAAAGGGAGTGGATGGTTTGATGACGTCTGACCGATATGAATGGAAGAGGAAACATACTGCGCCGACCCCAGATAGACTGGGAACAGGGCAGGGAAAAGAAGACGATGATGATGATGATGAATATAATGCCGAGTGGTGACGTGAAGAGGTATAGTTTCATTCTGCTCGTCACGACACAGCACCCAACACCCAATTAATCTCTCCCGCGGGTGTCGTACAAGGTTTAAGACAGTGATGAGTAATGTGCAACAGCGTTCCTCTAACTGCCGCACTCAGAGACGTAAATTAACGTTAATGAGTAGGTACTTAATGTAAAAAAAAATGTCATTTTAAAACTAGTCGTTATTATTGCCGGGTCTATGATCTACATTTAATTGAAATTTTTTGGCATTAAGTACTCATTAAAGTTAGTTGGCGTCTCTGTGTGCGGCATTCAGTAAGTCATCGTCCTGCGACGAATTGCGCGATCATCGCAGGTTCTCGCGAATTTTACTCGCACGAACGCGCGATCAAACCTATTGAACTCGAATAGCTGTCATAACTGACAAACGCTTGACGCAGCCGTGAGATTCAAATGTTTGTACGCGTACACGCGATGGTCGCGTCGCTTACTCGCGCGATGATCGCGCAATCGCCTTCTATTTGAACGATGCCTTAGACCAGCTAGCAATATACTGCGACTTACGCGCCTGATAGACAGCAATAGATCCGCCACCTACATGGGACCTAACATAATCGGCGAAACGTGGGTGTTAATTTACCTATGCCTATACCCTTTGGGGATAAATATGCGAGATTTATATATGTATGAATCTGCTGACATCAGTCTCGGTTGATAGGTCGTGGAGATGCCTGTTCACCTTGTAGTGACCGGTCAAAGACCTGATTGATCATCATTCTCAAATAAGTCCAACTGAGCTTCATAATTAAGTAATTGGGAGGAGCTCGATAACGCAGCAGTGCACGCTTGGCCTACATACACATACATACATCACGCCTATATCTCCGAAGGGGTAGGCAGAGGTGAATTAGGCTATACCCCATGTAATAGATCCATACATACCTACCTAAATAAATCATGCCTATATCTCCGAAGGGGTAGGCAGAGGTGAACCAGCACCCACGTTTCGCCAATTATGGTAGGTCCCATGTAATAGGTGGCGAGCCTATTGCCATTTTTCGGGCACAAAATTCGGGCCCAGTACATTGCTAGGTGGTCTAAGAGGAACGCTGCTGTCCATTACTTATTGCCGTTTTGACCCTTAGCCGCGACACCCGCGGGAGAGATGGGTGTGGTGACAATTGTATTCTGCTCCGCCGTCACACAGCTTTAAAGAAAAAGTGGTCAGAAAATGTTCGATTTAATTATGTCCTGATGTAGGACAACTACGCCTATCTGCCCTTAATCCCTTAAGGTAGGCAGAGATGTTTTAACATCCCCGTTTCGCCCACTTATTTCAGGTCCCATGTAATAGGGAGCGAGCCTATTGTCATTTACCGGGAAATTTAATGGCTCTAATTTGCTAACAGATACTAGTGGTGCGCCAGCCCGGCTAACATGACCACCGAAACACGATATTATAATTAATCGTTTTGAACTGTCATAATCACAGATATATCAATATATATAAATTGATATATCTGTGGTGATAATTCATTGGCTTTTTGACAGTTCAAAGCGATAAATAGCTTTAGCTATATAATAATCTGCCGCACTCAATGTCAAAAAATTACAGTTTAAAACTAGTCGCTATTCTTGCCGGGTCTATGGTCCAGATTTAAATGTTTTTTTTTGACATTAAGTACTCATTAAAGTTGATTGACGTCTCTGAGTGCGGCAGTAAATTATAAACGATTATCGCTTTGAACTGTCAAAAATCGAATGAAATTTAACAGTTCAAAGCGTTAAACGGCTATATCATATTTCGTGGGATGCGCAGGAACGCTGCTGCCAATATTTATAATACCACCTTTTAAAACTTTTAAAAAGTTATATGAGACGATCCTCAGGATCATTCCTTATCTTAAAACCTAGTATAAACGTCGTTGGTTTCTTCTTTCATTTCTTCTTTCTCTTTCGCATCATTCGTGAGTCGCGCCGCTCACTTTTATTCTAACTACATTCGAGTTACAAATAAAAACCTGCGTCCACCGTTGGGCCTTATAACCGGTAAAGCTCCGTACAAGTATTTTTATGTGACCCGCCGGGTATATAGTTGCGCCATCACTGTACGCACACTAGGAGCTTCGTGACACAACTAAAAAATAATCGTGTTAAGTTATTATTAAAGTATTGTTATATTTATAACAAATTATGATGGTTATTTTCTGCGTTTTTCGGGTAGCGATCGACTACGTCACTTTTAATCATTCATTCAGGGCCGTGTGGTGACGGCAGAGTAGAATACAATTGTCACCACCCCAAATCTCTCCCGTGGATGTCGTACAAGGCAACTAGGGATAAATCAATGATAAGGAATGGGCAGCAGCGTTCCTCTTAAATGGCAATAGGCTCGCCACCTATTATTACATGGGACCTAGCATATTTGGCGAAGCGTGGGTGCTAGTTCACCTCTGCCTACCCCTTCGGGGATATAGGCGTGAATTATGTATGTATGTATTTAGGGAATAGGCAAGAAGATCATCATCATCTTCTAGCCCTGTTACCAGTGTATTTGTAGTCGGCACAGTGTTTCCACTTACATTAATATCGGTCAGAGGTCATTAAGCCATTCACTCCCTTTTAATTCTATACCATCCTTCACACCGGAATGGTGCTTTTCGATGAATGATGGAATTAAAAAGTGTTGGAAATGACCATGCTGTGGCAGGCAGATCAACAGAGACAGTGAGAGGGATGACAACATTCCACTCCATACTGCTCAAGGCTTTGGCATAGGTTTTATAGCCGGCCTTGTCTGTCTGACACCAACCGTTTTTGGGTATAAATTTACTTAATATCATAACTATTTTTTTTTAAATTTAGTTAATGATATCCATAGTGTCCATAACACAAGTGCTTATGCACCTTACTTTGGTCTAGATGAAGACTACCGACTAACGTTATGGCAGATTCCTAATTTCCTCAGGTCGATAAGCATGTAGAGGTAGATACTAGAGGTTGGAAATGCCCTCTGGAAAATGTCCGTTTTCTTCCGCGGAAAATCCTCGGTTCTCTGAATTTTCACTCGACGCATATATGTATAATAAACAAAACAAACGAAAATAAAACACACATTGTATTTATCGTTTGTTTTGTTTATTATTAAATGAGTAATATTTAGCAGAGATTGTTTTCTACAATTTTTTTTAACTATATTTAACTAAGACATAAATAACATCAAAGGGCTGGTTTGTAGCATAATCAATGAATCGGCATTAGAATTTTTATGTCAAAATATATCTACGACATACTATGTTACAAAATTTTTTGCTCAATCATAAAGGTAGTTAAGTATATATTAAACTGATAAAATACATATTTTAGTGATTTTACAAAATGTCGAATAATTACTGTCCTTATGCGGGAAACGAACTCGTGTCCTTCCCAAACTGCCGGTAACAACTCGACCAATCAGGGTTAATAAACATACATACATACATAAATCACGCCTATATCCCCGAAGGGGTAGGCAGAGGTGAACTAGCACCCACGTTTCGCCAATTATGTTAGGTCCCATGTAATAGGTGGCGAGACTATTGCCATTTATCGGGCACAAAAGTCGCAGTACATTGCTATTGCTAGGTGTTATAAGAGGAACGCTGCTGCCCATTCTTCATCATTGATTTATCCTTAGTCGCCTTGTACGACACCCACGGGAGAGATTTGGGGTGGTGACAATTGTATTCTACTCTGCCGTCACCACACGGCCCTGAATGAATGATTAAAAGTGACGTAGTCGATCGCTACCCGAAAAACGCAGAAAATAACTATCATAATTTGTTATAAATATAACAATACTTTAATAATAACTTAACACGATTATTTTTTAGTTGTGCACGGCCCAATAAATAAACAAACAACAATAGGTTAATAAACTTTTCAAAAAATCTGTCACATGTTCACGGTTAGCATAGAATTTCTATTTGAGCATTATGCGATTTAATGGCTTTTGCCGACTGCCAATGCAGCTGAAAGCAATACATTTTTGGTCACCCATCCAATGAGCGGCTATGGGCAGTGCTTAGCTTACAAATCGCAGAATAGGGGCTTTGGCTATTACGCCATCGAGTTGTACAAGGCAATTAGGCCCGGTATATATTGGAATCCAAGAGTCGCCGTTGAAGAGCCGTCCCTTATTCTAAGTACATTGATTATCAGAACTCGCAATTTCACCCGGACCTTTTGAAAAGGATTAAGTCGGGAAATCAGGACAAAACTCGACCCCGCACTCCGGGGAAATAAAGCCTAATTTATTATTAAATAGAAACTTCTTTGATTGAATAATTCCCGAACTCGGTTTATGGTTTTGGAATATGAAATCTGGCAAAAGGTATCCTTCCGTGATCATTGTTAGCTCTACCTAATGGGTTGGGTGGGAGTCGGCTTTTTTTTCTTCTAAAACAGCTTAAATGGAGAGGAGGATAATTGATGTGACTCTCAAATATTACTAATCAGGTTATAACTAACTACATTTGTTCTTACTGCCCTGATCCCAGTCGGCACAGTATGTTTCCTCTTTCATTAATATCAGTTAGGCGTCATCAAGTCGTCCGTCTGTAGACAAGGAAAAATCCAAACCATTGCTGGCGCGTTTTTTGAATTTGGAACATTACAACTCTCCGACAATGTTGTGTGAAACGGCGTGGTGGAGTTATGCTAGAAATACATTTTTAAAACACGACGCGACCCGATGTTTGTGGGTCGAATCAAATTGGTTGGATTTATATCCAGAAACACACTATGAACATCCAACGCGACGCCGGATTGCTTTGTCTCCACGTGGAGTCGCGTCGCGTTTCAAAAATGGGCGTTATTGTGTTGGCGCCCCTGTGCCCCAGGGCATAGGGGGGCAATGTAACGCAGGTCGGTATATAAATGATACGCACAACCAGCGTTATCATAAATTTATTTACAAAAACAATCCCAGGGTGTAGGTCAAGGCCGACTGACTATCACTTCCGCAGTCCCGTACTTCCCTGGCGAGTGCGGCCGATGATGGGAGGTGGCCCGATGGTGATGAGACGTAGCGGTAGTGGTAGTGGTGAAGGGAAGACTGCTGCGCTTCGAATAAGCCCGTACAGTGTTCAGCCCGTACAGTGTACAGCCCGTACAGTGTTCAGCCCGTACAGTGTTCAGCCCGTACAGTGTTGAGCTCGTACTATGTTCACTTGCTGCTGCCAACTGCTGCGGCGCGGCGCACCACGGCCGGGCGCGGCCGCGCTATCTCAGCGATAGCACGCTGCCCGGCCGCGACAGATTCGACCTGCAATGGTCTATTTTGCGGCCTTAGCAATAATGTACTATTTCGCACCTAGGCCAGCAGGGAAGACCAGCAACTGTTATGGACCTAACTCTTGATACGGTCATGTAAGCAATGATGCCAGTTGCCAACAACAAAGATAACCCTCGTGCAGTTTGTACCGCAAAACGTTATTTGCGTTCGTTTGATCTTGCTGAAACATGAAAACGTATCCCGGTCCGTTTGTACTTAGTTTTTAAAGCGCCCTCTGTTGGCGGAGTGCCGCGTGACGTGCCATAAACGTGTTTGTTGGTTTCATATTTGCGTAGTCTTTGCCGTTCCTCGGACTGTTTGCGGTAGACTCTGTTTGTTCATCTTCATAGGTGTAAATAGGTGGGGTTTGCACGGTCCACGCAATTAATAGGCCAAAGTACGTTAGATAGAACCCATCATCTCTTTAAATATAAAAATGAATTGCTGTGCGTTTGCTTCGCTAAAACTCTAGAACGGCTGGGTCGATTTAGCTTATTTTGGTTTTGAAATGATTGCCTTGAGCCAGGCAAGGCAGAAAAGGTCAGAAAATATGGAAAAATTGCGAGGAAAATAGAAAAAAAACAACAATTTCCATTTTTCCATATAAACTGCTTTCCTGTCAAACTTTTGGCAAAACCATGGCAACCAAATCGTAACCATGGCTACGGAATAATTTATATGGCATAGCAACGTATGCCGGGCAGCTAGTATTCTTACGTAGTATTGTATTCTCTTTGGCTACAGTCTGTCGCAACTTCATACAGAAAAAAACGTTCTATGAAACTTAAGTGAATTTTAATGGCGACTATATCTGTCTCACTCTATTCCTCAACCTTTCTCGTTCTTGGGTGAAAAGTCATTCATCTGTCAGCGCAACGGTCGTTTAGTCGTATAGTTTAAATAAAAAACAATTATATTATATCAAAGTCTGTGTTGATCGGCAGTTTTGTTATGCAAATGTAATTGCAAATTCTTAAGCAGCTTCTGAAAGCGTGTTATATAAACATGAATATTGGTAAATCTTCTTCAGCATGAAGTATAAAAAGTGTGAAATTTGTGGTTTGAAATCTGTACAAAAACAACACAACGGTTTTTAAGGCCCAATTTACTCTGGATGAGCTTCGGTGAGTAGTTCATTAACAATTTTACATTATTTTGTATTTTTTATAATACAATTGGATGTAATATTAATAATTTTATTCAAAACATTAACCTGTGCAAAAATAGTGATGTTATGATCACATGGTTAAAAATCAATATCGATGCTTTTAATTAAAGTTGTAAACTAGAACAAAGTCTTGGTAACAATAATAATACATAATAATTTATTCATTTTACGTCATCAAAGCTAAACTTAATACAATTTGATTTAAATAAATAAATAATTTGTTTAATTACAGATGTTTCGTGCATTTTTTCGGTTTCTGAAGTTCGAGATGAATCGAAAAAATTGAGATATGAAAAGAGAGTAAGGTGTTGCATGGTCAGTTAAAATCTTAAATATAATATTTATTAATTATTGGTATTAAATATAGTTCTTTAATCATTTATATTTATTTAATTTCAGTTTTAAGAAAGCGACGACCTAAGTCAAATTCTGAAACTTCTAACATGCAGTTAACTCCTTGAAAGAAGAAAGTTATTTGAAAATTAATAAAATACAAACATAGATTATAAACAGTACAACAGAAAGTTTTTTTATTTCAAATATCAAAGTGAACACATACTTCGTTTTTTAATAAAAGTACTGCCCAAAGATTATGGTTAGCCTTGATAATTTATTTATAACATCTACTTGTTTGATTCAGTACTTTAAAGTTAAAAAACGAGGTATAGTGTCTCAGTAGAAATTTTAAAATTATTGTTTTTAATAAAGTGCAGGTCGATGCGTTCATCGATATCGATAAAATTTTGAATAGCAGGTGGCACATCTCTATTTTGCCCTTTAGGTTGGCTACGTTGAGGTCCTTAATTTTGACATTTGGTCGGATTAATTTTGCTCTATGGAGTCCCGTCTCTTCTTACGTAGTATTGTATTCTCTTTGTTTGGCTAGTATTAAAATAGATACGACTCGTGGCGTAATGTTCAGCTTAGGAACAGTCAACAGCACGTCAGGCTACCACAAAATGTCAAATTTTCTAAATCGATTTGGTGCTTTACTTCAGTCTAGTTAAGGTTGACAATTGTCAAATGAAATTAGGCAGGTCAGAGTAGTCTGGAGTGCCGTTATTATAATCGTACATGATTCTCCTAGTATCCCGGCTAGCCACTAACCACCGAAACACGATATGATAAAGCCATTTATCGCTTTGAACTGTCAAAAATAATTGTATTTTTGGCAGACTCACTTCTAGCCATCTAGCCCAAAAAAGTAGCATAAGCACTTGCATAAGCATACCAGGGGGCCTACCGCCTAACTCGATATCCGCCCAACTCATGACGTCATGCTGTCATTTCGCACCAAATGTATACCCAAACTATTAGCGATAGCTTGGAACGAATGATCACCGAATGATTTTGTATGAATTTGGCACAAAATCCGTGCCGCCTAAAAATTCAGGATGGCTGCTATAGCCGTAAGCAGTGCATTGCAATATATCTATCATCAGCAATCGAGTTATGCGTTAGGCCCCCAGATGACGGACAATATTTATTAACATAATACCTGATAAATAATATATAAAAAATTTAATAAAACTAATAATATTTAATAAAACTTTAATAATATTTAATTAAATTTAAGAAAACTTTAATAAAAAATACCTGAAAAATAATAAATAAAAATTTAATTTAAAACATAAACCCACAAAAACAACAATGACTCGAGACCAAAGCCTGTGGTCTTACAGGATTCGAACCCGGGACCTCTTGGCCAATAGACAGCGATCCTATTCGACCAAACCGGCCGTGATAATATCTAAAAACAGGGTCTTTATCTCTCAACCGAAAACCCTTTTCTCTTATTTACGATATAAACGCAGCTAGAATAATAGGTACCTAGGTAAAGTTAGATGCACTTACCCTTGGAGAAAGCCTGGCATGCCAACCTCCGCGCGACCCTGTGTCCTGACGCCCTTGTACCCTCTATGTATAGATATACAAGCGTAGACAGACCCAGCGGTAATACCACAGTATACCCAGAACAGTAGTTTTATCTGCGGCCTGTCGGCGAGTTATATTAGCCTACTCTTGCGTTTACGCTAGGGTTGTAACTAAATGTGCACATTCTAATGGGCAGCAGCCAGTTTGTATGAAGACGTATTACTGTTCTGGGTATACTGTGGTTATACTGAAACTATGTCTAGTCTACCTTACTTAACAGTAATAGAGTTGAAAATTCTATTTACTGCTAACGTGCGTCTGACAATACCGTTTCTATAGCGTCCTGTGATGTTTGTGAGCTTTCGAGGTAGAATTATAAAAACTTGAATGAATCACGGTGGAATAGAATATTCAGTTGCATCATAATTTAGTCTAATGTTTGTTGTGCTAGATTGTTTAAGCGACGTTCGAATTGTACGAATTTTCCGAAAAAAATATTTTTAAATCTTTCCTGCGCTAAAGATCTTTCAAAATCAATTATTATGCCCAATTTTTACGATCTCCACTTTCTTTTCTGCATTCAACAGATTGTGTCTCTACTATATCTTGAACAAAGCATAAAAAATATAGTCATATTATTATAATGATGCTAACAAATATTAATATCCTTATAAAAATCACACCGGTTTGTTTGATGACTCATTTGTTATCACTGTCTTCCTCGTACATCGGAATGATTAACGTTTCCTGCCTAATAAACTTTCTATTTAGATTTGGCAAGTTCTTGAGTCGAATTTCGACCACTAAGCTTGGGAAAAAAATAAAATACTTAAATAAATACAGATACATAAATACATATTACTATCACTCCCTAAGCTGGAATTAATAATATACTGTATGGTATTAACATTAAAAATAATAATTTAGCATGCTGCTTAACAAATCCATCTTTAGATAGCAAATTATGGACATAACACTCAAGGATTCGATTCCGAGACCTCCTGGCCACTTAAGGATTTAAGTTTTTGAACATAGGAAAAAGAAAATCAACTAGGTACCTACATGTACTATGGTACCGAGTTGATTTTCTTATTCCTATATTCGAAAACTTCTTCTATTAAAAAAAAACTCGATATTATTTTCAGGCTCGCGACTTGCATAACTTTGAACGGCTAAAAAATAAATTTCAATAAAGTTTTGGATTCACACATTTTACTATATTCAGTGATGAGGAATGGGCAGCAGCGTTCCTCTTACCACCTAGCAAAGTACTGCGACTTTTGTGCCCGATAAATGGCAATAGGCTCGCCACCTATTACATGGGACCTAACATATTTGGCGAAACGTGAGTGCTAGTTCACCTCTGCCTACCTCTTCGGGGATATGGGTGTGAGTTTTGTATGTATGTATGACTTGTGTCTGATGTTTTCACCACAGAGACCTTTTCACATCATTCATCACACCGTAGCACCTTCTACTGGTGAACAAATGAATTAATGTATAGATAAGGGAATTAAATGAATCACTAAGAGAGACCGATGAGTGAGGAGCTCGCTAGCGCAGTCGCATAGCGCGCTTGGCCTGCGATTACGTAAAATAAGCAATGTTCGCTAAGGCCGGTCATTGGATGGGTGACCAAAAATTGACTATCTCTCTATTAGTTCCTCCGTGCTTTGGAAGGCACGTTAAGCCGTTGTTCCCGGCTACATCTGCAGTCGTTAACACCCACCAACCCGCACTGGGCCAACGTGGTGGGTTATTATGGCCCAATCTCCCAATATTCTTCCATCCATAGGGAAGGCCCGTGCCCCAGCAGTGGGGACAATAAAAGGGCTGGTTATGATGATGATGAGTGTGTTTGGGATGACAACAGTCCAAGCTGTCCAATCCATACTGCTCAAGGTTTTGGCTTAGATATTACAGCCGGCCGCCTGCCTAACGCATCACCACGTCTACACCAAGCAATCTCTCTTAGCCAAATTTTTAGAAACCCCTGTAGGCATAGCACGGGACATGGACAAAATCTCTCTCCACCACTTGACAGCGTTTTGTCTCAGGATTTAGTGGGATTTAGAGCGAGACGAAAATATTTTCCTTTCCTCGGAGAGATTTTGTCCAAGTCTCGTGCACAGCATTCTCGTGCTACGAGGGCTGTGTTGAATCCCCTATTCTGGAACATTGTAGGTTACTTTTTACTCCCAGCATGAAAAGGATTGCACTTTTGTTTATAAAATAATTGAATTTTTTTTTTATAGAAGCTCTAAATATTTTTATATTTCAGTGTACCCGTTGTATACTTGATTTTCGCTACCTTCTTCCATATACATTCCTTACTGTATCCATTTTACCCGCTCTACTCCTATCAATATTATGCATCCAAAAACTTTTTGTAGAAGTTAAAACCTGCTAATGAAGTAAGAAGTAGGTATTTCATTTATAGACAGTCTAAAATATCTCTACTTCTCGGCATCGGCATTCTTTAAAATATATATGGGAATAATTGGTATAATATGTATATTTTTCGAAATTATATAGATACTGTATACAATGCTCGTTATGCAATATTGCATATAGCTTTGATTGCACATGTTGTTTAGTGCAATGCAATTTTGCGTAGCCGGCACCTAATTTCAGAGCCTTGCGCATCGATTGGTGGTGCTACGAAAAACCTTTCTCTTCGAGCTATAAGTCCAACGCTTACTCATATTCCTTTCCTATGATTACAGATACATTTGACCTGGTTGTTCGAAGTATACAGTTTTGAGTAGTAGTATGAATACCTACAGTGGAAGTGTGGTCTTTGAAATATGATTTACGGATCGTTAGTGATATTAAGTGGGTTTGGGGACAAGAAAGTGGAAGAATGAGGCTTACATTGTGTTAAATTAATCATACATACAGACATAAATAATACATAAACATAAACCTATTCATCCCCGAAGGGGTAGACCAAAGTAACACCCACAAGAAGCTAATTAGTTTAGGTCCAACGTGCACGTATATTGAAGTATATTGTTAGGTGGTTTAAGAAGAACGCTGCTGATTTAGCCCTTAGTCGCCTTGTACGACACCCGCAGGAAAAATGGACAGGTGGTAACAGTTCTATTCTGCTCTGCTGTCACCACATGGCAACCACCGGTAATCTGTGACCTTGAAATATGTATGAAATATACTAATCACGAATGCAAACCCTATTTATTTATAAAGTAGGTCACTAATTGACTACCTAAGTGGTAACCAGGCAGTCTCAGTCGAAACAGCCAGTGTTGCCAGAATAGCGTGTCGAAAATCCCTATTATACTCGTAACACCAATGGACCGACAGCGTCTCAAGTAAATGCAGATCTTATTGTAACACTGTTTAAAGTTGAAAATGTACAGGCAGTTCGACTGCTTGATAACATTCGCGGAGTTATATAAAAATTTTTGACACCGAATTTGAGGCGCTCTCTACGCTCACGCATTGTGACACCCTGTACCACGAGATGTTGGTCGGTTGACCATTCTCTTTCATTGTGCTCTAACTTAGAAGCTACTTTCGAATAATGCCCAACATAGCCGTACGGTATTCTTTTATAAAGGATTTATTAAAAGTGCAACAGTCTTACTGCCGCACTCAGAGACGTCAAATAACGTTAATGAGTACTTAACGTCAAAAAAAGACAATTCAAAACTAGTCGCTATTCTTGCCGGGTCTATGGTCTAAATTTGAATGAAAATTTTTGACATTAAACACTCGTTAAAGTAAATTGACGTCTCTGAGTGCGGCAGTTAGTATTTAAAGCATCTAAAGCGAGTGTTGTTATTTATAAATATTGGTGCATCAAAAGAGTTCTTAACTAGATATAAGTTGCAGATATATAAAACTTATGCTTTATAAATTTTGTGATTTTGTGGATGGAATAAATATTTGTGCACGATAAAATATGTAATACCAAGACAATTCCAGAATTATTTGAAAAGTATGCAATACCGAAATTGGCATGAATTATAAAGAGAAGCCATCCCCATACATTCTTTATTAGCACATCGTTGCCCTTTGTTTTCTTGTCCTGATAAGTGCCGTAAGAAGGCTTCCATGCATTTAACGTATTATAATTTTTTAATATAATGACTACTAGCTGACTCGGTAAACGCGGTTTTTCCCTTATCACCTAGGGGTATAAAACATAGCCTACGACCTTATTCTCAGACCTGACATATTCACACAAGCCAACCAAAAAGTGAGAACACATCACACGCACTAGCTATAACACCTTGCCAATACACCGCACCCGTCGAATATTAGTGCGAAGACCCGGTCTACACACAAGGCGCTTTACCGGGTACACCCGTGTCCCTGGGCGCTTCTCGCCCTCACTACACGGCACGCCGGAGCCGAGGACCGCGCCTTTAGAGGCACCCTCAGGCCTGCCGATCCAAGCTCCGACTAGGGCGCCCTGTGAGGCTCTCCGCGACAGTATATATCCCTCGGGAGATGCCGTACCCCCCACGGGGGACGCCTGCCGTGAAGGCACCCTCACAGGGAGTGCTCGACTGCAAGGCTTGAGGACACGTTTGGCTTTAGGTCAAGGTCTTAGCATTCCTCAAAAAACCCGGTAGATGCTGTAAAGGCCACTCGGCCAACAGCCTAGATCCTTAAAAAAAAACCCGACAAATATACACAAAAAAATTCATATCAATCAGTCAAGCCGTTTCAGAGGAGTTCGATAAACTAACACTGTGACACTAGATTTTTATATAGTAAATAATCATCATTTTACACTACACCTGTCTCTATTGTGCTCTCGATAAGGAGAAAATTAATAAGGTAAAAACGAGGTCAAATTATCTATTACAGTATAACATTTTTACAAAAAATATTATATTTTGTGCAGCACACAATTGTCACTTTCCCGTACGGTGACTAAGGCTTATGAATATGACGAGCAATTGGCAACAGCGTTCCTAGTACACCACCTAGCGATACTGCGATTAACGTGCCTGATAGATGGCAATAGGCCCGCCCTCCATAAGGAGTCGTGGTTTATCTATTATCATGTCAGCCTGCCGGTAGAACTAATCGGTTAATCGGGGTATTACAAGCTTTGGAACCCTCAAGTATGTAATTGTATCCAATAATATGATTAAACTGTATTTACATACATAAATAAATCACGCCTATATCCCAGAAGGGGTAGGCAGAGGTGAACTAGCACCCACGTTTCGCCAATTATGTTAAATCCCATGTAGGTAATAGGTGGCGAGCCTATTGCCATTTATCGAGCACAAAAGTCGCAGTGCATTGCTGGGTGGTATAAGAGGAGCTGTATTTAAATTCAACAATATATTTTTACCGTATCGCTGCCGGGTCGTTGCGTCCGTGGTATCGTGGTACAAGGCAGCTGTTTTTGTGATGGCATCACAAACCGGTCGGTTGGCGGCTGACGAGGCCTCGCCTCGGACAACTGTATCGGTGGGAGGAAGACCGAATTTGCATTAGGAGGAATAGTTCAATGTTTTTTATTCGTAATATAAATATACGACGCCGTGTGGTGACGGCAGAGCAGAATACAATTGTCACCACCCCGAATGTCACCCGCGGGCGGTAGAAGGCGACTAAGGATTAAGACAGCGATGAATAATGGGCAGCATTACTTTTGTGCCCATAGCAATGTACTGCGATTTACGTGCCCGATATATGGCAATAGGCTCGCCACCTATTACATGGGACCTTATATAATTGGCGAAACGTGGGTGCTAATTCATTCACCTCTGCCTATATAGGCGTGATTTATGTATGTATGGTCACCCATCCAACGGCCGGCCTTAGAGAACATTGCTTAATTTTCGCAATCTCAGGCCGAGCGCGCTAAACCACCGCGCGGTATCAAAAGCGTTATTATTTCAAATAAATGCTTCATAACATCGCATTGTAATGTTCGCCGACTCCTCTCTCTGTGGTCCTGACCCTCCGGCGTCTGTCCTCCTCTGCCGAGGGGGGTCCTCCCCTCTTTCGAATTGTCGAGGGACAGAGAAGATTATTAACAAAGGTTGAACATTTTTAAGTTTTTAGAACTGTCACCACATACATAGAAAATAAGGTCAGAAAATATTTGAAAAATGATGTCCTGCTGCGGGAGTCGAACCTGCGTCTTTCGTGTACATACCACTGTTGTAAAAAATAAGGTTGAAATTTATTAAGTTTTTAAGAATTTTGTTGTCGCCACATATTTAACACAAAAAATTAGGACAGAAAATGTTCGGAAAAAATATGACCTGCTTCGGGAGTCGACCCCGCGTCTGTCGCGATATTAGTCTTGTCAAAAATAATTACTAACTCAATGTAAGCTGAAATTAGGCACCTGTAAAAACCTGAATTTACTTGTAAGTGCATTTGTTTAACTGTAATTGTAATTTTAAAATGGCAATAGGCTCGCCACCTATTACATGGAACCTGACATGATTGGCGAAACGTGGGTGCTAGTTCACCTCTGCCTACCCCTTCGGGGATATAAGCGTGATTTATGTATGTATGTATGTAATTTTAAATGTTAATTCGGTTGTGGTATGACCTGTTGTTGGTAAATATTAAATCTCAATAAATAAAATAAATGGGTATGCTTAAAATTTAAACTTTTAATGATTTAGTAATTAAGCACGCTTTCTATTGGATTAGTATGAAATTTTGGAATATGTTATTTGGATTTGAGTGAGTAATAATGGTAGGTACCTATTAATAAACAAATTCCGATTAAAACAGTTTTTCTGCAGGGATTCTGCATGAGGTAATAAGATATACCTATCACTTTAGGGTTCCATTTCGGATCGTTTTATGACGTCACGAATGGCGCGCTGTTCCCAGAATTTATGACATTCTAAATCATGCCCCGGTGTCCTTGAAAGTTATGGAATTCCAGGCCTTTTTGGGGAACAAAGTGGAGCACTAACAAGTGGTTTTTCAGTAAGGACGCTTAAGACGACTTATTCTTTTTTTTATACTTGACAGGGAAGCTCTTGCCCTTCATCTCACCTGATGGTAAGTGACGATAAGAGGCAAAGATGGAATCGAGCTTCATCTGGAACCCTCAACCACAGAGGGGCTGGCTATCTTAGCACAATTGTCGGAACACAATAATGCTGTTAACATTATTATTATGGATTGATTTTGATGAGACAGATTTTGATAAGATGGTGGTAGCTAGCCAGGCGGACTTGAAAGAAGTCCTACCACGAACCATACCAAGTACGAATTTGTACCCCCCTGGGGATCGAACCCGGGACCTCTGGATCTTAATTCCGGTGGGCAAACCACTAGACCATGGAGGGGGTTTTATACTGCTAAAAAGGGGAAGCAGAGCATTATCAACACCCGCCCTAAAATTACCCTGTTGCTGGCTTTCCCTAACATATGACCACCATCACCAGCCCTTTTAATGTCACTGTTGGGGCACGGGCCTTCCCTATGGATGGAACTCGAGATAATAAATTTTTGGTCACCCTTCCAATGACCGACCTTAGCGACATTGCTTAGTTTACGCAATCGCAGGCCAAGCGCGCTATGCCACTGCGCTAGCGAGTTCCTATGTATGTAAATAATGCCTATGCATGTAAGAATATGTAAATGGGCCCTAATCCCATACACTGGCCCAGTGGGTTGGAACTCGAGATAATATATTTTCAGTGTCACCCATCCAATGACCGGCCTTAACGAACGTAACAGTTTGCGTAATCGCAGACCGAGCGCGCTAGCCGCTGTGCCATCGAGCTCCTAAAGCATGTTCATAGGGTTGGGAACATTTAAAATATTAAGACTAAAAAAAAATTACTAATTTTATATACCTCTACTGATATCTTTACTGAAGTGATTTTGAAATTATCGCAACTGTAGGGACTAATCACGAATCGTATTCAATGATGGCTGCTAGCAGCGTGAAGCGTATTTAAGGTTCCGTTTCTTTAGCCTGGTTAGAAACCACCACTAGGCCGCGCTCACGAAAAACGTCAGTATATTGAAATGGTCTCTATGGTTTGTTTTCCTGATTACAAATATGTTTAAAACTCAATTTCACTAAAAATTGTACATAATGTGTTTACGTAACGGCGGCAGTATACACCACCGAGGAAACTAGGAACAGAGGAAAAAGATGATAATGAAGATGACATACATGTTTCATCTTCTTCTCCCTGCCCTTATCCTACTCTAAGTAGGGTCGGCACAACATGTCTTCTTCTTTCACTCTCTTCTATTGGACGTGAGCTCAGCATGAACTCCCCTCTTTCCCATATCATCTTTCACACAATCCATCCATCGCTTCTTCGGTCTTCCTCTCATTCTAGGTCCATGCACATCCATACATTCATCCGTCCTCATTACATGCCCGTACCACGATAACCTGTTACTCCTCAATTTTTCGATCATCGGCGCTACTTTCAGACTTCATCTAACGAACTCATTTCTAATCCTGTCTTTCCTAGTCTCCCTACACATCCATCTCAACTTTCTCATTTCCGCTGCATGCATTTTTCTTTCATCCGTCGCTTTCGTAGCCCAACACTCTGATCCATACAATACGACAGCTCTTATTATGGTTTTGTATATTTTACCCTTAATTATAAGGGGCAATCTTAGGTCACACGTTGTCCCCGAGACCTGCCGCCATTTCATCCATCCTGCATTTATTCTACCATTCGCATCGCGGTCAATATTACCATCATTTTGGATAAATGACCATCTAAGGCAATATTAGTAAGACCAGAGGCGTCCCCGAAGTCGCAGTACAAATGAACAGTTTACATAAATATATGTACATGCATGTTACATACATGTTTCATAATACAGTTAAAATCGTTGTCAGCATTATTTAAATACAGTGTGTCCCTCGATAAAGTGTAATCCTCCAAAGGGGTGAAACTAGATCATAAATTATCGACAAAAACATAGAAAAAAATTAAGAAAAATTCTTGCAATTTTTTATTAATTTATTAAGATATTTATTACTATATATGGACACTATGTACAAAAAACTAGATTCTTAGAAAAGTAGTGGTTCTATTTATGTTAAATAAAAACAATAATCATGTCAAATACTTTGTGTTCATGATAAAATAACAAATAACCCACAAAACACTGGATATCGGGTCATAAATTATATTTTTTTGTATAAAAAATGCACTTTTTTAAACAATTTTTTTAAAAAATCTTAAATTTCTCAAAATAAACACTATTTTTCCAATAAATTTTATGAGTTATTATTATGTTCAAACATATTAGCTTTTTATAAAAAAAAAATTGACTCTTATCATAAATAACAACCTGGATACACATTTTTAAAGTTGACTAACTGCCGCACTCAGAGACGTCAATTAACTTTAATTGAGTATTTAATGTCAAAAATTTTCATTCAAATCAAGACCATAGACCCGGCAAAAATAGCGACTAGTTTTGAATTGTCATTTTTTGACGTTAAGTACTCATTAACGTTATTTGACGTCTCTGAGTGCGGCAGTAAGATTATTAAGAAGGACTATGATTAGTCACGTAATAGACCCTTTTTTTTCTATTGTTGTATATCCTGTCAGTGGAAAAATCAAATAACTACCCTCATAAATATTAGTTTAGATGTTGTCCATGTATTCATTTTATTGTTACACAAACCATGCACTATAATGACCTAGAATGATGGGTGAATATTAAATATAATGCGAGTCGGGCTTTCAGTGTAAAATTTAATTTTCATATTCATAATTCGCCCATAGTCTGCAGTAGTTGGTATTAAAATGTCGAATGGTTTCGAAATGTTTTATCAGCCACACCGGTAATGCGCTGTTCTAAATATTATATTATTATCGACATCGTCATTAAAATAATTATGATCCGAATAACAATAGAGACATTATAACTCAAATTACAGTAGGCAATACGCAGAGAAAGTTGGGTTTTTTCAGCTTTCAGGCATATATGCAGCTGTCATATTGTATACTGTGTACTACTGTATATATGCAGCTGTAATACTATAACTTATTTATGCAAATAAATTATTTAAAACCTAAGACATAACCATAAGCAGTATGGGTTGGAATATTGTCATCCTAATGACTCTTCGTTCACCGGTCTCTCGACATCATCCTTTCTATCACTTTTATAAATTACAAGCACCTTTCTGGTGTGATGGTTATAAATTATGATATTATTAAAAAGCGAGTCATCCATTCGCTTGATGACGTCTGACAGATAATAATGGAAAAGGTAACATTCTCCACCGACCCCAGATAACCTATGAACAGGGCAAGAATATTATTATGATGACTCTATGTATGGTGTTTACCATGTGGTGACGACAGAGTAGAATACAATTGTCACCACCCCCATCGCTCCCGTGGGTGTCGTACAAGGCGACTAAGGGTAAAGACAGCGTAGAGTAGAATAGGCAGCAAGCAGTATTCCTCTTATGCCACCTAGCAATATACTGCGATTTTATGTGCCCCATAGAGATGGTAACAGGCTCGTCACCTATTTATAACATGAGACCTAACATACTTGGCGAAACGTAGGTGTTAATTCACCTCTGCCTCTTTGGGGATATAGGCGTGATTTATGTATGTATGTATGTACAGTAGGCATTACGTCAGAGTTTACACATCTGTCAAATTTCTCCAACTGTTTTTGAGTTGGCCTAACTAGTTCACCTGAAGGTCAAATCGATTGAGTAAACATTATGGCCTTGGTTTGGTGGTAGCCGCCCTCACTTTGTTGGCCTTTCAGACACAATGGGTTTTCGATGTTAGAGTACCTTAATTGGTGAAGTACCTATTGTACTTACACAGATAAATAAATAATTAGGTACACCCAGCACATAAGTTGACCTATGCGCAGTTCAACTCACGTTTCGGGAACTAGTGTTTTTTTCTGGATCTTAGATCGTAGACTTTTCAACAGATGAAGTGGAGGTATCTGATTCGTAGTGCCCTGCGAGACTATTCGGTAGCGGGATTCCATGTAGAGATTATTGCCGCTGAGAAACCTTCTAAGTAATGGGCGAAATCAGGACTTGGGGGATTACGAAGGCATGGCCTTCTTAAAAAACCTAATGATCCTATAAAGGTTTCTTGGCCAACAGTTCTTTAAAAAAAGGAGTCCTACATCGTAATTATAAAAAAAATATTGTTCAAGTAGGTATAAATGCGTAAAACCCTTCTGTTAAAATATTCTATGCCAATACATATTAACAGACTTGACACTATGATATCGACATTATTTTTGGCTTTGATTAATAATATATTACCTACAAAGAAAAAGAGGCCAGAAAAATTACGAAAAAGAAAAGCTTTGTTTAATTTCGTAATACGCTGTAAATGTGAAACGACACAATATTCTTGCTTCCATGTTCTCAAATTTTTTGATTTCTGTGGAAAATCTATCATACTGTTCAAGATTTTGCTTCGGTTTCTACAAGCTATGCTTTAATTTTTATGTTGTTGTTTAAATTCTAACAGATCTTTTCACACCATAGGTTGTTTGTGTGCCATCACGGGTTCAACTTTTTGTTTCACATAATTTTCCATAACTTCCCGCCAATTTTATGTTCCCGCCTTGTGATTGCCATATTTTATCACAGACCAGGCACCAACGTTCAGAATCCAATAACTTTTTCTATGACAATATTCCTGAGTGAGACCAAAATAGATAGTCTGGCTGGAGTTACAGTAAATTATCGCGCAGTAGGTAATTCGTCTCCAACATAAAAATTAATCAAGAGATTTTTCCAGGTTGTTTGAAATATGATTACGAATAGCAAAGGTACACAAAACTTTAACTACATATTTCTTATTAGGCCCTTACCTACACAGGAAAATTGAATGAAATGAGAAAATACTGTGAAGATGACAACAAGATTATCATCATCATCATATCAGCCGTGAAACGCCTGCTGCTGGAATCTCGAATCTCTCATGTGAAGTAATTTATTAATCATTTTGGGTACGTAAATGTCCTTTTTATATTACCGAAACCACATCATACTAATGATAAATGCCATTTCACCCAAATAATTTTCCCGTGGAACGATTCATACAGATACAGAAATAAATTCTTATAAAAAAATAAAAAAATCCAAATAAAAGAACACCGAGCAAAATTAGACAAAGCATCTTGAGCTTAACATAGAAAAAGTACGAAATCGCCAAATACGAGCGCGCTCTTTGTGTTCAGTCAACAGCACATCACGCTATCATAAAATGTCAAAATTTCTCAATCGACTTGGTGATTTACTACCAACAAGTCAAGGTTGACAATCGCTTGAAGAAATTTGACAGTTCTGGGGTAGTCTGAAGTGCCGTTGATGGTACCTTGTCCCCTGATCCGGATTGCACGGATCGCGTATACTCAAAATTTCACTGTACACCGGTGTGTGACGTTAAAGTGATATAACACAACAGCGTTCTACTCTGATGATTTGTTTGAAAATCATATAGTACCCGTTGATCTAATACAAAAAAATCTTCAGAAACGTCGCTTTGAAATCGCAATTGATCCGTACTCAAATAATATTTTACGACAGCCGCATTGGGGGAAGTGTACGTGACTTTCTGTGTTCTGTATTGCGAAAGCTGAGGTACTGCTTAGCGTTTATGACTGAGCGGGTCTTTGTAGCGTCGTCTAAATAGAGTGCGTAATAGGAGGGGAGCCGAGGGCGGCCCGCGCATGCGCGCCCCGCCACGCTAATATCGGTTTTATTGCTATGCTTTTGTTGTTACTGATTACGTATTTAAATTTTAATTAAACAACGGCTTATTTTGTGGCTCGAATCTGGCTTAATAACTAGTAATTGTTTTGCGTTTTTTCTCACTTATCACCTCTGAAAAGTATTTCAGCTATACGATCCTGTACAGAGAGCCCTGTTAACAAATAATCGTTCAGCTGCCAGTCAAGCGCAATTAGTAGTAAAGGATACATTAATTGGAGATCTGAAGTTGGTGGAATGGGGTACCTACCTATTATTTTCACTTCGAGTATTTTTAGGTGTGCGAGTTGATATTACTCTTGGTTTTTTAAGCTGTGAACCTACACACCAATGTACTGAGTACTACTGCTGTAGGCTAAACAATAATTATTGGGCAAAAGAGACCATTTAAATCTATTGAAAGAAAAATGTTTTTTTGTTTAAATTAACTGCAAGACCAATTGATAATGAGTTAATATCGTGCAAGCCTGTTTTCCTAATAGACCTTTGTCCCCTTTTAAAAGGGGACAAAGGTCATTCACCACTGCTGGGGCACAGGTCTTGTCTTATGATAAAGGGAGAGCGGGACATAACCAACACCGTGAGGCCAATGTAAGCTACATACATTACATATTATATATCTATCATCATATTGGTTGGTGGTAGGACTTTTTTCAAGTCCGCCTGGCTACAGATGAACGGAGATAGTGACTGGGACGACATTATACTACACTGCTAATGTTTTTTGGCTTAGGTTTTACGTGACAGCAACTCTCTCTGGATGTACATGTTTGTTAATACGTTAAAATACTAACTAATAAGCAGCCAAGACAACGTAGGTATATCGCATAGAAATGATGTATAGGATACTGTTGTGGTTGAAGATGTGGATGTGTGCGGTGTGCCTCTTTGCCTACTAGGAGTAAAAGAATACAAAAGTTGTTTTGAAGACACCCATATTTTAACGTAAATTCATTTCATTCATACATTTCACCCACTCATTATTTCATAAGACTACAGATAATATATACACTAAAGACTTGGCTGTATGGGCTAGACCCTTTGCCTTCCCTAAAATAGGGAGAATTTACAACAACAAAAATATAGATTTGATTTGTCAAGAAAATAGTAGTCAAAATAAGTATAATAAATAGTATTTGGTGTTTAAATGAACGTAATTAACTGATACCAAAAATTTTATTACATGGGACGTGGGTATTAATTCACCTCTGCCTTAGATAGAGGTGAACTAACACCCACGTCGGGGATTTAGGCGTGATTTATATATGTAAATTTTAGATAACATCACAGCCCTTTAACATCCCCACTGCTAGGGCACAGGCCCTTCCGATGGATGAAAGGATATAGGGAGAGTGGGCCACCAGGCTGTGGCCCAGTGCGGATTAGTAGGAAACTTTCACAAAATTTATTTTTAATTATTGTCAATTTTATAATTTTTTAAGTGGGAATACTCAGCGGGGACGATTTTTGTATGCACATTTATCTTAAATAATTTTTTTAGATGTAAAGCTGCTGTATTTTTTTCTAATATGTGTTTGTTTTATATTTTAGGATCATTTTTTTAAAGGTTAGTATAGTTACTTAGACCTTACAACGTTAAACTCTATAGTTCTTTATAGGTACCTCGAATACTGAGCTCTAAGCTTAATGAAGTAGTGGACTAGACCACTACTTATATACCTTTATTACTTATATTCCACAGATCCAGACTGATAAGTGATAATACAGCCAACAAAGCACCGAATAGCAATTTGGAAAATGGCTTTACGTACAGTAAGTACTCACCTGTATGCACATACAGCGTATTTTAAATGATTCATTGACTTGTTTATTTATATCTCAGTTGATCATTTTTCTGTGTCATTATCATTTCTCTTCAATTATCAGAATGGTAGATCTTTAATCAACTTCTTAGTAAAAGTATGTTAAAATATGATAATGTCTGTCGAAAATTCTTATGTCAAAATAATTACGTGTCATACAAATTCTTAAATTGACTACATCGATGAAGGGCTAGCCCGGCTAGCATGACCAACGAAACACGATATGATATAGCCATTTATTACTTTGTACTGTCAAAAATATATGGAGTTTTGACAGTTCAACGCGATAAATGGCTCTATCATAACGTGTTTCGGTGGTCATGCTAGGCGGGCAGAGCTTCCCTGTCTAACATTAAAAAAGCAGAAGGTCAAGTCGAGTTCCATACTAAAAGAATGTTTCAAAAATCAAACTTTCCCTTGTTTCGCCCGGAATAGCGAGCCGGGCGCAACACAGGACTCGACGTGAAATGTGGCCGCGAGGGTGCGGTGTCACCCGCCCGGCAGATGTGCGCCGCACGTGGCGGCTCACAATCACAATGGAGCGCACCAATCCAATATGGCGGACGCGGGGAACTTTCCCGCTCTTTTCGCCCGACTAATGTCTGTTCTGTTGTTGTGCTAGCGACGTCGTCTTTTAATCCAATACGTTTTTAGTCATTTGCGAATTGAAAACGGTTTCCTTTTGACGCATGTTTGTTACTTGTATCGGTAGATACTTCTCTTTTCTCGGAGTTGTTATTTGTTGAGAAACGTGGAGCGTAATTTCTGATTCGAAAATAATATTACTTCAAAACTAGAACAATTAATTATTTTACTAACAACAACAGCATACCCAAAGAGGGTTAGTGTTAGGCAGGCAGCCGGCTGTAAAACCTAAGCCAAAACTTTGAGCAGTATGGATTGGAATGTTGTCATTCCAATCACTCTCTCCGTTCATCGGTCTCTCGACATGGTCAGTTCCATATCTTTTCTATAATAAAAATTGTCTGTAATAAAAAAAAATATATACTTTCATTCATCACTAGCACCTATATGGTGTGATGGATGATAAGAATCCAAAGGGAGTGGATGGCTTGATGACGTCTGACTGATATGAATGGAAGAAATATACTGCGCCCACCCCAGATAGACTGGGAACAAGGCAGGGAGAAGAAGGTGACTGATGGTGTTATTTAATTTTTGTATGTATAGTTTTCGCATGCTACTTACTACTAAAAATATATTTTAGTTATTTTAAAGTTAGTGTTGGCTGAGAGGTCTAAACTGAATGTATAGGGGGATAGATACCTTCGTTGGATAATTTTTCAATGGCAAGAATCTCCCTCATGCAAATTAGGGAGTCCTATTCGTGCGAGGGCCGCTCATAACCGAGAAGCGGGGTTCATGGCATAACGGAGAGACATACATAGGGATCATACCGACATTAGAGTCGGAATGATTCACAGTAGATTCTGACGGCAGCACTGCGTCGGCGCAGTGGTAGGTAGTGGCAGTCATCATAGCCGTGTGGTGACGGCAGATTAGAATACAATTGACAACATTTAATTTTTTCAACATACCTTTATTATGATTAAACCGAAAATGAAGACACTCATATTTTTTATTTCTTCTGAATTCCGTCGTTTTCATTTGAAATACCGGTCATTCTAAACAGACGTAAGTGCCAAATGACGTCACTGTCGTGGACGAATGGCGAAATCACTCTTGACTCGAAAAATAAAAATATCACCTGTCAAAATTGACGAACTGGCGTTTCCGGTGTCGAAAATAAAAACATTTTATCTGAAATGTTTGAAATTAATTTCAAAGTCAAATACGTTTTAAATTAAAGTTTATGAAGGATTTCATTTTATTGCGACTCTAATATTATTAATTTTGACGATGACAATTAATAACATTGGTTAGTTAGTTTTAAAATTCTCCCTATATTTTAGGGAAGGCAAAGGGTGTACTGCCCATACAGCCAAGTCTTTAGTGTATATTTTATCTGTAGTCTTATGAAATAATGAGTGGGTGAAATGTATGAATGAAATGAATTTTACGTTAAAATATGGGTGCCACATATTTTAACGCATCTAGGGAGTGCTTGGCGCGAATTGAATGGTAACAGAGTTAATGATGGTGCTCGATGAAATGGATAAAACCACTTTTTATAGTGATCTTCACCACAACATCAAACACATCATGAGACTTATTTTCGATGATTCTGCATAATTGCACATCAACACGGATGCTTGTGCATCAAAATAACACCACTTTCACTGCACAAAATCCACTCTGTAACAATTTTTGAATTAGCGAAAATAAATCTGACTGACACCATGAAACGCGCCAAACACTCCTTTTAATAACATTGGATTTGATTTATGACTGACGTCTGTCATCATGTCTATGATAACTTTATTTTTCTTCCATCTAGGAAGGCAAACGTTTTAATTCATACATCCCCGACCGTGACGTCATCGCATGATTTTTACATTTTATTTTTTTTCTCTGTAATTAAGAAATAAAAAAATTTAATAAACATATTTTCGAAGTCAGGATTGGAAAATAAAGAAACGGTATTTTTTATTTTGGGAGGTTGTCATTTTTGAAATGTTGTCAATTGTCACTACCCCAAATCTCTCCCGTGGGTGTCGTACAAGGCGACTAAGGATAAATCAGTCATGAGGAATGGGCAGCAGCGTTCCTCTTATATCACCTTGCAATGTACTGCGACTTTTGTGCCCGATAAATGACAATAGGCTCGCCACGGGTGCTAATTCACCTCTGCCTACCCTTTCGGGGATATAGGCGTGATTTATTGTATGTATGTATGTTTTTAAATTATTTTTCCATTATACCAGCACAGAGAACTAGCACACAGCCATGCATTAACTATAAGCACCTTTATGTTGTTGGATGATTTTTATGAATCAAAAGGGAGTGGGTGGCTTCATGGGAAACATTATTTTGAATAAAGCAATTTTTTCTATCAACAGAGTTTTTGTTTCCATTGATCCAAGTCCTCCAAAACTTGTTCGGAAAAACCACATAAATTATTAGGACTCGTCGCCGCCTCAGCCGTCCCGGCCGCGGCGTATCGGGGACAGGCGCCGTGCTCCAATTCCCGTAGTCCTGGGAACGAGCCCCAGGCGCCGTAACCGGGCCCTTACCCAGGATGTAATCCCGTATATAGTTGGGTAATTACCTAATTAGAATGACCGATTAGAGCGTATATAGTTGGGTTATTAGAATGACCTATTAGATCATAATACGATTGGTAGGAGAAACTCGATAGCACGGTGGCTTAACCAGCTCGATTCCTGCGATTGCGTGAACTAGGTAATGTTCGCTAAGGCTGGTCATTGGATTGGTGACCAAAAAGGCAAGTTAAGCCGTTGGTCCCGGCTGCAACTGCAGTCGCACTGGGCCAGCGGGGTGGGTTATGGCCCATCCTTCCTATATTCCTCCATCTATAGGGAAGGCTGTGGGATTGTGCCGTGTGGTGACGCCAGAGCAGAACCCCAAATCTCTCCCGTGGGTGTCGTACAAGGCGACTGAGTAAAGTTAAAACAGTATAAGGAATGAGCAGCAGCGTTCCTCTTAAACCACCTAGTAATGTACGACGACTTTTGTGCCCGATAAATGGCAATAGGCAAGGGTTAGGCATGAATTATGTATGTAGAATGACCTATTACAGCAGAATTCTATTGTTGGAAGAAAAGAGATGAAGGAGAGAAGCTCAAATTACGCAATCAACGATTATTTGGTCACCCATCCGATGACCGGCCTTAGAGAACAGTTTACGTAATAGCAGTCAGAGAGCGCTTTCTATCGAGTTTTCTGATGTCAAAACAGTTATTAATTTTAATCCTTAAAATATTTCCAGCCGACGACGTAACTTTATACAAAAGCCTTGATTAATTTATCGATTACGGGTTTTTCGCGCCAACTATTTTCTTCCTGCGATTGAAAACGTACCTACGTCGAACGTAACGTACGACGTAAACGTCGTTCGTTTAGTTTTAAATCAAACATTTGAAGAACATTTGGATCAACATACGTTCGTATTGTTCGATACAATCTTGATTTTATATCTTCTTAGTTCCGATGAACAATTTCTACAATTAGGTTCAATTAAGTGTTGTTAATATCTAATATGATCTACAAACGCTATAATATTATGTATTATCGATTATAATTTTTAGGTTCAGTGTGACTTTTCTTTAATTAGGTTTCTAAGTCACCTGAATTATAATAGCGGAATATTATTTTGGCCTTTTAAAATTGAATGAAAATTTTCTAATGTATTCTATCGTTTTTAAAGACAAGAAAACTTTACAAACAAAAATAAGTTCCAAAAATTATACCTACTCTTGATGTGAGAATAGACGTGGGTCTTGGAAGTTAACTTTTTTTTCTTATTTCAATATATAAACTTTATTTAGATTTTTTAATGAAATAGTTTGACAGTGAGTAATAAAGTTTTTCGGGAAGTTTTCTACGTAATGAATCAATTTCATTTGTGCATATTATAAATGGCAATAATAACAATTGTTATAGTGAATTAATTTTATTTAAATTTTAGGAGGAAATTAATAGATATGTAAGTGCCCATTTAACTGAATTCCAACATCCACACTCAGTCGTATTAGAATTCGTTTAAGTACGTCTTTCAACTCGTTTTAGTTTCAAATAAAATTCATCAACGAAGAGTAGGTACCCTCAAAAGGATTGTCTGCCCGAAGCTTGTACCACAGTAAACCCAGAACAGTAGTTAATCTGCGGCCTGTGTCGACGAGTGATATTAGCATGCGTTGACGCTAGGGCGCGTTGCGAGCGCGAATGTGCCGGGTGGGAACGAGCAGCGAGCGAAAGTGCAATCACCTTGTACACGCGCGATCACACCGAACCCCTAAGCCCCCGTATTTTATGTCAATGTGTGCGTTACATTGCGTGCCTCCACAGCGGCGGCACCGAGTACGAAAGCAAACATTTTAATAGGCAGCGGCCAGTTTGTATGAAGACGTATTACTGTTGCCGTGTGGTGACGACAGAGTAGAATACAATTGTCACCACCCCAAATCTCTTCCGTGGGTGTCGTACAAGGCGACTAAGGATAAATCAGTTATGAGGAATGGACAGCAGCGTTCCTCTTATACCGCCTAGCAATGTACCTGCTGCGACTTTTGTGCCCGATAAATGGCAATAGGCTCGCCACCCATTACATGAAACCTAACATGACTGGCGAAACGTGGGTGCTAGTTCACCTCTGCCTACCCCTTCGGGGATATAGGCGTGTTTTATGTATGTATGTATGTGCGTATTACTGTTCAGGGTATACTGTGCTTGTACGGCCTTAGTCGAGTCGCGTCCCCCGCTGCCTGGTGGGCGGCTAGCCTGGTGGGCGGTTTCCGGAAACTCCACTCTGATCTCCAGTAATTATAATCCCGGGCAGATACACTTTAGATGAGGGTTAGATGAGACGTAGTATCTGGAATACAGGTTTGGGTATGTACTATTTATACTATTACTAGCTGTTTTGATCTTATCACCTGCCTACCGCTATTCTCAGACCTACCAAATATACACAAAAAATTTCATAACAATTGGTCAAACCGTTTCGGAGGAGTTTTTTAACAAACACTATGACACGAGATTTTTAACATGATATATATCTACTTGACTTGACAACTAGCTTAGTCAAAAGGTCGAATAGCTGCCGAGAGGTCCCAGATTCGAATCCTGGTAGGGGCAAATGTTTTTGTGTTTTATTTCGTTGTTATATTTTCAATATTATAAATAAAATTATTATGTGTCTATCGACTATGCCATACTACCCGCTCCCGTATTATGGAAGCCGATTGCAGTTGTGTTCGTCTACCTGTCTCTCTCACTCATTGAGAATAATAGCTGTGTGTGAGAGTGACAGGTAGACCAAAGCAACTTAAATCGGCTTACATAATACGGGATCCGTTACGTGAATTCACCACGGGTGCCGGCTCATTGCGGAATACAATATAATAATATACTTCTATATTAATGTAATAAGCTGAAGAAGTTTGTTTGTTTGTTTGGTTGGTTGAACGCGCTAATCTCAGAATCTATTGACTCAAATTGAAAAAATATTTTGTGTTGGATAGTGCATCTATTGAGGAAGGCTATAGGCTATATTATAATAACCGACATTAACGCGAGCGAAGCCGCGGGCGACCACTAGTACAATAGATACAGAACGCTGCCCAGAGTTTACGACGCCATAGGTTTTAGGGGTCTTAAAACGCACTTGTACTGTGGACCCCGGGGGAGGTCAAGATGTTATATGGAGCCTCAGAACACCTTAAGTATAGGCAGTCAAATCAGGCCTTTGACTAATTCGCAAGGATATTTTGTCCTTTATTTAATATCTATTGTTTCTTCTTCTCCCTGCCCTGTTCCCAGTCTATCTGTTTCCTCTTCCATTCATATCGGCCAGACGTCATCAAGCCATCCATCCTTTTTGATTCATATCATCCATCACACCGTAAAGGTGCTAGTGATGAATGAATATATAGAATATATAGAATAATATATAGAATGAATATATAGAACATTATTATTAATGTTAATTTCGACGATGACAATTAATGACACTGGATTTGATTTATGACTGACGTCTGTTATCATGTCTTTAATAACTTTTTTATTCTTCCATCTAGGAAGGCAAACGCTAATAATAAAAAAAATTAATACAAATATTTACGAAGTCAGGATTAGAAAATAAAGAAACGGTTATTTTATTTTGGGGGGTTGTCATTTTTGAAATGTTGTCAATTCAAAATTAGTAGCTATTCTTTCTTATGGTCTAGATTGAAAATTTTTGACATTTACTACTCATTTAAGTTAATTGAGTTAAGTGTCTGAGTGCGACAGTAAGATTATTTAGTACTTTTAAAAAAAATACATTTTTGAACTAGTCGCTATGGTCTAGTTTTCTTGCCGGGTCTATGGTCTAGTTTTGATTGACATGTTTTTTATTAAGTAGTCATTACAATCAATTGACGCTACTGAGTTAGCACTGAGCAGTTAGAGGGTTCGGTGCCCATTGGACCTCCATAATTGGACCTTACCTACTAAAAGGTGCCCGACCTCCTATCAAGCTCATGGTGCCCATTGGACCCTCTTTTCTTATGGAACAGTCAAGCAGAAAAGTATTAACAACCGATGTTTTTTTAAATTCGCTAGTTGGCACTCTAAATAGTAGCCCACAATAAGAGATGAGACGATTAACTCCCCCTACTTACTATGAATAGGTATATAGTCTTTATTTCTAAAGAATGATTAGACTAAAATTTCACTTTTCTCATTGCAAGTTTTGGTAGATATTCATAGTATTGTAGTTTCCATAATTCTATTCTCCGTCTGCTATAAATATTTCATTTTTCTTACATTACCATAATTTTCTAGTAGCGTACTAAAACCTAACCTTGTTTTAATATTTTTGTAAGTCTGGTGGATTAGTTTTTAAGATACATTTCTCTTCCCTTCGAGCCAATTCGGGAAACTTTCATATCCCCAAGGATCTCAGTATGTCCGTAATGTTGTAATGGTTTCGAGTTTTTGCAGGAAGTTTTGAGAATGAAGCATCTCAAATTCAATGAGTTTATACTTAGATAAGTGGTCAGAAGATCTATTGTTTGCTGTCTATCTTTTTTTTTTATATAACTACAATGATTGTTAGCTATTATTTCGATTTTTTTAACATTATATAAAACAAAGTTACAACAATTATTTGTATGTATTCTGTAATTTAGTTATAATTTGCATATCAATAATGTTGACTGAATAGAAAGAGTTGTATGTAGGTATAGATCTCTTAATGGGGTGATCTGATCACCCCATAGTCTTTGCCATCTACAGCTACAGGTACATTAATTGGAATCCTATAGCTAGATGGTGTACTATGACCCTAGATCAATTCCGAATTCTATAAATACCCCTTGGTCGCAATAGTATAAATACGCGCTGCAGTAGGTAGTGGCAGTAGGGTTAGTGACAATAATTATCACTAACCTTACCTTTACATGGCGTTATCGTTCGTTTTTAAGTCTGCCTGTAACAACCCATAGGTTATACAAAGTGTAGAAAAAATAAATATTAGCAGCACGCAAATAATGAATAATTCACATTTACATTTAATTAAATTATCATTAAATTTGTTTACATTTTGTACTTAATTTTCCTTTTCACATAAAGCTTGAAGAAAATTGTACTCGATTATTCCGATAATATAGTAATATTGTACCGGTAGCTACACGATAATGAGCATCGTCACTTTAAACTTAAAGTAACCACAGTCCGCAGCTTCTGTTGTTTCCTCTGTGACGTCTGACGGTGATTGTTAATGTGTGTGACGTCACACCTCGCCGTGGCCAATGACCCGGGGCAGCAAAATTGGCAGCTAATTTTGAGAGCGCCATAGCAGTTCTCCATTGCTCGTGCGGAAAATTGCGCTAATAGCTTGATGAATAAAATCACACGTGAAAATGTGATTTTACATTAAACCTTTTTGGTTGGTTATTTGTTTTTCCTCTATCCGTGTGGGAAGGCAAACAAATCTTACATTATTCCAAATATTTGTTTGTTAGCATGCATAGATTTTATTAGTAGTAAGGATAATATACTTTTCATCCCACCATCTCAGAAAAAGCGTTTTTGCTCTTCGATATCTGAGTGCAAAAGTCGTTTTTATCCTCTAGAGGTTAAAGTAAATTTGAATTTAGAACATCGTGTGCAATGAGTTTGTGAATTCAAAACATCATTATACATATTTATTTCTACCTCCATGGTGCCGAAATTGTCATGCAACCTATTTTAATTTGTTAAAAACTCAGACTCTGAACCTTCTTGGTGTACTTTTTGTAATTTGCTTTGCGCGCGCCATTTTCTTTTCACGTCATAAATTTGTTAAAACCTAGGAGTTCCGTGACGGTCAATCTTGCTTTAAACATTTTGATCGTCTACAACGCTTGCTGGATGCTTGAGTCAAGCATTTAAAAGCTTTTTAGGTCTGTTTGATTTGTTTACGCTAGCAACGGAACAAAAACATACAGAAAATCAACGTGCTTGACTCAAGCTGATTGACCGTTTTGGAACTCCATTAGGGACGGTAATTTTTAATAGGGACTTACAGGTGTGTCTGGATGAATGTTGCGGGTGTGCCTGGGTGGCTGTTGGAGGTGTATCTGGGTGAACGGGTGTTTTGAGGGTGTGTCTAGGTGAATGGGTGTTTTGTTGGTGTGTCTGGGTGAATGGGTTTTTGTGGGTGTGTCTGAATGGATGGGTGAGTATTGTGGGTGTTTCTGGGTGATTGGGTGTTTTTTTGGGTGTGATTAGGTGTTTTGTGGGTGTTTCTGGGTGATTGAGTGGTTTTTGGGTGTGATTGGGTGTTTTGTAGGTGTTTCTGGGTGAATGGGTATTTTGTGGGTGTTTCTGGATTAATCGGTGTTTTGTGGGTGTTTCTGGGTGAATGGGTGTTTTGTGGGTGTTTCTGGGTGAATGGGTGTTTTGTGGGTGTTTCTGGGTGAATGAGTGTTTTGTGTGTGTTTCTGGGTGAATGGGTGTTTATTGGGTGTTTCTGGGTAAATGGGTGTTTTGTGGGTGTTTCTGGGTGAATGGGTGTTTTGTGGGTTTTTCTGGGTGAATGGGTGTTTTGTGGGTGTTTCTGGGTGAATGGGTGTTTTTTGGGTGTGTCTGAGTGGATGGGTGTGAATGTTGTGGGTGTTTCTGGGTGGGTGTTGAGAGTGTGTTTGGGTTTATGGGAGGGTGTTGTGGAAGTTTCTGGGTGAAAACAGAAACTGTTGTGATTGTATTTTTTTTTTGTATTTTGCAATTTCCTCGTTGGGGGGGATGAAAAGTTACGTGTTGCACTCGAGTGCAAAGATTTTTCACCTTGTGCTCTTTTGATTCCCTCGCTATCGCTCAGGATTCTAATTTTTGAATCACTCGCTACGCTCGTGATTCAATTTTAGAATCCTTCGCTAGCTCGGTCATCAAAATTGAGCACGCGGTTAAAAAACAACTTTGCACTCACGTACAACAAATAACTATTTTTCAAAAGGTGCACATTATTCGGTTTGTAAATATGGTATATGGCATCATCTTATATTGATATATCTGTGGGCATCATGTTGATTTTTGAGATGAACAGAGATTTATGTGTATATGTTTATGTAACATTATAAATATTTATATAGAATTATTAAATAAATTAAAATTTATCTATCATCATCCATAACAGAAGTGCATGATATTAACTTTGGGCGAGATGATAGGCGTATGAAATATTAATTTAATTATTTAATCATAGGGTAAGTTAATTACAGTAGTAGGTATTACTTAGGGCCTGCTGCAGAGTTCTCATCATAATATTATTTTTGATAGACGGTAGAGAGAAAACAAATGAAAACATAATTGATATCTTTAATCGGTTACAAATTATTATTGTGTTCAATGTAGTCAATATAGTAGGTCAGGTCCACCAACACAAATATTCTTGATACATTTTAAGCTTAGATATAGGCATCGTTTAAAAGACTATTGATGAAAATTGACACTTGTCGATTCAGTCAGACATGTTGTCGATTGTACGACGCGATTATTAAATTAAGCCGAACACGAGTGACCGCACCCATTAGTTCATTCAAAATTTTATCTTTTGCATAATTGCAACAGAAATAAAGTTTCACTCAATTTATAAATCCATAATTTGTTATATTGATCTTATTACTTCATACGAGGAGTTAGATATTTTTATAAAACTTTTACCCCCGAATACAGAAACGCTACTTAAATTTAGGGGACTGCTTAAAAAGTTAAGTGGACACTACCTGTCAGAATTTGTATGGAAAAACGTAAATTTTGACAATACTTAAATGTTAAGCGGGACTCAAACTTTGAATAGCGTTTCTGTATTCGGGGGTTAAAGTTTTTGATAGTCTTGTGCGGTCAGCATCATAAGTTAATGTACACTGTTGTCCTTATTTAATTGATATTTAAATATACTGAATGAATATTATTTCATTTTTAACCTAGGAATATGCAGGCGTATTCTCATGATGACTATGTAAGCATAATAATATAACCAAAATAAAAAAAGACAATTGAAAAAGACTTTTGGTAATAATGTATTCTAAATGTACATACATATATAAATAAATCACGCCAATATCCCCGAAGGGATAGGCAGAGGTGAACTAGCACCCACGTTTCGCCAATTATTCTAAATGTAATGTAATAATATCTTAATTAATTAAATCATGATACTTTAATACAAAATACCAATTAACATTATCATGTATAAATCAAAACCTATTTGTTAAATTGTCAATTTTCCGCGGCTATTCTTAGTCTGGCCGTAGCACGCAATTTGTGACAAGTAACGTTAGCCATTTTTCTTTTAGCGTGTGAAAGTTATCTCTAGTTTCCCGCGCATTGTAGCTGGTATTGGTGGCATTGAAAGTTTCAAACTTAAAGGCAAAGGGATTAGCTGTGAACATTCAAAGTGTAGGTAGGCATAGATACTAAAGAGATGAAAACCATACATAATTATTAATGTAAATGTAAATAAAATAATATCTATTGGATTTTACTAGTTAACTTTTATTTTAATTATGTAGTTAATAGGAATCATGTTGTATTAGTCTTTTCAGATTACTGGATTTCATTTATTCACGCTATTAGCAATTGCGATATCGTAGAAATTATCCTCGTTTGTGGTTGCTAGAACTTTTGCAAAATGGGAATATGAATCGTCCATAAAATACAGTAATGTTTAGTTAAAGTAACGCATTGTAATTTAACTATATATATATATATTATTCAAGTAATAAATTTAGTTTATTATATTAACTTTTGAAATAACTTATTTGGCATTTTTGTAGAATATCCTTCTATGAGAAAAAGTTGATGGACTTTTGATTTTGTGCTTTAAAAGATAAATTCAATTGGTTTGTTTGCGACAGCCTAAGCAATCATCATCATCTTTAAAATACGCTCATTACCTGAATTTACAACCAAAATACTTATCACCCCAAATATCTTTGAATATTTAAAAATAATACAACAAACATACATACATAAATCACGCCTATATCCCCGAACGAGTAGGCAGAGGTGGATTAACACCCACTTTTCGCCAAATAAGTTAGGAGGTGGCGAGCCTATTGCCATATATCGGGCACAAAAGTCGCAGTAGGTACATTGCTAGGTATAAGAGAAATGCTGCCCATTCCTCATCACTGATTTATCCTTAGTCGCCTTGTACGACACCCACGGGAGAGATTTGGGGTGGTGACAATTGTATTCTACTCTGCCGTCACCACACGGCCAAAATAATACAAAAGCTAACAATATTTGAGTCAATTACTTTCTTACCTCAAAATTTAATCTTGTGGTTATTTAAAGTTGTATACGGTGAATTATCAGGTCAATATTAATTCAATATCATTGAAAGTAATCTGTAATCTGATAAATACGTATAATTATTGGTGTAGTGGTTGTTTATTAGATCAGGAACGATATAATTTCATTGCTTTTTAGTCATAATATTAAAATTTTCTTATTAGTTCTTGTTGCACTTTGTAAATTTGTATTTCGATCATTTACCAATAGATGGAGCTAGTGGCATGTATAAAGAACGCTACTGACCAACATTCTTTCATATTAATTTAAGAACTTTGATCAGTTAAAAGGTTTATATTTTATATGAAAATGCTGTATTTCGTTAATATGATATTGTAGAGAGCTATTGAATGGTTTGGTTTTGTTATTTGATTGCTGTACGTACAGTCAGTACAAGTACTACCATGTCACAATAAACATTTTGGTGGCTTAAACTATTTTACAAGAGCAAACGTTGATATGACAAAGTATTTAAGTGTTAATCTACTATTAAGTATGTTAACCGTACTATACTAACCACAGATATATCAATATAAATATATTAAATTGATATATCTGTGATACTGACCTTACCTAGCCTATAGATATAATATAGGTAATTTTTAATACCTACTTTTAGGATTACAAATATACGGAATCTTTTCATAATGTAAGTAATATACCAATTAAAGCAGCTAAGTATTAGTTGGTAATGTAAGTATAACATACAAATATATTGTAGCTAACTACCGGTAACTAACTAAAAGTAAGTAGTTTGGGACAACAATTACGTTATTTCTTATTTCTGGAGACCAAAATTACGTTATGTTTCTTTTCCAATTCTATGTTTGCTCTTTATATTTATTACGGTCAATAGGAAAAAAACATAATTAGGTATATTACAGCTAAGATTGAATTTTACCTGAACCACTATAAAAAAACAGTTAATCAATATGCAAAGTTAATTAATTTCACAATTGACGTAAATCTGTCAATTTTGTTTCTCATGAGTCTCATGACTATGTCGTCCTTAGCTAAGTGATTGACACTAGTTTATCACTAATTTATCAGTAATGAAGGTTGTATAGATACCTCAACTAAAGAGAGTCACCTAATTTCTATAATATTATTGGTGAATTGATAAATAAGGCAATTGGAATAAGATTTGCACCACAGAAGCCCTACATACTAACTCTTATTTTTACTGGAGGAGGGCTTAGATTAAACCACCAAAATTCAGTGAACAAATCGCTAAGAGATAAATGTTATTATCCTATTACCAAAAGACGCCAAACGCACCTATCCAATTATGTGGTGTTTTGTGCCTAATTAATGTACAGACAACCGCAGGTTAGGCTTATTGAAGTTGTAATCTTAGAATAATTTTCAACCTTATCGTGTTTAACGCAAGGGGCAATTTCTTAAGACAGTTTGACAATTTATGTTGCTGTTAGTCGAATTTTTCCAATCGATATTTAGCCTTATGTCTTTAATTATTAACTGCAAAATTGATCTCGAAAGGTATTTTGCCATAACTTACCGTGCAGTTCACAGTACTGTGTATTAAAAGTGTTAGTTATATATGTACATTTATTGCAATCCGTTTTAGTATAGAATGCTGCCATAAGCAGGACTCAAACTTTGAGTAGCGTTTCAGTATACGGGGGATAGATATTGATTTTAAACGCAATTAATTTGTTGAAAAATTTTATCTGAGAAAGTCCATTTCTTAATTTGTTCTTAATTGGTCCACAGTTACCATTGGAGTCATATTTCACGTATAGCTCTTACCCAGAAGGTACTGTCACTCACGCAAAACTCGCAAAATTGCATCCTCACTTGACACATCGCAAACGCGACATCTATGAGCGAAGCTGCTAACTTCAACGTACTGAAATGCGTTTACAATCTTTATTATCGGCAGCGGTAATACAAATTTAGTTCTTGCCCTACAAAAAGCGTTTCTCCTTTCATAATAATAAGAATACGTCGAGTCTGTTGCCGCCGTTCGTTCGTTCGATACACGGACGGGCGCTTGTCTGTGTGCGTGGGCCGCCCGGACCGCTCCCCGCGCCCCCTAGCTTTCTGTTCGCTTATATAACGACATACCTACATAGCGCGGTAAATAAAACTGCGAATAGCGCTCCGTGCTGCCATCTAGCGACAAGGAGACTGACCGCCACAGAGTATATAGTATGTTTCAGATTTTCATGTTAGATACATTACGTTTGAGGATCAAATTATTTTAGGGCCTCCTTTGTCTAAAATTCGATTTCTTTGGCTATATACAGGGAGCCACATATTTATAATTTATCCATAATCTTAGGTTCCTTCATCCGATTTCACGTAGCACCGGGATCGCGTTGATGTCTATTGCAAATTGCAAATGCTATTTTGTAACTAGCGTGGTCTAAAATCTTGAAAGATTTGTTATTAATATTGTAGGTATTAAACGTTCAGTATTAAAGTAAATATTAAATCGGTCGCAGTACTTTTATCAACGATCTTGAGTCATTGTGATTACTTGGAACAGTTTTATCGATAATTGGAAATGGCATAACGTAGTGGCAGCGGTATATATATTCAAGAAGAAAAGTTTATTCTTTATTAATGTGATTTTAACATTATAATACTTTTAGAATAATAAATAGAGAGAAAAAAAATGGCAAAATATGATCTGATGTAGGAATTGAAGCATCGTCTTTTGCAATCCGAGCGAGTAGGTCGGTATTTTTCTTAAAAAGTTCATTTGTAAAATATTGAAAATACATAATTATTTTTAAAATGATTTAAAGGGGTAGTTTTTTTGTAGTGGACACTAGATTACTTACGAATATATATATTGGTATAATAATAATGTATAAAGAAAATAATCCCTAAAATATTTAAACAACCAAGTACCAATCCAACCACTCCCCCTAATATATTACAATATTGAGAGAAAATTGTAAATAAAGCTAAAAATTATGAACCTTGTAAATGTTACGAATGTATTTGGTTATTTTCTCGTGTTGTATTAAACTACACTCCAGCCATTAACAATTATTGAGTGTCTTTCAATAAAAAATACAAAAAAAAAAATCTTACCATACTTTTTTTTAAAGTGGCTAATAGTTACGATTTTCCAAAATGGATAATGTACTTAGTTTAGAAAATACGTCTTTCTTATTTTTAAATATACTTACTGCCGCACTCAGAGACGTCAAATGACGTTAATGAGTACTTAACGTCAAAAAAATGACAATTCAAAACTAGTTGCTATTCTTGCCGGGTCTATGGTCTAGATTTGAATGAACATTTTTGACATTAAATACTCATTAAAGTTAATTGACGTCTCTCAGTGCGGCAGTTAGTCGATAAAGAGACACGTCAAACGCCGTTTTTTGTCTTGTTAATTGTTAGAGGTAGTAGTAGTATAGGTAGGAAGATTTTAGAATGAAATGTTATAAGATCATTTACATGTTTTCTAGGTCGCCGTGAGACTGGTCTGCGGCCGTGGCATCACGCGTGAGGCTGCTGCGACGTTTTGCGTCAGGGGACTGCGTATTCTTCGCTCTACGCAGAATCGTCTTACGGCGGGTCCCAATATTCTATCTACAGTTAAAAGTTAGCTTACTAAAGTTTAGTTACCTGGCATTTTTTTGTTGTATTACGATAAATAACAGAAATTGCTAAGTACGTCTATCTTCAACTGTTGATAGAATATTGGGACCCGCCGTTAGGATACTATACTCTTATATAAATTGTAGATTAACTGCCGCACTCAGAGACGTCAATTAACTTTAATGAGTATTTAATGTCAAAAATTTTCATTCAAATCTAGACCATAGACCCGGCAAGAATAGCGACTAGTTTTGAATTGTCATTTTTTGACGTTAAGTACTCATTAACGTTATTTGACGTCTCTGAGTGCGGCAGTAATATCTCTTGCTTCAGAGTAGTTACGAATTTTGAAAGCTGAATTATATTGTCACGTCACTTAGGTACATACATTTTATTATGTATGAGTACAGAATATTTCATTTTATAACAAAATGTATTGTAGCCCTGCCTATAAATATAAAAATACAAAATTGTTGTTGATTGTCCCATGAAGCAAATCTTCGATTAGTTTTAAAATACATTTAACTAAAGTTACAAAAATTAATATATTCAAATTAAATTCTTACCTAATTTTGACACTTAGAGAATAATTTTTGTGTGAGAGTAAGAAATATAAATAAAAATCTTAATAATTTGGATGTTAAGTTCACATTCAATTTAATCTCTGTACTATCCAGTCGTGTCATTTCATTTTATATGATAAAAGAACATGTTTTCGCTCTCTTAATTTTCGCAGACAATGTTCAGACACATTCAAGAGAGATAATGGTTTTTCCCCTGTCGAATATAGAGAGCCTACTTCTGGGAAACTACCTCCAGCTATCAAATATCACTGATTATAATTATGCCGTAGTGTTAATTACCAGTTCAGTGTTTAACACAACAGGAGCACATCACTACTGTTGTGTGTGCGGTGTGAAGATGATGAGAATTCATTTTGTGATTGAAGGGGGATTTGATCTTTAGATTGGCAGCCTTTTACTGCTCCGGTGGTGATGGCGGATGGATCTCTGAATGGCGATGCAAGAAAACACCCAGGTCAGAAAGCCACCTTCTTTCAGACCTCGGTGGTTTCTTACATCGCCGACAATTTCCATCAGGTAAAGTAGAGTTGTCTGTCGTACGGCAGTTAATTGGATCTCGTCTAATAGGGGGCGAGCATACTGCGTATTAGGCACGTAAGGCTTAATGTAGACGACGCCGGAACCGCACCGGACCGGACCACATGTTGGTGTATACGAATCAAAACCGCGCCTGCGCCGCACCATGCCGCCCCGACGCCGCGTGTTTTATTTTGAAGCGGCGGTTACAGTTCAGTAAAGCATTGCCAATAAAACTGTACAGACGTCTGCATTTCATTTAAAAAATATGATATTTTACAATGTTACCTTTGGTTAAAAAAAATAAAGTGTTACTTATGTATGGAGACGAAAAAAAAATTATAAACGTAAGAGACCATTTTGGGTAAGGCGGCCCGATACGTACGCGGTGTCGGTGCGGCTCCGGTGCCGTGCAGGTGCGGTTTTCATTCGTATACACAAACATGCGGTCCGACGCCGATGCGGTTCCAGCGTCGTAGATCAGATTATTTTTTTAAATGTAATAATGAAATTATGTTTTTGTTCATCACCACCAGCCCTTTAATGACTCCATTGCTGGGCCACAGGCTTTCCTTATGGGTGGAAAAATATAGAGAGAAAGGTCCAGAAACAACCAGGGGTCTGATGCGTCTTGTCCTGTTTTCACATAGAAACTTTTTCGTTTACTATGATTTTGTGAAGGATTTCGGCAGGTTCGTGAATGATGACGATGGATCGATGTATTGAAAAAGTCCTATTCATATGTGTACTCGATTTTCAGCTGTTGATAATGTCGTGTGGTCGTCACGCAACCGTCACTTCTACACTATGTAGACTACAAAAACGTCTGTGGAATAACCCCTGTAGAACTACGGATTACCTATGACAATGTGTTTAAAACTAAATATAATTTTTTTAATTTTTAAAAGAAATATTTGGGTATATTTAATCTATGAGCTTCGTACAAAAGACTTGATCCTCAAATCAAAGAATAAGCCTTGAATAGCAAAAGCGAGTCGTCTTTGAGGAAAACATAGCTTGTTCCTGATGCTATTATAATACGGTTATTAATAAAGGCAACTGGAGCGATACTGACTTGCGACGAGCCGTGAGCGAGCACGTAAAAATGGCTCCAGTCACCAAGGAATAGGGTCCCTTTAATTATTGCTTTTTTATTTGTAACGCCCGTGCGATTTCGGTTATAACAAAATTGCGCACTGGACCACATGGCCTTTCTATGTGTTGCGGTAATTAAACTTACTGGTGACTATTTGATAGGTCACAAGTCTGGGTTTAAAATATCCACCAATCTGAAATGGGCCAGTGTGGTGGTAACGTGGTAATGGCCTTTTCTCCCTATATTGTTTCTTCTAGTAAAGCAGTATTAGGGACATTATAGGGCTGGTAATGAAAGTTGAGTGCCGTGTGGTGATGGTATTGAGAATACAGATTTCCCCCCCTATTACATAGTGGCTTTCGAGGGGGCAACTAAGGGAGCTACGGTTTGGTGGAACGGTCAGATTGCTAGCTATCGGCCAAGGGTTCGAATCCTGGTAGGGGCAAATGTTTGTGACGAATACAGATATTTATTTGTTCTAGGGTCATGGTTGTCTATAAGTTTATCTAGATAATAATTAAAATTTTTATACAGTTACTTTATTACAGTTACTAGATTATTTTATTACATAATTGTGTTACTGTCAAAACTTTTAGCCGGTCTAAACCTCTTTTGACTGATTTTCTCAGTCAATCAAAATATTTTTTTTTTAGAAAATGTAGGTTACTATAGCGACCCCTGTGACACTTAACAATTCAATTATGTCTAATTGAGATACTTAATGATTTGTTAAATAAATTTTATAATATATATTATGACTTTGACAGTTATTTAAAGACATCAACGCGAGCGAAGCCGCTGATAAAAGCTAGTGTTTAAATAAAGAATAGAGTTACCTAGTATTCTTTCAAACACACAACCCCAGTTCAGCCGGAATTATCACTTCGCAACAATATTATGCAATATTAAACTTGCTCTGTTAAATAGTGTAATGCATTGTATAACCTATCACTGGTATAATTTGCTAGGAAATTCCCATTAGGACCTGGGATATAAGGCCACAGATACTTTGTTTTTAGTGATCTTATTCATTAGGACTTGTTGTTGTAAAGTTACCTCAAACACTGGTTAAAGGGCTCGATAGCGCAGTGGCATAGCGCACTCGGCCTGCGATTGCGTAAACTAAGCAACGTTCGCTAAGGCTGGTCCTTGGATGGGTGACCAAAAACACATTCCGGGCCGCATCTGCAGTCGTTAATACCCACCAATCCGCAATAGGCCAGTGCAGTGGGATATGGGATATGGTCGATTTTCCCATTTTTCTTACATCCATAGGGAAGGCATGTGTGTGCCCTAGCAGTGGGTACATTAAAGGGCTGGTGAAGATAAGGGTGTTATACAAGGTGTAATCATATTTAAAGGGGTTATTCAGGCCATCAAACTGAACAACTTTCGCTGAGGGACCAAAATCGAAACCTCAGAAAAAAAAATCACTTCCCCATACTAAGCCGAGAACCCGGTGACATATCAGTTTGTATGGGTCAGTGTTTATTTTTTCTGAGATTTCGATTTTGTTCCTTTAGCGAAAGTTGTTCAGTTTGATGGCCTGAATAACCCCTTTAAATACGAGTACACCTCTCTGTTACACCCAGTATATGTTCCAGGAATGCTGCTATCTGTTCCAATATTTTATAGCCCTCTTGTCTTCTCTTGTACGTCACCCACGTAAGAGAGGAGTGGTGACAATTATATTCTGTTCTGCCGTCACTACACGGTGTCACTTAAAAGGATAGTTACGGATTTTTTAGAGAAGGCAAGACTTTGGAGTTTCCCCAATCCTGGAGAAGTCATGGGGATTTTCTCAACGGTAGGAAATTCCTCGGGGAATTACCGCCGTCGAAAAGCCTTCGGTGCTTTAATGGGAAGCAGGGAAAATGCGGCCCAACATGTACACCATCGCTTAAGGGAGAGTTTAGTGCAGTAGTCAAAACCAAAACTCAAAACAGAAAATATTTTTTTACATTTATAATGCTTGAATAAAAATCAATAAAAATAACAAATACCTGTGGGTGTACATAAAAAGAGGTTAGAAAAATAATATATTCCGTGTGGTGACGGCCGTGCAGAATACAATTGTCACTACCCCATATCAAAAAATTGGTACCACCGTGGCGACCGTCGTGTTAAATGTAAGGAAGAGTAGATCTGTCAAAAATTTACATTCATTCGATAGAAACGTTTTATGCCGCTTGGCTCGGCACCCTGTACAGTACTATCTTTTCGCCAAGGTGGTTGGGATGTCACGTCGCGTGGGCCGAGTGTAGGCTGTTTGGGAAGACGGAGAAAGTAAACCAGAGAACCTTCGCATTAACCGGTGTACGGTCGGCAACGAAAACAGATTAAATTTTAAGAACATCAAAAGGACATAGTTTGTTTTAAATGAAAAAAACTTTATAAAGGAATAAAATTAAATTAGATTCGTTTTTGATTATCAGCAGCCCTTTAACGTCCCCACTGCTGGAGCACGGATCTTCCTTACGGATGGAAGAATATAGGGAGAAAGGTTCGGTGTATTAACACCCACGATTAGTCTTTTTTTGTATTTATTGTTTCTTTTGTACTTTTTTATATTCTGGTCTGTTCAGCATGGACATGTCATGAGACAGGATGCGACAAATGTGACTAAAATTTTATCAACATTCATAATGTTGATGGATGTCAAAAAAGAGATTTTAATGATGATGAGTGTGGATAAGGAGATGACGAGTGACCGAAAGAAGAGAAGGACACACTTCCTGACCCTGAATTGGATGGGATAAGGGCAGGTTGATGCTATTGATGATTTTGCTCTGCCGTCACCACACACGGCTTATCACATTATTATCACTGCGAAAGAAGACTCCATTTAAGTAACTAGGTTACTTTCCTATTGCCCCCAGATTTCTTCGCTCACATATGATTCAAGAAGAAGAAGAAAAAATACACAGTAATATTTATAATAACCAGTCCACGCAGGTCCGCCATGCGCGCACTGTGTTTACAAGCCCGCGTTGGCGCTCTACCAAAACTGACGTCATGCGTAGAGTTCACGAGACTCAACTTGAAAACTGTTGTTTGGCTGACAGGAATATTTGGACGCCGCCTTTTCACAAATGGAATTGGAGATTATGGTGGCTTTTATCTAATTGTCGCCTTCTCTAGCGCAAAATTTTTGGCGGGGTAGAATCTAAAAATTTTAAGAATAATAGTTTTACAAAGAATATACAAAGAGCGATAAAACAATGAATGTCTATGTATTTGACGCCCGAGCCTAAGGCGAGGCTATCTGAGGCTTTCTTTTTTTATCGCTCGCGGTAAGATCATAGTTTTGACGGCCGCCTTGGTCGAATGCTCAGATTGCTGGGTATTGGTCAAGAGGTCCCGGGTTCGAATCCTGGTAGGGGCAAACTTTGTGATGACCACAAATATTTGTTTCCGAGTCATGGTTGTGTATATGTTTATGTAGTATATTTTCAACATTTTATATACATAATTATATTAAAAATATGTCCGTCATCTAGTATCCATAACACAAGTGCTTAGGCTACTTACTTTGGGCTAGATGAAAGGTGTGAGTGTAAAAAAAAAATATTATTTTATGTCACCCCTAACCAGGAAGTGGGATTTTCAAAAAAAGTCCGCTTTATGGTCAGGTATGGATAGCGCAGTGGCTTTGCGGGCTTGGTTTCCGATTCGCTAAGGTCGGTCATTGGATGGGTGAACAAAATATTCCTCTATGCTTCGTAAGGCACGTTAAGCCTGCATCTGCAGTTCTTAATACCCACTAATCCAAACTGGGCCTACCGTGATGGGTTATAGCCCAGGCTACTTATTATTCTTCCATCCTTAGGCCCAGCAATGACATTAAAAGGGCTGGTGATGAAAATAATGGTGAAAGATATGGGATATTTACCGCACGTGTATATCTGGAAACTTCAAAGAAGACTCGAATTAAGACCCATCGACCCAAAGAAGGTCCATCACCCTCCCCCCATATTCTATTCTTAAGAAAGCTCTGTTCCCCAGCAGTGAGGAGATTGGTAGACTGGTGATGTTAATGGTGATGAAAGTAATTAAAATATGTCAGTGATACAAAAATAAAACTATTTTTACTATTCAGCTCGCGTGTGGGTGTTTGTTATTGTTGGTTTATTTAGTATGCTATGAATGCCAGTTTGGTGTAATGGCCAGAGCGCTGGCTGTCGGCCAAGAGGTCCCGGGTTCGAAACCCTGTATGGGCAAATATTTGTGTGGTGAAGTTTGAATGAAACATATTATCTTCTATATACTTATGTATTTAAAAAGAAATGCTCTCCGTTTGTCCCGCTAAAACTCGAGAACAGCTGGGCCGATTGAGCTGATTTTGGTTTTGAAATTATTGTCTTGGGCCAGGCAAGGCAGGAAAGGTGAGAAAATACGAAAAAATTGCGACGAAAATAGTACAAACAACAATTTCATTTTACCATATAGGTAAACTGCTTCCCTGTTAAACATTTGACGTAACCATGGCTATGGGATAATTTATAAGGCATAACAACGAATTCCGGGTCAGCTAGTAATATTGTATTTATAGGTATATAGTTATTAGCAATATTAAAATATGTCCATATAGTGACCATATTATGAGAATATTACTAATAAATTATACCTAACCTAAAATATGTAACATATAAAAATCTCGTGTAACAGTGTTTGATATAGAACTCCTCCGAAACGACCTGACCGATTTTTAAGGTAGGTCTGAGAATAGGTCGTACTAGGCAATTTTTATACCTCTAGGTGTTAAGGGCGAAACAACGTTTGCTGGGGCAGATGGCTATATTTAAGATTGTATAAATGTACAAAATAGTAATAATTACTAATTATGTACTTGTATTATCATTAAATTTAAAAAAAAAATCTACTGCTCTCTCGGAGTTTAAAGGATCAAAGAGATGCCATACAGAGGAATCGGTGGATTATCCTGGCGTATCGGACCATTTCACTGTCATCAGATTTTCTCCAATAAAATTTAGTTTGACATTTAGTTGACACTACGAGTGGTATCGTGAGCAATCTCATCTAATGGTAAGTACAAAAGTTTATTCGTATTCCAAGCCAATACTTCGTATTCCAACCGTTTGTCTGATTCGGGTTTCGAAAGGAATAGTGAAGGCGACCAAGAAAGTGGGCGACATGTGAGGAATTAACCCCAAAAATTCGCCAATTATCTTGAGTCCCATGTAATTGGTGACGAGCCTATTGCCAAATATCTGGCACGTACATCTAATTATATAGCTAGGAGGTATAAGAGGAACCGTCACCTTGTTCGACACCCAGGGATTGGGGGTGGTGACAATTATATTCTGCTTTTCACCACGGCACTAATTATTATGAAATAATAAACTCTAGCCATAATTACGTAAGCTATTCATCGACTGAATCAATTTGGGGTTTCTTCTTTAGTACCTACCTACAAAGGCGGGCGGCAGTTTAGGTGGAGAACAAGCGCGTAGGACTACGTAATCTAAAGGTTCCTGTCCACTGGCCGAGCGAGCTGGAAATCTTCAGCGCCAATCGAGCAACTAAAACTGCAAGCTACTGAATATGTTTGAGAAGACTATATTTTTGGTATAAAAGCGAGAAAAAGTAATAAGGTGTTGTTCCTCTTTTTATAGCGCAACGGTAAAATAGTTGCTATTTTCATTGAAACCAAGTTATTTCTAATGAATTTAAAACAAATGACCAAAAATTGCATTGCCCCATAAAGACTGCGCGGCAAAAATCAAAAGTAAAACCTAAACCTAAAAATATTACTCTTACTTTTGTTTATAGTTTCTATGTAACTATCCCTTTATATTAAATTCAAGGATACCTTATAACATATAATAAAAGGTAAGGTAAAAAAAAATAAAAAATATTTATTATTTTGGCGAGAATAATAAGTTTCATCATAATGTAAAAAATAGGGTGTTTCAACAATGATATTATATATATAATATCATTGTGTTTCAAGCATTAGTTTAAATTTAAGGCAGGACAGGTGAGAAAATACGGAAAAATCGCGAGGGAAATTGTAAAAACAGCCATTTCATTTTACCATATAAACTGCTTTCCTGTCCAACTTCTGACGTAACCATGGCTACCAAATCGTAACCATGGCTACGCGACCATATAAATGGCATAGCAACGTATGCCGGATCCACTAGTAATTTATAAGACAAATACTGATTAAACTTCTTAATAATTATTAATTGGAATTTTAACGTCAGTATTTCCAATATACTCCACTACTACTCAGAGTTCTTACAGTTACTTTCCCTTTATCGAAGAGTCATCCCATCTGAAAGGATAGTGATAGTATAGCTACTTGTAATGTTTAGAATGAAGTACGCTTGTAAAAATTAGTAGAAGAAGATATAGTATTAGATAAACACCTTATGATGATAAAATAAAATTCTTCTCATTTTTGCATTTCATTTGTTCGTAGAAAAATTATACCTTTTATAACTACACTATATTTATTTAGTAACGATAGAGCCGAATATTATTGTCACCACCACTCTATCTCCGTAGAAGACTTGAATTTTTTTATAAAACTTTATTCCGAGGTTTTCTGAGGCTTTGTATAAAAAATAATGTCCCAATAATGTTTTGAGGAGCTTGATGGCGCAGTGGCTTAGCGCTCGGTCTGTGCGTCAACTAAGCAATTTTCGCAATGGCCAGTTATTACATAAGTGACCAAAAATATTATATTCCTTAGTGCTTCGGAAGGCACCTTAAGTCGTTGGTCCATGCTGCACCTGCAGTCGTTATACCCACGAATCCGAACTGGGTCAGCGTGGTGGGTTATGTACCATCATCCCTATATTCTTCCATCCATAGGTAAGGCCTATCTCCCAGCAGTGGGAAAGGGTTGGTGATGAGGATGATGTTTCTCGCATCGCATACTTGATTGCGTCAACTCGTTGCTACTGGCAAACAGGCTTTAGTTACACGCTCAACTGTGGGATGTAAACGTCAAGAATTCAGGCAACAGACAGAACCTGAATTTATTTATTTGCCATCTTTATTATTAGCTAAAATTCTAATGCCTGTTTTGCATTCTTAACATTAGGGGTAGGTACCTTAATTCAATAATGTATTCATAGTTTAAGTGAATAAAGTAATTCATATTGTTTCCATGCGGGCCTGGGAGCAAAAAAATACATTAAAAATAAGACATTTTTATTTGTGGTAAACCAAAAACACATGGTTTATGGGGGTAGTTTAACTAGCCCAAACCAAATAGCTTAAGCACTTGATATTTATAAATAATGTAAATGCAACCATGACTCTAGAACAAATGTTAGTGTTCATCACACAAACATTATGCCCATCCATATCAAGAATCGAACCCGGGACAGACCCTGAACTGTCTTCATCATACTGCAACATTTTAAGTTAAGTTACAAAGAAAGAGAGGAAGCCCAAGGTGCTTCGGAGAAAGTCTTATGTGAAATTTCACGGCTCTCGATACAGTAGCCTCCGCGATACAGTAGCGACCTAATGATTAAGACATTAGAGTTGAACTTGAAGCGAGAAAGTTTTGGGACACTATTAAAAATATATTGGTGCTGTGTCAAATAACTCGCCATATTTTTGATTCTTCAACCTTATACAGTGTGTCCCTGGATAAAACGCAATCCTGCAAGGGGCTGAAACTAGATATAAATTATCGACAAAAAATATATAAAATTATTGCAATTTTTTATTAATCAATTCAGATATTCATTACTTTCTGTATACAAAAAACTCAATTCTTAAAAAAGTAGGTTGTTCTATTTATGTAAAATAAAAATAATAATTATGTCAAATACTTTATGTACATGATAAAATAACAAACAGGCCACAAAACACTGTATATCAGGTCGCAATTTTTATTTTTTGTACATAATATGCACTCTTTTGAGCTATTTGTTTTAATCCCCTATTACCATAAAATATTTTTAGTTCTTATTATTTTCTATCATAATTGCTTCAAAATAAAGTCTAAAAAAAATCTAAATTAATACTTTAAAATAGCACTAGCTAAGAGCTTACAAAGTTAACTTCTAATCATTTTTAATAATCATAGTCAATTTTAAAACTGTGTATACAGGTTGTTATTTAAGTTAAGAGTCTAGATTTCATTTCAAAGCTCATATCATAGAAAATAATAATAACTACCAAAATTTTTATAGCATAAAAAAGTGCATTTTTGTAGAAAAAAAATATGTCCTGATATCCAGTGTTTTGTGGCCTATTTGTTATTTTATCAAGTACTTAAAGTATTTGATTTATTCATTGCTTTTATTTTACAAAAATAGAACCACTAGGTATTTTTTTAAAGAATCGAGTACATAGAATACATAGAGTCTACAGAAAATAATAAATATCTGATTAAATTAATAAAAAATTGCAATAATTTTCACATTTTTTGAAATATGTTTTTTGTCGATAATTTATGTTCTAGTTTCACCTCCTTGCAGGATTGCACTTTATCCATGGACACACTGTATACTGGTCTGCCCTAAGCATGCTGAATATTATGAACATGCCTCCACTGATATTCTCAAAACTACTTTTAGTATTAAAAAAATCACAGTTTACTTCCTCGTAGCTTCTATAAGTTTCTCAACGATCTGTTGTAATTTAATTGTTCAGATGATTGAGGAATATCCTCATTTAGGTATTGCTTTATTGAATACTGGTTACATACTCATCGTACTTGCAGAAGATCGACGATAGAGTGACTTGGCTACCATTATGACAGAACTTATGAATTATCTGTGGCTGTATGAACCCATAATATTCCTGCCTTGTAAGGCTAGCACGAGACTTTTTTTTTTTTTACGGAGTGGACTGCCTTTGGCACCATATCAGCCGCTAGCTAAGCGGCTGACGTGTGTGGGGCTCGCCCGACTCTCTCGAGTCGGGAATACCCACTAAACCACTCCGGTGTTCCCGTAGCCCTTCAAGCGGGGAGAGTCTGAGATCCGCCGTGAGGCAATTCACCAGTCTCTCCCCAAAAGGCTAGCACGAGACCTGGATAAAGTCTCTCTCTACCACTTGGCAGTGTTTTAGTGGGAGCTAGAGCGAAAGGAAAATATTTTCTTATCCCCGAGGAGATTTTCTCCACGTCCCGTGCTAAGGGGCTGGTCCCATAAGATCGGCGAATTATGTTTCCTCTTTCATATTGGTCAGACGTCATAAATCTGTCTGCTCCCTTTTAATTAATTTTATCTATCTATCAAATTAATAGAATCAAATTAATACTATCAAATAATTAATGAATGTACAGAAAATTTTGGAAAGGACCATCTCGAGAGACCGATGAACGGAGAGGGTGATTGGGATGCTTAGGTTTTACAGCCTGCCGCCTGCCTGACACCAACCTTTTTAGGTGTGCGTTTTGTTAGTGGTTTGCCCTCTGCTGATTGTGTGTCCAAGGTGCATTGGTAAATACCTACTATTATTACACCGTTTTTAGGTCCATAATGCAACATATTGTGCACTCGTGCATAATATATTACGTACTAGTGCGTAATGGTATTTTTTTAATGCTTTTTTTTGTTAAATTCTCCCTATATTTTTAGGGAAGCATAGGGTCTAGCCCATACAGTCATGTCTTTAGTATATTTAGTCTGTATTCATGTCTGTGAAATGAATACTAGGTACTTTTACGACAACCCTATTGTGAATCGGGGCTGGCACATTCTATGTTATCTTTAAAATATTATAGATAGATAGATCATATTAGTAAGTATTACAGAAAATAGAAGAAATAGGGGTTTATGAATTTTAAAGGTTTTATGAAATACCAAGTCTCTTAGTGGGTAAGTCTTACCATCACCATACAGCAATAAGATTCCAAACATTAGTATTTTAGAGATCGTCTTACACATAAGATGACTCTACATTATTTCCATTCTCATTACAAATCATTAAGATTTACGCTAAGAGATTTCTTACGTGAAACTAATTTTACAGTTTTCGTGAGTAAATAAATACAATTTGTTTGTAAACAGGTAAAAATCCCGCAAAATTTTCTAAAATATCAGTTTTCTCAGTATCACCACTTGACGTAACCATTGGAAAAGTTGCTTCGTCTCCAATATCGAGAGCCATCACGCCAATCCACTAAGCCTTTGCGTAACGCGAAATGATAACGAAAGATTTCAACTCGGGGAACATAACTTGCTTATGTCCTTTATATAACCACACGACGATACATTGTGAGTTCAACAGTCACGCAACAGAGTTGCTTTTCGCTTAACTGCCGCCTTATTACGCATAGAGATACCGCTAAGTTTTAATTTGCTATTTTAAACATTTAGCTAAGCAAAGTTCAAGGGGACTTTAGTTTCTGCTCCAAAGCTGATTGACGGACGCCTGTGTCGGCCGCCAGATGGCGTGCCACGAATTGGGGTTACATTGCGCATATCATACTGGGGACGTTACATTGTTCTGCTACGCGAACCGCAGTGTATGCCGTGAAAAATGTAGAGTCAGCGGTCGCTTTATTTACATGCGATAAGCGTTGGTGTTGCTACTTCTGTTGTATATAATTTAATTGTAAAAAAACATACATAACATAAATCACACCTATTCATGGCGAGCCTATTGCCATCTATCGGGCACGTAAATCGCAATATATTGCTACGCAGTATAAGAGGCACATTACTCATCGTTGTCTTCAACCTTTTTTGTGACTATATTTTTCCATTCATAGGGAAGGTCTGTTCACTAGCAGTGGGGACATTTAAGGGCTAGTGATGATGATGGTGAGAGGTGTAATAACACCCACATTTTGCTTATGAAATATCCCAGCCTATTACCATTCACCGGGAACTTAAATCGCAGTATTTTGCTCGATAGTAACATCGCTGCCTATTCCTCGTTTTATTATACCTAACTCTTAGTCGCCTTGTACGATACCCGCGAGAGCGGTAGGGGTGGTGACAATTGTATTCTACTCTGCCGTCACCAACATTAAACATCACGACCTGGATTAATGAAGCTACAATGCTCAATTAATATAGGTCGTTAACGGAAACCATTGTAAAGTCAGAAATCAGCAACGGAATATGACGTCCATAGCATAGAACAGTCACGGAGAGAGATCCTGGGTCACCAATCACTGCCGCAACCATCGCCTAAGTTCCATTGTTTCCAAATGTGACCTAGAGCGCTCAAAAACCCACCATAGATCGCCGAGTGAAACAAATCGATCAAAATCAGCTTAAAGATTTTAGCCACTAAAACTTGCAAAAATTCCAAATACAGTTATTGATTTTTATTTGATAATCAGCTGAGTTGAGCGCTGGTTGTCGACCAAGAGGTCTCGAGTTCATACCCGGCAGAAGTAAATGTTTGTGTGATGAACACTAAGATTTTCTTCAGTCATGTTTTTTAAAATGTTTTTGTAGGTAGTATTATATAATTAATTTTATATATTTAATATAGTTATTATGAATATTTATACGTCATCTGGTATACACAGCATTAACGCGAAAAACAAGCTAATCACTATGGGCTATCCAATGGCTAGCTAGCTAGTGATATCGGTGTGAGTGTAAGAAATATTTATTCATGATTTTCATTTAATGTGTATTACTACTTAAGTATTGCAAAAAACATAATAAATATTACGCAATACATTATTTTAGTCGTTGCTGATGAAAATTAATTTCCCATTAATGTTATATTAGGTTCAGGAAGCGAATCGATTTCCTTTGTGAGTAACGTACACAGGGCTACTTTTGGAACGTTCAGTATTCCAGTAGTTGGGTATTGATTGTGATTTTGTGGCGGATAACCAATGGCCGTACCGTATTCTTTTTGAGATGCCAATACCACCATTGCCATGACCTGAAGACCCGAGCGCGGTCACTAGATTCGCTAGCCATGGACTTGTTTCGCTATGAGCAGAAACACTGCGCGCCACCACGCGACTCTAACCCCTACCACCCACGACTCTAAGCCCCTTTTGCGTCGTTATCACGCGGCTGATAACACGCGAGAACGTCGAATCGTAAACGAAAACATATGTTTACAATCGCATGACCTAGTCAGCCGCGGGCGCGCGCGGTACCCGTGTCCGCGGAACAAAATCCGCGTCGCCAAAAAGAGGCGGTATTTCAAAATACCCATTTCGGAATTTCAGGACCGAAATCAACTTCATAACAATTAACGATACGACCCCCCGCTTCTAAATTCCACGCCCGGAGCGTGCCCGCTATACGTGGCGATACGACGCCTTCGCATAGATAGAATAGAGAGCGGTTTCGGAACGCACCCGTACAGGCGGCGCGGCGGCGCTGTGTGCGCGCACTGCTGTGTGCGTGCGTGCCGACGCGCGCACACTGGCGCAGCGCCGGTGAGCGCTGTTCACCGCACTCTGTGAGCGCAAACAACCATCTATAAGGCCACGCTATAGCTGACGGAGGGACGCCGCGCGCCTCAGGCCGGTTGCGCGGCGCTACCTTTCTTTGTTCGAATATTTACCAGGATATTTATTTTAATTCAAATACGAAAAATCTATTTGTTTATGGTGTACCTAGTACAGTTGAATAAGTTTATGTAATCAGTTATTATTTTATCACACCAATACCGAGGTTTTTTCAAGTAAATTATTTTTTTATTTAAGTTATTTTACTTTGCGACGGCCGCCTTGGTCGAATGCTCAGATTGCTGGGTATTGGCCATGAGGTCCCGGGTTCGAATCCTGGTAGGGGCAAACTTTGTGATGACCACAAATGTTTGTTTCCGAGTCATGGTTGTGTGTATATTTTCAACATTTATATAAATAATTATATTAAAAATATGTCCGTCATCTAGTATCCATAACACAAATGCTTAAGCTACTTACTTTGGGCTAGATGATAGGTGTGAGTGTAAAAATATTTATTTATTTGGTTACAACATATAGATACAACATATAACATACATACAACATATAGATTATATATTACATAAGTGTAATACAATCTATATGTATATTGTATTGATTATATAGATTGTATTATTGTATTCTCGATATTTAAACCAAATATGTAAAAGTAGCAAAACATAAATCATTGCTGTTATAGACCATAGAAATAAGATAATATGTATATTTTAATTGGAATGTTTTGATATAAATATCTGCCCGGCTAGCATGACCGCCAAAACACGATAGCCTTTTATTTTGCCGTTTTGAACTGTAAAAAAATCATTGGATTTTTGTCAGTTCAAAGCGATAAATGGCTATATTTTTCCATAATTAATCATATTTGCTTTAAGATATAGCAATTTATCGCATTGAACTCTCAAACTCAAAAATTCAATGCTTTTTTATAGTTTAAAGCGATAAATGGCAATATTATATCGTGTTTCGGTGGTCATGCTCATGCTAGCCGGGCAGGCATTATAAAATCTATTAAAATAGATTGCGTGCTGTAATGTGACTTTCCAGCATTATTTGGTAAAAGATTGAATCATTTAATGATAACATCAAATGTTTGAATAAAGATTTTTAACATTCAAAGGTTACTCTTACATACTCAATAAATGCTTTGTTGTAAAATTAATTCGTATTGTGATCAGTAAATTCTTAATTTTATATCTATATGTACTATGTTATGAACACGTTGTTTATTAGCGGCAATTGAGCTTAGAAATATATGTATTGTGTTAACCATGTTACATAACTATTAAGTATCGCATTTTTCTAGCAAATTCAGTACTATGTTAACAGCACTCTCCAGTCCCTCTGTGGTTCAGGGTTCCAGATGAAGCTCGATTTCATCTTCGGCCCTTATCGTCACTTACCAGGTGCTTATCAGGTGCGATGAAGGGCAAGACTTTCCATGTCTAGCATAAGAACAACTCTAGTTCAACAATGTTACTTATATTGCGGTGTTAGCTTCGAAACAGTTTTTATACATAAGTTTATTAGTAATTTATTTTACTCCGATGGAATTTAAATGTAATTTGCTGATAGGTTTATATTTAAGTGTAATTAGAGTTATAATAATATTAGATAATTGTTCTAGTAGTTACGGACATTTTTTTTAGCTATGCATTTTTTTTAAGTGTTAATCTTAAGTCTAATAAGTATTATTGATTTCATCCAAGAAATGGTTTGTGAAATGTCATTATTTTAAAACTTTGTTTTATATTGTTCACAAATCACGATTTTTTTTTAGATTTGTTTAATTTTGTTTACGAATGTGTACATTAAAAATGCAAATTATGGTTTTATTAATTTAAACGGTTCACAACATTGAAGAGTTACTTAATCGGAACACTATTAATGTTCAGAAGTACTCTTTGAAAAATGTGGGTCGATCACATTATTATCGAAACTTGACTGTCGGGACCAACCCCATATAGCTTCAAGGAAAGCTTACCTTACACTATATATTTTACCAAAAGAACCAATTCCACAACCCATTCTACACCTTTAAAAAATCGAAATTAAACTTCCCATACAAACTAAATAGCGAAACGGTGAACCGGCTTGAGGCGCGCGGCGCCCGGTATATTTCCGACATAATACCGCTGCGTCGAGCGATTACTACTATATATTCTATATACATTTAATAGCTATACAGGCGCGCATAGAACTGGCCGTACTTATGTGAGCGCTACGGAGCGAGCGCCGACAGCGCTGCGGCGCTACATAATGTTCGAGCGTTCTTCGTCTCGGTACTTTTGAGCGCTGCAGCGCGTTTCTGTCTCGGGGCCCGGCTTATTATTATCGTAGATTGGCGTCGGCGCAACTACACGGCGTTAGAAGGACGTTCCGTTTTAAATATCAGGTTTTATTATTATGAAGAGCGGCGCAGCGGCGTGCGGACGGCGGCGGCGGACGGTTGCGTGCGATAACATTTGACATTCGTAATTACTCGAGCGCGGAGTGTGGAGGTTGGCTCTGCGGACATTCCGGCGGAGTCCGTGGGGCCGGACAAAGAGGTCGGGTTGCGTCAGAGCGCGACGCTCACCGCCCGCCGCCGCCGCCGAATTGTGCTAGCCTTGGGTAGCCTTCCACGATTTCCACACGGCGTGCGGCATGCCCGTTTCCGTACTCCGCAGCAGCGGTCACCGCTTTAGCGGTGTCGGCCGCATGAACTCTTGACTCGCCGACAGATTATTACTAATGACGTCCAAAGTCTCATTACTCCGATCGCGCAATTATAAAGTTACACGCTTCTATCGTCATTGACTAAGCATCGCAAATTCTAGAACGTGGACTCTCCTAAAACCCATAAAGAACACACCAAGACCCACTTATTAGCCAAAACTCTTAGGCCCGCACTTAAAACCCGAAAAACCCCATCCAATTTGTTGTTTCATTTATTTCTGTCTGTTTACTAAATCCAAAATTCTCGAATGCCACCTAATGAGTCCAAAATTCAGGCGACCTTAAAACTGTCAAGAGAATAGCTGCTTTAGCAGCCGCGGAATAAGGTCGCAGATAATAAGGCCCGAGGTTGTGTACGTCAGACGATGTCAAAGAGCAGAGCCAGAGAGAGATAAAAGCGTCGGGACGGAGGAAAACAGCGCTCCGCCGAGAACTCGACTAACATTTTCTATTAGGCGAATCGAAGCGAAAACTTACCGAAGTGGTTTAATATTTTAATGAACGGGGAGATTTTTTTTTGCTAAATACCTACATATCGGCGGAAATGTTAATGTTTATTTTTGGCGCCATCGCCACCGTCCCAGTGTGAGGTGGACGTGTGTCCAAAACTGGATTCGTTGTATTGCGTATCTCTGTCTAGATTTTTACTGTAGCCTCTTTATAGTGTGCGAATCGATCTTTGTCAAGTTTCGATTGAGAAATTTGGTTTATGTGTGAAGATATTGCTTTAATTTTGTTTTCTAGAAATGTAGAGACAGGTATTCGATCCAAATTTTTTGAACAAACTCTATTAGGGTCAAATTTTAAAGGCTTAAATCAAAAATATAGTTACCACGTCGAAATGTAGAGACACTGTAATTTTGAGTGAAATAAATCTAAGAATCTCTAATTTGCGGTTCCTACATATCAAATGTTTCAAATAGACTAAAATAATACATACTTACTTCAGAAGACAGTTTAGGTTAACAATGTATCATTAAGGGCTCTTATTTAGCAAAGAAAACGTAAAAACATTACCTAATCTCATTTTTCCGTAGTCAATTTCAATAATTCCTAGCTGAAGCATAGGTTAGAAAAAATAGTCTTGATGCGGCATGAAAACTATAATTTTTCAAACTTTTCTGACAACAATTTTCTTTGTAATAAGTTTTCTAACATTTAAGTAGTGATGTCAAATAAAAATCAATAAAAATAATCAATCATAACTATTTTTAGAGGTAAAACCTCGTTTCATTCATACTTTCTAATTCTACCTACTCCAGCTCTAAGTTTTGTTAGTAAAGATTGTACTAATTTATAAATTAATTGAGTATGTCGGTGAGATACTTGCACTGGCCGGCCGCGTTTCGTTCGGGTTGGCGCGCGGTGCGTTGCGTATTGTTTCCGCGGTGGCTCGCAAATCGCAAGAAAGGGGAGCAGCGTCATCTACCTTTCCCGAGGCTGAAACGGCGGAGCATGCTGTTTTGTCGCGGGTTGCTTGCTGCCACGCTCCGCTCACGTCATTCCGCATTCGTAGCGACGAATGCCCCTTTTGGATGGCGCCAGTTTTAGACCGTCTATCGAAACATTATGAAGCAATTAACGAACAAAAATACGAATTAAAGTATACAGTGTGACTCTATCTTTTACTAAAAAGATACAGTAGTACTTAACCTTGTCTTTTCTATATCTTCGACTCTACATTATTGATTACACAACATGTAAGAGAAATAACGCACACCCTGAATACAACCCATGCTAATAACATAGTCATATTAATACTATGTTGTTATTAAAAGAATCGAAATTGTTAATTTTTTCTTCTTCCACCATACAAATTATTCGGTCACTAAAGCAAAATGTATGGAAAGTTCGAACATAAATTTTACGATTTTGTATTTTTGATATCACTATGGTTATTATAGGACTATGTAAGCATTGGTAGAGCGTGAAGTGTGCGTTATTTCTGTTAAATAATGTTTATATAAACAAAAGAATAGAGTATAGGGTAAAATAGGAAAAAGACAGGGACAAGTGCTGTTTTTTTAGTAAGAGATAAAGTTAAAAATAGAGACTACTGTTACTACTTTTAGTATTTGACGGCCGGTTTGGTCGAATGGTCTGATCGGCCAAGAGGTCCCGGGTTCGAATCCTGGTAGAGGCTAATACTCAATTTACTATATCAAGTACCAACTTTATTTTTTAAGCTGAAATCCCATCTCATAATTCGTGAAATGAAATGACAATATCGTCAATGATCCCTCAAATTCTCCAGAAGGATATATTTCCCTGTTTTCTATTAGTCGGTGTTTTTTCTTAAAAAGTTAGTTTTTTTAATTGTTTTTTGATAAATATTATAGGTACTTATTTTTTCATGCCATTTTTCATGTCTGTGTTCATCACACATAGTAGGTGTAATTACCAGGATTCGAACCCGAGACTTCTTAGCCTAATAGCCACCGGCCGTCGAAAGATGCTTGAGATGATGTTTGTGCTAGAAAACAATCCGAATGTGCTAAATAAAGCGTTGTAATAAGCATTTAAAAGTACGTCCCAACCACTATCACACAACTCCAAAATTAGACAGTACAATGAACAGCGCATAAAGTTTACCACATACTACGAAATGTCATTCTATTTTGCTCTTTGCTCCCCGTTGTTAAAATTGCTAGTCAGTTTGAGACACTGCTGTGTAGCTCTAAGAATTGCTGTTACGCAAAACTCGTTGTTTCGCAATAGAAAAAGCTCCTTTTAAAATTATATGCGGTACTTACAATTCATGGTGATACCAATTTTATTTCCTTTAAAACACAACCAAATGTTTTAAATTTAAGTTCTAAAATTAAATAAACTAAAAACCTTTTTTGTTTGATTTTTGAGTAAGTAGGTAGTATACCAAACAAAAAATTACAGATTATTTGGAAAAAAAGCCATAAATGTAGTGTTCTAGAGACATAGTTGTTATATTTTGTTGGTCTTAGCTATTATTACACATAACTTCCATTATAAATTAATTATAAAACCAATTCTGACTGTGATAATAATACATATGTAGATTCTGCATTAGGGATTATATATTATAATATAAATATTATGTGGAATAATAGCTAAGACCAACAAAATCAAACAAATGTGTCTATAGAACATTAAATTCTTTTTTATAACAAAAACATCGGTCACTTTCCATTTGATATATGTACTCAGAAATCAATACTAAACTCTTTTTTAGTATTACAAAGGCCTAAAATTTGTCGAAATATAAATATTCTTCTTGACTATCATGCATTTTTCTACCGAAATCGTTTACTGACCGTTCCAACAATTTATCCCGCAAAATAAGTGATTGATACTTAGGTAGAATCAACTAAAACGAAATTATTAAAATAATTTAGTGGGATGAATAGCAGCAGATACAAACATATTGTGTAGTATTGTTCAGTATATTTTCTTTATATATTAGATGCATATTATATTGTTACTAGCTGACCTGGCAATCGTTGTTTTCCTCTTATCACCTAGGGGTATAAAAATAACATACGACTTATTCTCAGACCTAACAAATATACACAAAAAAAATTTCATGAATTAGCCTTAGGAAGACATTCATTCGGAGTATAATTTTATTTTTCAAAGATATAAAATTATTTTTTCATTTAATATTTTCATAGTTTTTAAATAGACTCATTGTTTTTATATATGACGTTGTTATACAAATATGTCTAAGCTTCACTTTTCTAAATCTTTTTTTTATGTTTCTTTTTGTCTTCTTACCCTACTCTTCTACCACTTTAGGTATATCTCATTTTTTTCATTCTTCTTTATCACTCAGCATCACCAGCCCAGCATTCACTGGTTCCTTTCTCAGGAAATCACTTTTCACGGAATCTCTTTCCTTTCCTACTGAAGAAAACCTTAGTTTTTACCAGAAATATTTAAAAATAAAACATGCTTAAAAGCATGCCTGTAAAATATTAGGAATGGGCAGAGGTGTTTTAACGTCCTATTATATTTTAAATACAGAAAATTAACACACGGATTTATAGGTATGCTTATTTATACAATATTCGGTCTGTTTAAAGAACACTGTAAATGCAACAAAAAAATGTTTTAATGGTTCAGTATATTTTAATATAATATTTGATTTTTTTTATATTTCATAATATATTTGGTAACATCATACATATAAGAATTTTCTTAACAGTCATTTAATGCTTATAACATTACCATTCCGAATCCACGGTAACAGCAGACTTTGGTTTCAGATTATTTAAAAGTGTAGAATTCTCCAAAACTGGTTTTAAGCCATAACCCGGTGGATGCAAAGTCGCTAATTCCCCGATGTCAGTCAAAAGTCAGATGTGAATTCCGATTGGGGAAATTTGACATTTTGCTTCACCTGACGTGGTGTTGTATGTGTCGTGGCCAAATCGTAGAATTGATCACTTCATGATGTGGCCGACCATTTCATGAAATGGTGGCATTTCATGAAATGGCCAACTCTAACTAACCATATCATGATAATGGTCTGGCCAGATCAATGAATAAAAACGTTTAACGATATGAACAGCTAAACGCATGGTTATTTCATGATATGGCCAAACATTATTAATCATATCGTAAAATAGTTACATTAACCACCGTTAGAGGCGCTTATTTCGATTTGTTTTTGTGATGTATCATGGCGGCGGACAAATAACCTAATAAACAAACTATTGGTAATTTTTTTTTTTTTTTTTCTATTTATTTGGGTAAACAAACAGTATCAAAATACAGATATATACAAAGTAAAAATTAAGGATAATTACAAGTTTGACACCAGCACCGTTTACCACATAGGTATATAACAAGAATATAAACATTTAGAGTCTAATCTATAGCAAAACGTGTAAAAACATCAACTAAAATATAAATACAAACAACATATTATAAGTAACAATACATTACTATATATATAAATATATTCATGAAATATTTATATATATAGTAGTAATGTTGTAATGGAAGATAAAAGTGAAGTGAAAGGTCGTTACAACACCAAATTATTAGAATTTTACGTTTTAAGTCACTCAAAAACGAGCGCAACTTAAAAATACTAAACATTACCTACATTAATGATATGGCCAAACGTGGATGGTCATATCATCAAACGTTGAAGTTTCAACGATATGGTCAGTTTTAGCTGGCCATTTCATGAAATGCCACCATTTCATGAAATGGTCGGCCACATCATGAAGTGATCAATTCTACGATTTGGCCACGACATATGTACAGAGAGATCAAAAAAGAGGTTTTCATTAAAGCAGTGATACAGGTTACGTGATGAAAATTTAATATTACTGGAAAATTTTCTGATTCTGATTTTGTATTGACAGTTTATAATAATTAATTTAAAAAAAAGTGACGATTGAGTAGTACTCACATATTAAGTAGTCAGTATAATAATTATCATCATAACTGCCATAATGCGTGCAGAACGGAAAATAAAATAAGTATACGACACTATTTAATCGGTGATATTCGCATTTTATAATAGAGAAAATATCAGGATGACTAGGGAAATGATGAACTCCATTAAACTGTTTGTAAAAATCATGTTCTAGCATTTATACATATGGTAAAAGTTCCAAAATACTTAAATTTTATATTTTATGTATAAATGGATAGAATAATTTTATATTAACAAAGGCTTTCCACGCAACAACGCTTACTACCCACTAGGTAAGGTCTGAATTCGCGTGGACGCTATTCCTATCAATTGGGTCGCCTGTCCCACTCGCTCTCCATTCGAGCCGCCACGCTACCATGAACCTTCGTGTTGGCTGAACCGACAGTTTCTCGCGGCAAGGAAAACCCATCAGTAACAGTGGGAATTGAGGTAGAATTTGGCTTGGCGAACGCGCTCTGATAAAACTTAATTCTGAGTCATAACGTTGAACTCTATTCGCCGGCGTTAGAGGCGGTATTCGCTGGGTGTTTTCGTGTGTTTTTTTGAAGTCGGATAACAGAAATGGTTTTTACGTTGCTCGGCGTGTTCCAAGGGGTCGGGCAGAACGTAGCTCGCTTCTCTGCTTTGACATACTGGTTCTGTTCGTGCTCTTTCTGTGTTTATTTCTTAATTAATTCCTGTATTTAATATTTAATTCCCGTTTTTATTATAAATTCCCAACATTTAATAATAATGCATTGTTTTTGCTTCCTTTTCTTGAGGTTTAGACGAAACGTTACATGAGAGCTTTTTCGTCGTGATTCCCAACATTATCGCAGTGCACGAAATAAAAATGGGTAGTTAAAATAGACCCTACTGTTAGTGCCAAAAATAACTATAGTATTTAATACCGCATTAGTATATATAGTTAATACCTAAATAAAATAAGATTAGTACTCTGTGGATGACACACATCGCAGAAGCAGTGATAGTAATGTCATTTTTGATAAGCAGCTGGAATAACTAGATGGCGCGCAGTGGCAAGAATGTTCGGTTAGCGATTGCGGAAGCGAAGCAACGGTTTCGAAGGTCGTTTGTCAGATGGGTGACCAATATTTGATGAAAAATATACATTACAAATTATGAATGGAAGACAACAGCGCTAGTATAAATGTCCGAATATCGAGAAACGCTGACAAAAATATATTTATTTTATATGATTACTGCGTTTTTCTGCTGATTGTCAAAATATAACTAACCTAACCTACCGATGGGTCTGAAAAGTAGATTAATTACTTAGTTAGTGATATGAATTTTATGAAATTAGTCCCGACTTATTCACATAAATTCGGCTCATATCTCTGTCCTACAGGAGGGGTAGTAAGGTTTTTCCAATTTTTGTACAGGTTAAATTCATTATTAGATAAAAAATTATTTCTGCTATTATCTTACACACTCATACAAAACTTTTTATATCCTCTATCATCCTTCAAATCAAGAAGAGATAAAAGAGGTTCGAACCAATATTTGGAAATGGTATCAGTAACTTGAAGTGCAAGGCCAAATAAAAATTGGCATGCAACTATAACTATCCACCGCTGGAACATGTATTATAATTTTACCAACCATTAAAAAATACTATCATCACCATCCAATTGATGTCCCCACTGCTGGGCCTCAAGCTTAGGGATGGAAGAATATTTTTATTTCTTTTTTATATTGCGTAAATAAACTACCTGTTAGAATTAAAATATTATGCCTGTTTAGGTGATCATCATAGACGCTGTGTGGACAATTCTATACACACAGCTTATATTTTAACATAACCTAACCATTATGTACACGAAACTGTATTAAAATAGGGAAACCGTAGCTGCTCGCCAGTTAATGATCTGGAGCACAAAATTAAATGATCCTCATGAAAACTGAGTCAATTCGTGTTAAAATGTACATTTCTTTAAGTTTACTTTTTTTTAATTATAACTCTAGCTTGACCAAATGAATGGAGTTTTCTTATACCGTCGCAGTTAATTAGAAACACACTGTATAACTCAAAAAAGTAAATTTCGAGAACAGCGTAAGACCTAAATTTATGTAGAGTTTTAACTTGCATAAAATTGTGAATTATGCAGTTAAATAAAATCTGTCAAACATCTCCATTTGATTGCTTAAGGAGCGTCACATAAGAACTGTAGGAAACAAGGCTTCTTCTTCTTCTTCCTGTCCTTATCCCGCTCTAGGAAACCTAGGCGATTTATGAAAAAAATACAGGGGGCCTAGACAAAGTAACATACCGACAAAGATAACGAAGTTCGATAAAGCAAAATGTATGGGATTTGACGTTAGTCATCGTGAAATTACGTGACCAAAATCGTCTTCGTAAGTTCCTAGTTATGTTGGTAGCTCAAGCTAAGACGCTGTAGATACCAAAGTAATATGGCCGATCGGGACGAAGTTCGACACGTTATCGTTATGAAACGATTGCCACTTGGCTACGGGCCCTGTTTGATCAGCATTCCTTTTTGTCCTGCTGTACAGTCGTTATAGTCATCATTTCATTCGAGTGACGCCCACTGTTGGGCATATTCCGACCTTTATCACATCATCGGTCCATCTTGTGGGGTTTACCAAGTACCAACGCCATATCTCTCGGTGCGCTCTACATTGCTTAGTGTTAAATATTTGAAATAAAACCACTTCTACGGATAATAGACTAGCGTATAATTTGGTGTTTGGCATTTTATTATTTACGGAGTCTTATTCGTGAAAGATGTTTTATTTCAAATGTGTAGTGCACGTGCAAATAGAAGAAAACATTAGTGTAAAATATATTTTTATGCCAACTATTGACAGTTGACAACTCATAGTTATCAAGCACTTTGCGACCACTATAGAGGCGGTAATCACTTTAGGTAAAATTTTCAAAACAAATAAATCAGTTAATACATACATATTTAAAAAAATTTGGAGACAAATCACAAAAGTTTGCCTGGGCATTGAACTGGGAACCTTTAGCTTGTAGGCTAAATACTTACTTTCGCCCTTCATCATACTAAATGCTTTTGCAGTTCTTCTGAAACTTTATAACACGCGAATGCCTTGAAATTTTACTTTTTGCTAACTTTCACTGACTGACTCCGAATGAGTCGAAAACTTTATATTAATATTGCTCAGGAGTTTTATAAAGAATGGTAGTCCTTACCGTGTGGTGACGGCTGAGTAGAATACAATTGTCACCACCCCAAATCTCTCCTGTGGGTGTCATACAAGGCGACCAAGGATAAATCAGTGATGCAAAATTGGCAGCAGCGTTCCTCTTATACCACCTCGCAATGTACTGCGACTTTTGTGCCTGATAAATGGCAATAGGCTCACCACCTGTTACATGGGACCTAACATAATTGGCGAAACGTGGGTGCTAGTTCACCTCTGCCTACCCCTTCGGGGATATAGGCGTGATTTATGCATGGTGGTCCTCTCTATGGTCAGGTGTGACATAAAATGAATTAAAAGTAAAGCGTGAGAGATAAAGTTCCAATTTTTTTTTTATCGATTTTAATGTTCTTATTTACGTGTAAGTACCTATTTGATTCGGTAAAATGTTATCTGTTTGTTACGACTTTTTGTAACGAAATAAAACAAATTTACGGATTATTATTGTGTTTGGCATTATTATTATTTAACCCGACGTTTCGATCACTTTACACCGGCCGTGGTCACGGGGAGACATTAAAAATTATACAAAATTGATTAAATTGTACATAATATAGACAAAATTTTAATATAAGAAAACATTATATTTTTTGTACAGATTTAATTTTTCATATGAAAACATGACATCTTTAAAAAAAAGTGACTGTTACTTACACTACATATTTTGTTACATTTTAAATAATAATACTGCAGCCATGCAACTAGTGACGCATTGTCTCGCGTAGCAACCGATCATGGCGACTCGTTTCTGTGATTAAAAGAAAGGATTTTTACTGATTATTTTGATTTTATTCGAACGTTAAATGGTCTCTTATAAAAATGGATTGCTGTGCGTTTGTTTCGCTAATACTCGAGAACGGCTGGGTGGATTTAGCTGATTTTAGTTTTGAAATGATTGTCTTGGGCCAAGCAAGTCAGGAAAGGTGAGAAAATATGGAAAAATGGTGAGAAAAACAGTAAAAACAACAATTTTATTTTCCCATATAAATTGCTTTCCTCCCAAACATTTGACGTAACCATGGAAAACAAATCATAACCATGGCTACGGGATAATTTATAATTATGGCATAATAACGTATAATTAATATAGTATAATTATGGTTTGAAATAATAAAACTTTAACGGATTTAAATCGCGTATATTTTGTTTTTACTTAACAAGACCGGGTCTCCCTGAAACGCCCGACATTTAATAATAACAATGTCAAACACCTAAATATGGATCTTATTCTTTTTCAAACATCAATCTAACATTGTATGCGATCCGAGAGATACTTACAAGACGTTTCGATCCCAGATCGATACGAAATGTTATAAAATTTTAGTTCATTTTCAATAGTTACATATATAAGCCTTTAATAGCCAGTTTGTGGGGTAAATGGGCCAAAGTCGGATTTTTTCCAAATATGTAAACATAGATGAGTATAACCTTTTAAACCGTAAGTGGTTTTGATAAGATCCATATTCCATTGAACAAAAGGAAGTAAATAATTAATGTAATGTACAATACTGCTGTGCACAGTGACTGACGCATCACGAGTAGCTGGTTATTGTGAAAGTCGCAACTCTATTTCCATCGTAGCAAGGCTTGTTTTCGCGGTGGGTGTGTAGTAGGTGACCGGTTGCTCTTTGTACATTGATTTATTGGTTCGTGTATAAGCAGATTCGGTGGTTTTCAGCCGTCGGTGTAGGTCCAATGTAGACAATAGCACGTGTCAATTGTTAGCCGCCATAATGCGTGAGCGTCGAAAACCACAATTTATAGAATAGGTATTTAATTTTCACATGGAAATTGGAGTGTGTTTTTATTTTTAAATGGCTTTAAACGCAGGCCGCCCAACTTAAACTTACTATCACAGCACTGGGAATGCTGTTGTGGGTGCATTATTCCTGGAGTAATGATTTGCACAGCAGCAGGAAACTCTAGGCGTCTCATACGACACCCATGGAATGTACTTCTTACATTGCAAAGGGAAGAAAATTGCTTTCTGTTCTGTTGTCCACTATATAGTTAAGCATTATTGTTGCTGTGTAGCGTACAGCAGAGCAGAAATTTATTTATTTATTTATTATAATTATTTACGCACAAACAGATTACAGCAAAATGAAACAAAGACTTATCTTATGTATGTATATATATATTACTATACATTAAAGAAGTAATCATGTCATATATACTTATTTATTACAGGTATAGAAAAAGCCAGCAGATTGGAAGTTTAAATCGAAAGCCCTACAGAATACTACCACAACGGTAGTCCATAAGGGTAGTCCTCTTGTGAGAAATTAAAACAAAACTCTGCGTTTATTGTCACAGATACTACAGAGCTGACGCGGCGGCTGGGGCCTCTATTTGTGACCTGATGAAAGTTAAGACTGGTGGCGGGTGGGGTTAATCAGCAGTAATAAACGCCCAGTGGCGACAACAAGAATCATGTGGGAATTAACATCTCGCAACAAATGACCGGACTCGCTCTCGGCGAGTCATGAGCGCGATCTTCGCGCGATTGCGGGAAATCTCAGCTGATGTGATGACTCGTAGATTTGAAATAAGATAAATATTTATTATTATTTTATACCGACGATTAAATTAAATTAAATGCAGGAAATGGTTTATTTGAATATGATTTTGAATCAAATTTTAGTTCATGTATATTCGAAACTAGAAGAACTAAAACTAGGCTTAGCTCGCCTTCCTCGCTTAGCCTTCCTCGATAGATGGACTATCCAAACTAAAAATATTTTTTCCATTTGAGTCAGTAGTTTCTTGAGATTAGCGCGTTCAACCAACCAACCAAACAAACTCTTCAACTTTACAAATTTTAAGTATAGAAGTAAGATATAGATTGTATTTAACATTTTATTTCTTCATGTAAATGAAGATTTAATATATAATTTTATACAATAAATAGCCTATATAATAAGACTTGTTTAAATTAGATAAATGAGACTAGCATTGTAGTATATTTATTTCTGTCTACGATGTTACAGTTAAAGCTAGTACTGTTCCGATATAATAGCATCCTTTCATTTGCGCTCACGAGACTATTAAATGTGACAATTAATGCTTTATTTCTCACAAATCCACCCTCCTAGTGCGAAGGTCAAAGGTGAACTGAATTCTAGGGTCAAGGTACTAAGCCGTAGCGGCTACGCTTGTACATTATGTATAGAAGCTACATACGTGCGAGTACTGGCGATGGAGCGTCGCGCGTGACTGGCTTATATAAATGTGAGTTTTATTCCCCTGATTTAAGGTTCAACTGCATTATCTCAAGTCTCTTCGTGCTTCGGAAGGCACGTAGACGCGTGTAGCTGGGTCTGCTGTCATTAGTATTCTGATTCGACCACCGTGGTAGGCTGTGACCTTAAAAAATGTGGCATGTGCTTATAGATGAAAAGAAAAAAAACTTGCAAAAAATTCAAAAAATCTCCTGAAGCGGTAACCATAATAGCTTAGAATAATTTTGATTTAATTTCATTTAAGTATGTAAAATTTTACATAAATGGTCAAAATTATACTATCTACCTACTTATTAAAATGATCTGATATTGTGTGTATAAATTTTAAGGAAGATTGAAATCATTGACTTGACGGCTGGCTTGGTTGAATGGTCAGATGGCTGGCTATCAGCCAAGAGGTCCCGGGTTCGACTCCTGATATTTGTGTGATGAACGAAACACATTTGTTCCCGAGTAAAGGTTCATCATGGTATGTATGTATATTATGAATAGTTCTTTAGGTGCTTATTAAGAGTTGTGCATCATCTAGTTTGAAGAACTTTTACTAAATAAAAGTGGAAGACTCTTACTTAGGTACATTATTACTTACTACTACGACTCTTTATTACTACTTTTACTTTTTTAAATTAATAATCATTATCCTTATTATCCCTTTTCCCCTAAGTGGTAGGCAGAGATGTATTAACACTAATATTGCCATTTATGGTAGGTTCCAGGTCCGTATACCTGAAAGTCTTTCTCCGGGCTAAGGTAGGCCGCAGTAGACATGAGCGCCGATAGCCAATCCCACGGCGCAGTCGTGGCCTGAAAATTTGTACTGTGGCGTGGCGAGCCACTTACATTGAATATTTTAGTTTAAAACCAATTACATACATACATAAATCAAACCTAATAAATAAATAAATAAAAATAAACACCTATTTATCCCGGATGGGGTAGGCAGTAGTGAATTGACACCCGCGTTTTGCTAATATCTCAAGTGATAGGTGGCTAGTCTATTGCCATCTATCGGGCATGATCGCAACATATTTATTTATATTTTTTTTAATAATTATTTAAGACGACAGAAATAAAGAAAAACCCATAGTATAATTGTTGAAAGTAATCTTTAACATTTTGATGTTTTTATCATTTATAATATTATGATGTGACTTGAGATTTCTTTTAGCATTAACTCGGCCACTTGTAGCAACTTTTTAATTGTGCAATAAAGATTAAAATACATAAGTACTGTGCTTTAATAAATAATACACTTATCGCGAACGGCTGTATAGTAAACATTACCCACTGATACAACGAAAAAAGACACCTAGTCAGTCATCAGCTACTACTAAAGTGCAAGCGTCGCGAAATGTAACCTATTCCACGTAATTCCGCTGTGAGCCACTCAATTTTCAACTTTAAGCCGAAACAAACAAAGACCAATTGAGCGGTATCGCTGTTACGTGCCGTCTTGTATTGCATGTGCTGCACACTGCGCGAGCGCACCTTTGTAAGAACACCTTGCGCATAAAACTTACGCGTATTTTTCCTTACATCGTCCATATTGCAATATATTTTATAAGGCTTTAATTCAACCCAAAACAAGACTGCCCCATGAGAATAGTTATAATATAAAATACCATAAAACACAACGTATTGTAGTATAAAGCAAATAGGCACACGTTGTAAAAAGGCAAATAACAAAGGCAATAAACAATACCGCCAAAGCAGTTCATTTTTCTGCATTCGTTATTTTAAGTAAGTAGGTATATCCAATTAATCTAAAGTGAACCACTTTACAAATTCTTGTACAAAACTCTTGGTGTTGGACTCAAAAAACTTAAGTTGTTCACCTAACATAAACAAACGACAAGTGACTATTTTAGAATAATTAATTAATAAGCTAATAATAATTCATAAGCTGCCATCATCACCACTAGCCCTTTTAATGTCCCCACTGCTGGGACACGACCCTTTTCTATGGATGGAAGAATATAGGGAGATTGGGCCATAACCCACCACGCTGGCCCAGTGCGGATTGGTAAGTACATAAGCTGCTATATTCATATACATATTTTGGTCCCTTTCAAACATAATTATACTCTTTTTATATTCATTTGCTGTTTGCTTTCACAGAACTCATCCTAGTTGAAAAAAGGTATCGCAACAACAAAAATTGCCAAGATAAATATTGGCGGTATAAATAAGGTTGAAAACAGATAGGCGAAATTTGACAGTTGGTGGTAACCTGACGTGGATTTGGCTGTATCCTTCTTTACCCTCGGTTATCGGCTCGTCCAGAACTGAAGCCACTTTAACTGGCTAATCCTTTGAGCGGCTCAATAACTCCGGGTCTTCTGCGCGATGTGGAAATCCAGAGTAGACCGGTGCCATTTCAATACGGATTAGCGAGTCGAAATGGCAGAGGCTATGACTTGTTTTTATCAATAACGCGAAAATTTTGGGGTCACACACTCTGTAAGAAAATTTACAGAAAACATATTTTGCACTTTGGTAGGGCGAAATTATTTTTGCAAAAACCATATTTCATATTTGGATAAAAAAGGTTTGTTCAAAAGTTCCAAAGTTGCAATAAACATATTACTTATTTAAATAAAAACGATAAGTTGAAAACATATTTACAAAGATTTTGGTGGTTAGAAAAAGAATTTCGAAAAATTATGATCTTGAGGCGGGAATCGAACCCGCGTCCGCTGCTATCCGGGCAGGTGCCTGACCGCTCGACCACCCAAGACACTAATTAACTTGCCGAAATTCTTCTAACCTTTTCACTTCACGTTGTAAGCCAACGGGTACCCTCGCAATGTAGAAATAAACTTCAAACATTCCAAAGCAGATATTTTTACAAATACCGTGCGTTCGGTTAAGCTTGGCTTTGCTTTATAAACTATTCGATTTTAATTTTAACATTATATAAATGTTAGAAAAATTAGTACAAAGATTTTGGTGGTTAGAAAAACATATTTATAAAAAAAAGCCAACTATTTTAGGTTTGTCTGTTGGACACGTATAATCATTGTTTCATGTATTAACATAATATCTGAGAAAATGCCAAACAAACAGGGATAATTCAATTTTTTATGTCATAAAAAATATAAGCATAAAAAATATAAGCAATAAAAAATATAAGACCATCGCTGAATGAGCGAAATCAAAGATATTACTTATTCTGCAAGCCGACTATAATCGTTTCCGTCTATCTTCATTTTCGTCACTCATTTGGCATAGGGGCAAGGTGTAAAAGGGACGGCTACAGTAAAGCAATTGCATTCGGCTTGCAGAGACCTCTGGTCCAAGTACGTACTATGTAAACCATAGTTCACACTAGAGGCGAAGCTATACCTGAAACCAATTAGACTTAACTCACATAGTGACAAGCCGCCAATGACGTGAAGAGGAGCGGAATCAACCAAAAAGGTAACGATGGCAAAACAATGCACCGAAGAGTTTCTAACTGTTTGTCTTGCTGACGTTGTGTCTTTTGCGCATTAATATGAGACGCATTGTTGTTTTGATCGTGTGAAATTTAAGCTACTGTCAGAGCGAGCATATACAGTATATCTCGCTATATCAGTAACTGAACTACGTAATTATACTGTGGGTGACACGGTAATTTAATCAAAACTTTTTATTTTTAAAGTTGACTGTGTTCTTTTTGAAGAAGAAGAAATTTGAAATAATTTCTGGTATTAAATTTCTAATTACTTATTGCTAGATCGGATAAATTCCTATATTACCATGACAACATTGACAACAAAATATTTTTTCTAACAAACAATAAGTAATTAAAAATGCAGTTTAATGCAATTGTGTCATTGAAAACACTTTCTCTGAAGAGGGGTGAAGATATATTTTTTGTTAGTGATGAAAAATACACTTTTGCTATTTATAATAGAACAGTTTAGTCATTCTGTCTCATTAAAATACTTTAGATAAATTATTCAAAACTACTGCATTATTTTAATCGAGTTCATATCAGCGCAGTATGGCGTACTGCTAATCATCATCAATCAAAAATACTAAAAATGATCAGTCAAAAAACAATTAATTAAGGATGCATTTTCAGTTCAGCGTTTTTTCAGACCATTAAAGCCGCTAGACAGTTTAAAATTACCGCCGGTATGAATTTTCCGTGCGCGTCACTCCATCGGACTACCATATCGATCGGCACACGCCCCATTGCTGCGGTGCAATACTTGCCACATCACATCTAACCAACTACACGCGGCATGGAACGCGATCGAGTCGAGCTCCTTTTGATGAGAGGTGATTTGCAAAACGCACCTAAACACGGTAAGGGCGTAGTCGCTCGACAGCCAAGTGGCGCACTCTCGTGAGAGATAAACGAACAGATAAATCTGGAACTGCACTGCACAGGGAATGTGAAGTAAAATGCTATATGCATTGCGGCTTTAGTTCGCTCCAAAGCCAGCGGTGCCCGCCAAAGACCGCAATGTACGGCAGAGCACGCGTGCGTGTTGTCGGCGGCCCCGCGTGGGCGAAGCGGTGGTACGCGGCGCAGGGTCGCCAGAGCTAGAGCGGCGGCCTCGCGGCCCTCTCTTCGCCGCAACGCAAATCGTTGAAATCAAAACTTTCACGCTACGAGGGCGCTACGAAGTTTTACGGCTACGAACTTCCTGCTACGCGAGTCGTAGCGCGCCGCACTCAAAACTTTGAACAGAAAGCTTTTTTATTTGTCACTTTCTGTTATCGGCCAGCTGAAACTTGAGGCCTTGTGTATGAGCGCTGTTGAATATGATGCTAATCGTGTGTTATCAATGGCGCGAATAAGATACCAGACTGGCTATCAGTCTTCGATACGATTACTTCTTAAGAACATCTACTGTACTGTCGCAAGACTGTAAAATGGTCTAAACGTATTTAAGACTTTAGTTATAGGGCTTAATACCGCCATTTTAAAGAACATAGACCTAACATCCATTTCACATAAAGGCTCCCAAAATATCGTAAATTTCGTTTCAGCAAAAGCAGAATCGGAGATCAAAGGAATAAAGTCTCAAAAACAAGACGCAGTTTAATTTTCATTCTCCAAATTAGATATCGTTGGCGACTCCAGTGCGCACAGCAGGTTCATAAAGTAAGCTGAAACACGGGTATTTCCACGAGGCAACGAGTAGATAGAAGGCATTGTGCTGGCCAGGCGAAGTCGGTTCGGTTTTGTTGTTCGTGGAAGCGAGTCGCAGGTGGGTGCTATGACGGCCGCCGAGGACAACCGAGCGCCAGCGAGCGGCGCGTCGCGGCCCGACGCCGCCCGAGTGCGCCCGACGATGCGCTCGGCTCGCGCTCAGTTTACGAACGGCGTAACAGCCCTGGCTGCCTCGAACCAGTCTGCGTTCGGCTTCCACTCTGCGTACTTGTGACAGTGACGCTTTGCTGTGACACATTTGACAGTTTGTTATCGTGATCGTGTGATGTTTTCGTATCGGAACTATGATGTATCCCAATGAAAATGTGGAGTGATTTCCAGGTAAGTGTTCAGAATTCATGCCCCATTGGTTAGTTAGTAAGTGCCCAGTCAGTTTTGCTAGTCATTGGTGTTTTCGACTTTACTTTTTAGTCAGACTTCTTCGATTGTTCACTTCTGTATGAATGTATTTGTGTCTTGGAGTGAACACACATAGTTCACTGAGTTCAGCCGTAAAAAGTAATTTTTAAAGAAATTTTGTTTTACTTTAAAATTGTTGGATAATTTTTATTATAGGACTTGTGATTTTTTTTCAACGTAGGTAGATTATTTATAATTTCAATGAGAACTTACTCTAACTCTAAAGACATTGCAATAGTAAGAATCCAAATATGTGCGAAAATTACAAAAAAAAAACTATTATTTAAAGAGAAAAGTTAGTTTAGAGTGAATTTGGCTTTATGTGTAAATGAAAAATTTTTAACTTAAAGTTTTCACTTTGTTATTCAGTGTGAAGAGTTAGAAAAGATTGAATATTCTTAGTTGGTGATTTTAAATTCTAGTTTATTATGTATGAAAATTATTTTTACTTCTACTTTTAGAGCATAATTAAGACATAACATATTCCTGTACGTGTAATTCTATCATATGCACTTCATATTTGGGCTATTTGAGCCTCGATATATGTTAAAAGAAGACCAAAAACTGTCTATAAAGTTTCCTCGATCACATTTCGTGCAATTTCAATCTATGCGTGAAATAGTCGTACACGTCACATTGTTCTTTTGTAATTTCGGTGATAATTTCACTGTTGTTATTGTTTTCGTGGGACGCGCGCCTTTTTCCTAAACTGACAGCTCGGCACGTTTCCGGCGATCTGTCAAACGCCATGTGATGGATAGAAGGGCGCATTCGGCGGGGTTTTAAATCAAAGCGCGGTATTTGCTTCGAATCTCGATAACTGCGACGCTCGAGGCGAGCGAGAACGCCGAGAACTCGTCACAGAAATACGTACGTGCAGTTGTCCCTCTCGCACCCGCGCCGCTGTCTCTCTCTGGCGGCTGGTGTTTTTGTGTCGAAGCGGGTTTTTTGTCGGCGCGGCGAGGCTACCGGCGCCCGCTCGCTCGACTCGACCGACTCCACATTAATTATCGTGGAGTCGACTCGCCATCGCAGCGCTGAACAAACACTTTCTACGCCGATTATTACCTACTATTCGAAAACTTGTACGATTTTGTTTATTCAAAATCGAGAACTATGATGAGTTTCGAAAAAGGAATCGGTTGAGTGGATGTTCCTGCGCGCGTAGTTTTCCTGTTCGTGTCGAGGGGTGCGTTGCTATGGCAACGGCTGGGGCGCCCCGCCCAGCGCGGCCCGGCCGCCCCCGGCTCCGTGAGAGGTTACTCCTCGCACCGGATCGCCAATGGCGAGTCCACTCCACTCGTCTTTTTCTCGAGAACGCTTCTATTATCGACACACGAAAGAGAATTAGAAGCGAAACTGATTAGTACCGTATATAGCTCAGCTCTCTAATGAGAGAAAGAACCTCTTTTAGACAGGCTTTGGACAAAAGATAACTCTGCAGTATTCGGGCTTAATTAATCAGAGAGGGCTTTAAAACTCATAAAAGTGGTTAGAATGCTACCAGAATATAATATAGTAGACGTAGTTTCTATAATTACGTAAAAGCTAAAATGTTTCATTTTTTAACTTTTTAACCCTCTCATACCTTTGTTACCAATCTATGTTATAAATCAATGTTAACCAGTACCAACTAACCAATCTGAGAAATATTTGTCATTTTATTACATATATTTATTATGTTCTTATTTTATGTATGACTAGTAATAACTTACTTGATAACAGTTTTGGGCCAAATGATAATATTATTTTTATAATATTTGACCCCACTAAACTGAGACCACTAGCGCCATCTATCGAGGCGAACCGAAGTTGAATACCAGTACTGATGAAATCCGTAGGTACGTATCTTCTATTCAAATATTAATATATTATTTTGGAAAATAGTTTGTCCTCAGTAAAATTAAATGAAAAGATATACTAACGTTAAAATTGGGGTATTAAATACGTTTGATTACCATATATAGAATATACCTACCACATTGTCATTAAAGCCTTACGAGATTGTAATAAAGTGCAAATTCGATTGAGAAAAATTATGAGGTTTCATGATTGCCATTGTTCATTAAAAAAAACTACATTTAAAATAATTTTCGGCCTGATGTTTGATCTAACGTTAGTCTAATTGAGACTATTATTGTGACTGTATTAAAACTATTTTATTATTTCTTTCGTTATATCTATTATTTATTTTATCTGTAATATTTACAAAATTTCTGTTCTCACGCTTTTAGTATGACACTACATAACCACCTGTAAAACCGGGGAAAAACACAAATCTATTGGAAATAAGTATATACTGATATCAACAAGATTCGCCTATCTGCAACTAGATTGCAATGCAATGTTAGTCACGAAATTATATACTTAGGTACCTACTTTAGATAAAATTACGACCTAAATTTTACCGCCTTGAAAGAATTTTGACTTTAATTTGCCCAAAATACCGAAAAAAAACCCAGAAAAATGTACTTGAGATACAACTGCCACCTAAATGTTGCCGGCTTGAAATAATTTTGACTTAAATTTCTCCAAAAAAAAAATAGGAAAAATGTACTTTAGATACAATTACTACCAAAATTTTGCCCCCTTGAAATAATTTTAACTTAAATTTCCCCAATACAACGAAAAAATATTGAAAAATGTAGTTTAGATAAAATTGCCACTTAAATTTTACCGGCTTTAAAGAATTTTGACTTAATATCATCCAAAAAAACAGTTAAAAAATGTTCTTTAGATACAATTAACATCAAAATTATGCCGTCTTTAAACAATTTTGACTTAAATTCCTTCAAAAAACAGAAAAACCACCAGAAAAATGTACTTTTGAGAAAATTACCATCAAAATTTTGCCGGTTTAAAAGAGTTTTGACCTAAATTCCTCAAAAAAAAATAGTAAAAATGTAGTTTAGATAAAAATACCACCAAAATTTTGCTAGCTACAAAGAATTTTGCCTTAAATTTCACCGAAAAAACCAGTGAAAATGTATTTTAGATTACCATCTTAACTTTACCGGCTGGAAAGAATTTTGAGGTAATCGCTCAAATAAAACCGAAAAAGAAACAGCAAAATTGTGGTTTTTCTTAATTCATAGAACGGAAAATAGATTTTGTTTTAAATTATAGGGAAATAAATCGATGATAATTAATCTGAGAATTAAGTACTTATTATAATTCTGTTCCGTATACATATAGTTTTCTTTGATGTTTTCCAAATATTATGTTTTTTTTTCGTAATACAGAAATTAAATTTCATTATTTTAGTAAAAGGAAGAAATTAAAAAACACCTGCCATAAAATTCACTAAGAAGAACCACAGATGAAACATAAACCTAACAACGTGCAAAAGAGGTTTGAATATTCCTAAATGTGATATTTTCTACTCAGAACTCGATATTCAAAACTTGAAACATGTTAAGTTTCACGTGTTTTGCCTAGGCCTACATAAGGGAGGTGGGTATAGGACGGTGGGGCTTAGGGTGATGTTAGCAGCAGGCAGTAGGACTTGTTGGTCGTAGTCACGTGCCTATAGCTTCCACGGCTGCACGTAAATGCACCTGACATTCATGATCGTGACGTACATGTACCTAATGGCAAAAATAAAACATCGTCATTTGTTATTTCTCATTTCCTTTTTTAAACGAAATGACGATGTTTACCATTGTGAACTCTTTTGTTATTTTGGAACCAATTATTTTCTTTTTTGGTGAAACTTTTTTTGTTGGTTCGTTTTAAATACCCACAATACATAAATCACACATATTTAGACATCGCCAAAGGGGTAGGCACGGGGGAATCAACACCCAAGTTTCGCCAATTATGTTAGGTCCTACGTAATGGAGGGCGAACATATTGTCATCTAACAGGCACGTAAATCAATAAATATGATCTTAGAAGGAATGTGAGCCGCGATAGTTCTTCTTTTGCAAAGTTTTCACCACTTCCAATCTCTCCTGTAGGTGTCGTACGAGGCGGTAAAGGGTTAAGACAGGGATGAGTAATGTGCAGCAGTATTCCGCTTATACCATCTAGAAAATACTGCAATTCACGTGCCCGATGGATGCAATAGACTCAACACCTATTACATTAGACCTAACATAATTTGGAAAACGTGGATGTGTTAATACATTCTTCGGGGAAAAATAGGCGTAATTTATGTACGTATACCTATTATTAAACAATAACTTCTATGAAGTTTCTTCTTCTTTTCCATTTCTCTAACCAGATAAATCGCCTCAAGATTGCACACAAATCTCGTTAGCAAGTTCGCCAATGATCGTAACGTAATTTACATACGCTCAATCGTACGCTTTTAACTGAAAGAGAATCTTCATCTATTAAAAATGGCAAATCGGCGTCATGCGTTCTTGCGCCCGCGCACATCTCATAATGACCGCGTTTATTACGCATCCACTGTTAAATTAACGCATAGTAAACAATCGACCACGTGTAGTAAAAGTGAGCATATGAACAAATGAATGAATTAGCTATAGAGCTGTCTACGTCACCAGCGAAGACACGCATCATAATCGCTTATGCAAACGAGCATAGTTATGTAAAGCGTTATGAGCAGCGGTGTGTTTTGACATATGTCGGGGTCCAATTATATGCCCATTGTGTCACTCAGTGAACTTGAAAGGCTACAACAATATAGGGCATCGACTCCGACAGCGATGACGTAGACACCTGTTTGAACAAAAAAAATACGAGCATCAGGTGTAGTTACCTACCGAATTCAATACAAACGATTATTACATTTATTACAGCTGTCCTTAGCGGTCGGTTTGCCGTGTTGTTTTTTTTTACACCTTCATTGTAGATTCTATGATTTACGATAGCTCGAGATCGTTAGTCACCGCAGACTGTTTTTTTTTTATCTTCCGCTGCGTTTGTTTGTTTACATTTGAAGCGTCAATGTTCTTAATGAGTTCTAATTATAGATAGCGTGGTGTTATTTTTGAATTGCACATGTCACAATTACTGTTGAGTTGTCATTCACAGCTGACGCCGGCGTTTGAATGTTAGGAGACGTAAACGGTTCCTAGGCGAGCGTGTAGCATCTTAGGGCTCATCATCGTTTTCTATCAAACGAGATTGTGGGCAAACGCTCAGCCTATTGAACATAAAAAACGGTTTCGCCAGTGAATACTTTTTTTGTTAATTCGCCTAATATTTCGACGTCGCATTCCGTTGTCGCGAATTCGGACGCGATAACATGCGCCGGGTCTCCCTGGCACGGTTTATTGTGCGGCACGGCCTCGGAGTGAACCACGACCCAATTATACGTGCGTGCTAACACCTATAAAACAATATATGAGTCGTTGAACTCCTCCGACTTTGTAAACATTGCATCCGTAAACGCGCCGGCAGACGCCCCGCCGCCGATAATTTATGTAAATCCACATCATTGTATAAGTGTTTTATTGCCATCTTGTTTTGGCGGTCAAGTTCGATTCGGGGCGAAAGTTTGACAACTACAATAATTCTCGGAGTTCGCGGATCGTTTCCCAATATGGGTCTCGACTTCTCGTAGTACTCCTACTTTAGTAGGGGCTTATTAAACTATTTTCGTTTTCAGCGCCAAAGAAAACACTTCTCTATATTCTTATCAAAGTGTATCGTAGAAAGTTGGTGTTGTAACCAAGAGCACATTATTTTGATGTGTAAAAAGATGGTAAGCACAACACAGCTTTGTATTTGTATTCATCAATCACTATTCTCACGAGCCAACAATAAAAATAGCTATCAAACAACAATAAATACTTACTACGAGACTAATTTGTTTCCAAGCAGATGTTTAATCTTTTACTACGGCATCAAGTAGCGTAAAATCTTGTTTATAATTATGATAATGGCTTTATTAATACTACACTGCAGACCTATTCGGTAGGTAGTAACCATTAATCACTTATGAATGGAATAACGTTATTATTATACGGAGGCCGGTCAACGATATCACAATGATGTAAACGTCATTTTATAATCATAAGCTCATAAATAAACATGGTGACGTGCAGACAGACAGTGATTGGCGATCGGAAGTCGGAAAACTTGGGCACGTAGTAAGCGCGCGCGCAGACATATGGAAACGCGTGCAATTATGTAATGATTGTTTGACATTCGGCGACAACGACACATTTAGTGCTGGCGCTAAGTGGATCAATGAACTTGAGTGGTGTTTAATGTTACGCAACGATCGGCGTTTGAGCGAGATTAATGCGCGCGGATTATGGCACGCAACACATTTCAATTTACGTTCCGTTTCATTCATGAGCCGAGATAATGACGAGGTGCCCGTTCCGCTTGTTTATTTGCTTGTCGCCGTCACTTGTCCGGCTCGCCACGTGCTCTGAACACAGCGAACTGGATCCGTAACCCTCACTCATCAGAACTCCTGATCATGAACTCTTTGTAATTTCCGCTCAAATACGGACACCGATTAGGAAAGTCTTTGCTTTATAGAAAGTCAAAGAACAGTGTTTGGTTTATGCGGTATAGAAGATCGCCAAACGCAGGCGTTTATTTATTGTTCCAACTAAATCCTTATACTGTATATTACCTGGTGGAGCTCTTCTAATACTGTATGATCTTACGGTCCTCGCACCATGATCTATCATTCACTTTAAACCAGGACGCGTGATGTAATTTCGCGTTTTAACAAAAAAAAACATAGCTGCAGGCAATATTTGCTGACGCAGCTTCCGAGAGTACGGAAAGCGGACTGTTATGAAAAGTTTGCAAGCAGCCGGGCCACGTGTGAGCGGGGGACAAGGAGGATCGTACTATTAACTACAAGTTTGAGCACAAGACGGCGGGGCGAAGGGTGTAGTCTTCACCCATTGACGGTTGAGGCGGCCCGCGACACTTTCGCTGCTCCGTAAGCGCCGTTACTGCAGTTACTACGCGCCTATGCAGGGGGCACCCCACTGCACCCGCTCCCCACCCGCAGGGCTCAGTTAGGGTGCGCCCCGCAGAACACAATCTTCTATGACCTTCTGTCCCTAATAAATCATGTCGGACGCCATTCATTCAGCGACGATTCAATTTTTGTTGTGCTTTAAACTAACGAACTCGCTTGTGACGAACTTAACGGAATTGAATGATGGAATTTAACTTTTAATATATCTGAAATTGACTGGTCGGAGTTGTCTTCGTGAATTTTAGCTTAGGCAACTTACAGATATGCGCTACGGATGGATTTATCAGCAGACTATAGCGCGGAGTTCACAGCTATAGATATGTCTAGTCGCGGAAAAATGCACCGCGGCCGCGTTGTAACAAATCTATCGGTCGTATCTCAAGTCTAGACGGCGGGCAGTCGTCCGAAGTGGGACAATGTCAGGCGAGGGCCCGCTATTATTTGCGTACACGTGTGCGGGCCGAGTGACAAGTGCCCCTGCCGCCGCGGAAGTTTGTAAACACCGGCGGGCTTGGTCCCTGCACCCGATAGGCTCACGTGCGATATCGACACCTATATCTATCGATGTGAGTACGTTTGTGAATGGAATTATATACGGCCTGTCAGCGCCGTGAATGGGGCACGGCCGTGGCCAATGCGCTTTAGATGGCAGGTGCTCTTAAGCGAGGATTATCATAAGTTGAACTCACGCGGTCGCTCTGAGTCTAATTGACGTTCACTTGTCAACGCGGCCTGACACCAAGTTCGTGCTCGAGTTCAGATAGTATTCCAAGCATGCCGCTTTAAAATCGCAAGTTTATTTATTGCCGTCTTGAACATCTTCTAGAAGTATTACAGAAATAAATCAATTCTGAGAAAATCACTGCCAACTAACGACAAATTGCGTGTTCGGGTTCGCGTTCGTTGAACAAACGGTTTTTTTTATTAAAAGATTTATCTTAGTAATGGCGCGGGTTTTCTATATTACACATTTTACCGCGAGAGCTGACAGGAGAATGCCTTAGAGGTTTTAAATAAAAATTGGATTCTATTCAGACTTTTCTCTGCTACGAGACATCGAAATTAGTCAGTCACCGCGACATTCGCGATTAATCAAAATTTGCTTCTAACGCATTAGTTTACAAACAAAGTCAAAGAAAACTCTCCGTAGCAAAGCCTTCCAGAATTGGGTCACGCATAGTTCTGCGAACTAAAAAGACAGATTTGTTTCGTGGAGGCGAGTAGAGGAATGATGTTTTGAAGTGGGTAGCGGCTGGCGCGCGGTCTCGCGCCCTCTGATTGATGGCCGATAGATACCCGGCGACATTGAACCCGGTTGCACGCCGCTCTCCCTATATCTACTCGAATGTTTTATATACTTCCGTCGTGACGTCGGCCCGCTGACGTCGACCGACGTAACGCTCTTGTTTACACTATAAAAACTGAGGAGGCACCGCTACAATTTCACCTGTTACATTGCCGTTAAATATTTATTGGCTTGCAGGCTGACGTTACAGATCGGTTGGTGACGCGCGTGGTGTTTTTAAAAATTGTCACAACAATGTCTATTCAACTAGATATTCCGGTATGAAACAAGAAAACTTACTCCTATTGCATCGGACTATTGTTCACTTGGCTAACTGATTGTTTTTCATTATTGAGATAACAAATATTTTCCAGAATATTTCGAATCCCAAGAAAATATTGTTGAATGAACATAAGAAAAAGTTCGGAAATTTACAGTTCTAATATGGAAATCGAACCAGCGTCCTCCGCAATCCGGAAAACATTCTTTCAAAATATTTTTCAAGCAATAATTGTTCTAACATTTATTTAAATTTCAAATAAAAATCAGGTAATTATTTATTCACAAATTTGAGAACTCTATTTTGAGGTAATAATGCGCAACTCTGCAACTCTAAAGCAATATTAGAAAGAATTTAAATAATGTCAAGATTAATAGATCAATTGATCATAGTTTTAGGAATTTTTGAACCAATATCAATTAAATCAGTCACGCGAAAGAGTTTTACTTACCTACGTCTAAATAAACTCTTTCGCGTAATTGATTTAAAGTATTACAGAGGCTTGCTAGTTACCGAGTTAACTATGGAGCTCATGGGACTAATCTCCTAAGTGCGTAGCCGTGGTGGCTGGTACAGGGCGGGCGGGGGTTCATTAAAAATTCATTCTTATTTCGTTGCCTCGCCCGTAATCAGCCACAGGGAGGGACTCGCACGTTCTTTCTCTTCCTTATCCACTGATTTATGGAGTTCACAAACAAATTCTGGTATTGCTCTCTCTCTCTCTGTATACTTATCGTTCGGATATCACTACAAGATGAACATCAGTTTATGATTTCAAATCGACTCAAATTGTAGCAAATTATAGTAATGACTCCGTGGAATATATATCGATTAAACTAAATAGAATCGTAAAAGAATAGAAGATAGTGTGATCAGTAGCGATTTATGGAATGTATTTTTCACCAGAAGATGTAAAACATTTTATAGATCATAGTTCTGTATCTTTATTATATACCTACCTTTGAATTTGTTGACGAAAAGAGTCCATAAGTCTATTGTAGAGGAAACTCCTATAGATTCATCAATTCTAGTCCTTAAAAACACTCCGTAAGATGCAAGAAAAGGCTTTGTTTTGTGTCCCGAGTGTATTTTGCACTGATAACGTGTCAGTGACCTCGCTTAATGACATGCGATGTCAGAGACTTCTATAATTGGATAATTACGCTAATGTAGTTGGAGCAGTGTGGGTTTCGACATATTTCCCGTGCTGCTGGGAGTCCCCCACACCGCTCTGTGTCTTTGATGAAAATTACTACGAGTTTTCGCTAGAATTAAAACCTAGTTTTTGTGATATAACATTTTGACGATCGGTTCGAGTTGTGCCATCAAGGATCTTTGAAAGCTTGGTATTCTTTTAAGTAAGCAACATTGGGTTTATTGAGTTTTCACTTTAGGTCGGTTTCAATTTCGTACGTTTGTATTTCTCGATATCTATTTACAAGTTCGGGAAAAACATTCATCGCAATAGTGCACCTACATTTTAATCATAAAGATACATAACATATACCTAGATACAGATAAGATATAAATAAATAATTCAAGGCATATATCCACAATGAATCAGGTAGGGGTATATTTGCAATAACACTTCACCTGTGTTAAATTTCCAATGAGAACCGCAGTAGGTACTATAAAGTAATGAACTTACTTTACTTTAAAAACGTAGATAGATATATTTAGATAGATAGACCTAGATTTCACAAGGACGTAGTCCACCAGCGGGACGGAGAAGGAATGACAGCAGTCTCTATTCTATTCTGGTCTTACCAAACTATTATATTTTTATGAAGTTAATGACAAGGAAAGATATTCATTTTCCACCGGCAGCAATGGTAATCCCTTGTTGATAATATTCAGATGAGTGATAAATTTACAACTGCCCTCAATTCGAGCGGCCGTGACTTCTTACAGGTGACTCGCACGCATCCAATTTACTATCAATGTGTAGCACCTGTTCCGATTTTGCATGGAGTATTCGTTATTTTTATTTAAACTCGTGAATTAAGTTCGAGTTCCCTTCGTAGGGCCGACGCGAGGGGTCCTCACTCACACCCCTCGGCACCCTCTCCCCTCGGTCCTAATCTTCTTTAGTCCTCCCAACGAGCTAGTGACGTCACTACTTACATGTTTTTTTTTGGCAATGAAAAAATGAGAAAGCTCACTTTACATTACATCGTAGTACAGTTTCTGATAAGTCTCACATTACAAAGCGAAACTTTTTGAACGTCGCATTTATATAAATCGTGGACAGAAACACTGATAGTTATAATACTAAAGAAATCTCCGAATTACTATCGCGATCAATTAGCATTATATTACCGCAATAAAGCTCGTAGGTAATTAGCGCTTATCATTCGACAAAACAGGTTTCCGAATGGTCTTGCAGCGAGTGCAATGCTAAGCGCATCAATCACACAATCAGCTGATGGGCCGGCACTTCCTTTTGATTGGATATTAATCAGTCACCGCGGGAGGCTCCATTCTCCGTCTTAATGCTCGGGTTGCCGCAATTTGCCATCGTGGTTAGTTGTGAATGAAATTATGAGTACTCTACGGCTTTATTTACTTTACGCTCATCTGTCAATGAACGGACTTTTTTTTAAACCGCTTTTTATAGCTTCTGCTCAGAGTTATGTCATCGAACAATGGCGTTATACCGGTCCACAATGACAATTGCAAGTGGTCGCAATAAAGTGATCATGTTTGCGGGATCCTTTTCTTTATCTGCGCACGCGCTACCCAAACAGGTGGCTACGAACGTAGCAACTACAAAATTTATGGTATTTATACACCACCAAAGTGTGAATAGAGCGATGAGTCGGACAAAGCCCGCATGCTCGCCCGTATCCCGTCTAATTGCTTATCGGCGTCCTTCGTGTACCCCTGGCCGTTTTTCGGTGAGCTCGATACGCAAGCTCCAAAGATTGAGTAAGAGAACGTGTCGAGAGCGGGCGCGGCGTATCACGCGAGCGGGGGCCGTTTCTCACACATGCGCCGGCGCCGGTGTTGTAACGGCATGTAGCAAGAGCTGGTATCGGGCACAGAGAGCGGCGCGCGCTGGCACGTCGGCCGCCGCGTGTGCTGCGCGTGTGTGGGTGACGTCAACGCGCCACTTTCTCCATACTTTCGTCGCTGCTGGTGCGCTAAAAAACAGCGCTCGACTAGTCCACCACTATTAATACAACGATGCGACATCGCACGCTCTGTCGCGTACGACGATACGGAATTATTGTTTTCTACGTTCGAATGGTGTGCGTGCTGGCTGTCGAGTGTTGAGCAACTCTCCCTCGCGGTCGATGTGGATAGCGGCGAGGAATAATTGCCAAGTTTTTTGCCGAGTGCGCCAGAAATATTAGAAGTTTTCTACCTTAGTAGAAACTGAGTTTGCTAAGTAGAGCCTGCGCTAATGACCAGTCCAAACACTGTCAGTGCTGCGGTCACCATTAAGCGCCGACAGCTTAACATCGCGCAATTTGAAGAATCCAACGACGATAATTCTGGCTTTAATTCAGCGCGAAATATCGAACAAGTAAAATCCATTCGTTGCTATCGCTCGCCTGTCTAATTAAGCTCTGTCATAGACTCTTCGAAGGCTCTATTACGAGCCGCCTCCAAACTTAGAGCGGACTATAACGCATTCGGTATTCAATGATAAACTTGCTGGCGCAGAGTGGGTTTTATGCGGGGGTAGTAAGGTCGATATTGTGAGGGTGGAGCGGCTCGGTGTGACAATTACGGCGATGCGGCCCGCCCCGCGCCGCCGCAATCGATAGGCCTACGGGGCGGGGCGCGGGGAAGGTCATTACTTATGCAAAGCAGCATCGGCAATAGCCCGACCACACCATCGCAGCACGCACGCCGGCACCGTCTAATATTGACCTTACCGACCAATCCATCCTTCAGGACGAGCTAGATTCCATTGTTCGTCTCAACCTTTTTCACGAATTAGCCAAGTGCCAACTCACTCTGATGGGGATTTCATTTTCGATGATGCATTAGAATTTTGACTGATTTGGAGTTTCTCGTATACCTATCCTATTAAATTGGTCACAATGAAAACAAAACATTAAAGTATTTGAGGATATTTAAAGGATTAATTGCTATTTTAAGTTGTTAGTCATAATTCTTTCAAAATATTTTAAATTCGCCTTGTCTGCGTAATTGCTAATTGATCAATTTATAATTGGCAATTATATGTGATGTGTAAAAGGCACAGAGTGAAAATGTTACTTTACCCATTTTCTGAATACTCTTCCATCTATAGGGAAGGCCTATGGCCCAGCAGAGGGGACACTGCTACTTCAGATCAATGATAGGTATAGTTTCTTGCTCCAAAAACATTTGACTCTACTTTTACAATTCTTATGAGTATTTAATGTCAACAAATTTTATTCAAATCAAGACCATAGACCCGGCAAGAATAGAGACTAGTTTTGAATTGTCATTTTTTGACGTTAAGTACTCATTAACGTTATTTGACGTCTCTGAGTGCGGCAGTTAGTCTTAATTTTTTTTCGGAAAAACAAAAATAGATACCTACAGCAGGTATTGGTTTTGAAACCGTTTATTTGGTTTCGAGCAATGAACAATACGTTATTGGCAAAAGTTGTCTTTCATCAGGCGTATTGCAAAGTTGGGTAGGGTCCTAATCTGCGCGGCAATAGGCTAACGGAGCCGAAGCCTATTACTGAATTCGGGCCCTTTGTGTACCCCTCCGAGCGTCCCTCCGGGAAGGGTCTGACTTTCGTCTATTCGCTTTATTCAGCGGGCTACAGTTGCGCTTATGAATACGTTATATCGAGAAGTTTAATTACGTTGACGCGTATTTGTTTCTTCTTGTTCGACGTGGTTCGGATATTGGGAAAAGTGATCGCACTCAGATGAGAAATGATAACATTTATCGATTAACAGGAATTGAAAAATAAGGCGAAAAAAATAGTTGTTCAAAAGTTTTGCGATAGATTTTCACGTTTACAAAAGGCGAATCCGTTATAGCGACTATGATAACAGTAAAAAGCGTTAATTTAAATACATACATAAATCACGCCCATATCCCCGAAGGGGTAGGCAGAGGTGAATTCTCACCCGCGTTTCGCCAATTATGTTAAGTCCCATGTAATAGGTGGCGAGCCTATTGCCATTTATCGGGCACAAAAGTCGCAGTACATTGTCAGGACGGTAGTATAAGAGGAACGCTGCTGCCCATTCCTCATCACTGATTTATCCTTAGTCGACTTGTACGACACCCACGGGAGAGATTTGGGATGGTGACAATTGTATTCTACTCTGCCGTCACCACACGGCTAATTAATACATACTTAGATAAATTGCAAGTCTTCATCAGCAAAGGCGAATTGGAAAAATAATAAACTGTTAAAAGTATGAAAAAAGTTTTCTCACGTCAATAAATATAAAACTTTTATATGAATAAAGCGGTTGATGTCCCCAGATAAACTGAGAACAGGGCAGAAAGAAGAAGAAATAGGTAGAAATAGGTGACATTAAAGGGCTGATGATTTTGTTAAACGTCATCTCATGAGTCACGAGCTTCATTGCTATTCATAATTCAATTTTTGAGACTGCGGTTGGCTCAAAGTGCGTTATTCCAGCGACGTGAGGCTGCTGGCCAGTTTTCTGAAACGCGATAAAGTTTTCGCGCGGAAAACTCATTCCCGCGCTTTATGGCTCGCGAGTTTCCACCGAGACGAAGGGGAGGGGTGGGTATATAGCCCGGCCTGGCACATTATGTGATCGCAGCACTGCGGGCGAGCTCTCCTCGTCGGGCAGACGGCTAATGCGTTTGTTGCTTCGTCCGAAGGTCGAGTGACAGACATGCGAAACTATCTTGACTTTGGCTATAATGCTGACGCTGTTTAACATTGCTCTGTCGTAGATTGTATTGGAAATGCGCGGCTCCAATGCTGATTGGGAAATGTTTCCTTGGACTTTGACGTCACGCTGCTAAGGACTCCCGACTCTGCTTGGTTTTAAGAAGTTTTTTTAAAGAATACCTACTATAGCGTCAACTGTAATTTCAAGACATCATTGTCGTACGGTCAGCAATGATCTCAAGACTAATAAGTTTTTTTAAGAGGAATAAAAATAAAAAAAGAACAGCTCTAGACTAGTTACATTGCTTAGGGCCTGTTTCACAATCGAAAAGTAAGTTCGAAGTAGCTTACTTTGCAGATCAATTGACATATATTTCATATTACAACTGTCAAATGATCTGCGAAGTAAGCTACTTAGAACTTACTTGTCAATTGTGAAACAGGCCCTTAGAAAAATATTTGACATACGGTAATAACTCCCTTCTTTTCTTAAATTATCAAAGAACATCTTACCACCGACTTATTTGGTCAGGCGAAAATTGGAACTATAATTTACCCATATATTTTGACATTTGCAAGACACCTTTTGTTCACCACTAGCGACACCACCAACTGACCAGATAAGTTGGTGGCACTATAGGCATTATCTAAGTCCTTGCCACAGCCTGATTACAGCACAGATTATATAAAACTGTTGCGATTTCTGTCGAAGCGTTCACGACGCGATTTCTCACTAAATGAGAACATAAATATATCGGAATGTATTTATTGCTAAGTATTGCGAACGAGTGGCGCTTATCACGGCGTGCCTTATCAACTTCAAGGTGACGGTCCTACGTAACGTGATTGCTCGACTCGACTCTAGATATCACAATATTTCCGACCGTTTTGCAAGAAAAAGAAGCTTCAGCTGTGTTGTAAGAAACTACGATACTAGCTGGCGGGCGTTATAAATAACTTGTTACTGCTACTTTATATCAAATTGAAAGTAGTTTATTTTTAGATTTGCGTTTATGTCGGCACCATTCACGAAAAATCCGATAAAACGAGCATTGATAGCTGTTATCAGGAGACAAATGAACCGCGGCACTGAGCAGGCAGAAGGCGCGTTCTCGTTGAAGCAATGCGCGGGAAACGTCGCAGCAATTACATATAATATCGGCAAGGCCACGTGCTCGGTTGACGTTAACAAAGTTTCCCGATGCGGAGAAAACTTTGTGACATGTGTGTGGTGGATACTTACAATATGTAGCCGGCGTGAGCGCCCGCCCGCCGCCGTGACTCACCGGCGCCCTCGCGACGTTCGCCCCGTCTGCCCCCATAGAAAATTTATACCCACCCTCTGTCCAAGAACATTACTACGCCCGACAGCACAAAATACGGTCTTGCACTCCGGGAATAAAGAACGTTTTCCGACGCCCTCCGCCGGCGAGACAAAGGAGCTACACCATTTTTGCCAAAAACAAACCCTAACTCCAGAGGGATATAGTTTGTAATTTATGTGACGCACCCGCTCACGTGCTACGAAAACGCAATCGTGACGTCACGCGGCTACAGGGCCCTAACGTTTGGTTTTGCTTTTTTTTTCTATGTCAACTTTTTAATCTTTACGATTCTCACCTCATTATAAAATAAGAGTAATGTTAGTATTTGCCGAAATGTTCGAATTTCCACTTTGCATTCTGAGGCGACCGTACCTACTGTTCGGGCGAGACTTGAATTTCAAAGGTTCTAAAACAGTTGGTATTTGGAAGTGGTGGCGGCGCGCTCGGTCGTCAGGTCCCTTAATTCCCAGCGTAGCGCGAGGTGGCTCGTCTCGAGAGCGTGTGCTCTCATCTCCTTAATTCGTCCTTCGCCACAGCCCCCTTAATTCTCCCCTGTAGCGTTGCCGCGAGGGAGGGCGCTCACTCTCTTGTTAACCCGAGTTCGCCCCCCTTATTTATACCACGTGGGGGCGGGCGGGGGTCGGGCGGCGAGGGGGGCACGAGCTCTATCGACGTCCGTGTACACCACGCCTCTGTGTGCGTGAATTAAGAGCGAGTCGGCTTTCATTTTACTAAAGCTACTGCGGTAGTGTGCTCGCCTTTCAGCCACGAAACACTGGTGTGATGCCGCCCACGCGAGCCGTTCTCGACCCTAAGACGGGGGGATAAGGTCACAAACCCCTCATCCGGGGCCGCCCGCCTTCACCGTTTTATAACTTCAGAGGGCGAGGAGGCGGTGGAGTTTTTGTGAGTGGAAGGACTTTTTTGACGTACGCTTTTTATGTTTTACTTGGTTAGGGTCCGCTAAGATAACGACGTCTCGCAGAGGATGAAAAGCGTCTCTGTAGAAGATACTGGTTGGAAAATGGTGCTTCAGTCGATAAAGGATATTTTGGGAGAAGAAGTTTAACTTACTCAGAACCGTACACTAGAGGAGCAGTAGGAATGATAACAGTCTGCAACTTATTTTGAAGTAGGGCCGGCGAAACTATTCTGTAAAGTTACTCTGTCAGCGAGACGGGGGTGTGTGGTGGGTGGCTAAGTCTACGCACAGTGTCTTCAGAGAAAGTGAAATTTAGCGCGAGTTCGGAGAAATACAACTGCTCGCCCCCCTCGCTCTCTGAGGAGCGTCGCAGGGAGGAGGAGGCTCGACGAACGCGGCTTATAACAATTAAGTTTATTCCTTCGCAGTTTTCCATTTGCTTCAGCAAAAATGAGCGAGAACTTTGAGACTCCAAGGAAGTGTTCTAGTTTAACACATTTAAAGATTCATTTTGAGACTACACTTCCAAGTAAACTGCTCCTTAACTAAAATGGTCTAGTCATTAGTTCAAATGCGCATTCCAAATTCAAGACAACGTCTGAAAACTGAGCGTTTTTCATTCTGAAAGTTATAATTTCAGACTTAATAAGGTGGGATTTCGATTGGCACTAGTGCAGCAGCGGTAGGTAATGAAGTCAAAAATTGCAACGGCTCATGATGACGGTTGAACGACCGTAGGTGTTGGGTGTTGGGCCGGGCAGGTTGCCTGGTGTGGGGCAGGCGGGTGGGTCGCCGGGCAACGGCAACTGGGTCAGTCCGGGCCAGCCCCGCGCCCGCCAATTATGTACACGCTCGTTACCGGACACGCGTTTTTCAATCACATCCATATTTAATTGGGCATCGGGAAGCCGGAAAATTTGTTTGGACCGCAATGATTTACAAATATCTCTGTTGGTATATTATAAATCATAATGCAATGGCTTGGACTCGCGTCTAGGTCTGACTTGAAAGGCGTTACAGAAACCACATCATTAACAGTCCTTCGATGTCCCCACTGCTGGGGCATAGGCCTTCCCTATGAATGGAAGAATAGTGACAATTAATTTTCATAAATTGCACTTGAAGAAAAGAGTACCATTTTGAATCCATTGGCTAATTGACATTCTTCTGAGCCACCCAAAGAAACGCTTAACCACAAAGCCATATATATCAGTAATGGGCTGCCGAGTCGATCATGCAGCTTGAGTCAATCCCGTTCATTTTCTGTGTGTTTCTATGTGCTGTTGCTAGTTCAAACAGACCTTTTTTTATGTCCGATTGGTTTGTTTGACCTAGCAACAGAACTGAAACACTCGGAAAACGAGCGAGGTTGACTCAAGCCGATTCGCCGTCTCGGAAGCCCATAACGCGATTCTCACCAGAAATCCGCTTTTGAACGTTTTCCTCGCAAAAGTTAAGGCGAATTAGAGGCAACTTCGTCAGGTTTTACCATAGCGGCGGTTGCGTGCGCATTTCCTACGGAACTCCTCAAGGAGGCCCTAACTTGTTGCATGGATGCACCGGGGGTGGGTGTGGGGGCGGCGTCTTGAATGGGCGAGATGTCGCTGCCCACGTGCGCGTATGGAGATGCCCATTGATAACCGTGACCTCGCCCTTATCGCTCGCGGCTTTAAACCGCGGATACCGATCTCTAATGTTGGCTCTGCGAACCGTACCGCCCCACGGTCTACCTACGCTACGTTGCGTTCTAGGAGTCTTTTTGCAGACGCTACTTGGGGGATTAGCCGAAAGTCGAGGAAGCCCCGAAAACGCCTACCGGCTGATTAATGGATATTGATACGGGTGATGCTGTTTCGCCTGAAATTTTGACATTTTAAACTAGACAGTTATGAGTTTTATTAAATTTGGTAGGTAGGTACTACCTTCGTTTTAACGCATTCAAACTGGATGAATATTTTTTAATAGACCTGTCCCGCTATAAGCATGGAACGTTTTCCATTATAAGTCATCACCAAGTTTATCGTGTCTTTCATGAGTAAAATACAAGAAAGCTTAGTGTTAAGTATTGCCAGCTAACTTTGCTTTTGCCTAGTCCTTTGCCTTTCTTGTGCAGCATTTCTTGAGCCTTTAAAATACAATCATCGTCAACGACATTACGCCTAAGCAACACACTCAAAATGCAATGGACAATCGGACATTGTTGCGCGCCGAATTCCCACAATGCAATGTGCCGAAAGTTCGTTGCGTAATTTTAGGTACTATGCCGCTCGCTGTTCAAAGCGACCACTTGGCAGCTTGGCACAGATACAAGTGCATTCATGTTTCCGCTAAATCCATTATAACGGCCGAAGCAATTAGCATTTAGTGAGGGCAAATGCAGCCTTGACATTGGCCACCGCCCTAATGTCGTCGCATCGATCGCCGGAACGCGAACAAAACCATCTCGGAACGCAAACAATAATAGTGTAGGGCTGCCAAAAGTCATTTTGTCAGCTGTGCAAGAAGCACCAGCTAATAAACGCAATTACACTTAAATTGAACTGATTACAAGAAGCAAAGTTTTTTTTTTTCGAGAGAATTATTGAATCTTCGGAAGTCGCTTATAAAGAGAAGGAACGTAACTCTTCCAAGTAATAAAGTCTTGGTGCCTGGTTCGGATTTGTATTTTCATTGAAATACTAAATAATGCTTACTTACTAACAAAATAGAATATTACTAGACATAGATAGGTATGTAAATTTTGGTAGGTGTATCTCGATCTGTAATTAGAATATTGAATCAAGCCCGAAAGACTGCCAGAATCTTAACTGCCCTCACACTAATTAACAAAGGGGAATGCTGTTTGTTACTAGTTTTTGTAGAGTTTAATACTTACCTGAACATTTTTGCCGCAGCCACACAAATGTTGCATTAGTTTGCCACGATCTTCTGTTGTAACAGACAGGCGCTTCGAACTCTAGAAACCCGCGGTGGTTTCCTAGCGGTCTGAAAATTGTGAGACGGCATAAACCCGGGCAGGGATGTGCCGGCAGCCCTGGGTGTCGGATGAATGAGCAGTTCGCGGCGCGGGCGGCGCCGAGTCATTACGCGCCCCCATTAATCACTGCAACAATCGGCCGATATCTCGCTATTTACAAACGCGGGAGCACGTGCTCGCCGTACTACGAGTGTATTGACCCATTTAGATAGCTCGACCTTCGCGCGGCCATTGTGAGCGAAAAACATAAAAATAAGTTTTATTGCTGCGTCGTTATGCGTATCGCCGGGCCGCGTCACGCCTGCCGCCCGTCAGCTGATCGCTCGCGACGTGACATTTTTATTTTATTCACTCTCTTCCGGGGATTCTCCGAGATACGTGGTGACGTCAGTGTGGCAGCCGGATTTATTGCGGAGCCACGCGATGTGCCCGCCCGCTTTGATTTATGCGTGCGTACCTACATACAGTGTGTGCACTTCTACACTGTCAGTGCTAACACCTTGAACCAGTCCCGTTAGCGCAGTGCTGAGGTAAACACCACTCGCGTTTAGCGATTTGCGTTAATTTGTAATACGTTACGTGTGAAACATTCCCTGTGACAGATTTAATGAAGGCGCGGCAGCGGGTTTCCCGGTTTCTTGATCCGGTATTGAGTTTCGAGTCTAAATCTACACTGCAAAATTATTCTTGTGCTGTATTTAGTTCCCTTTAGAAGAGATTTTCGATTCACGAATGCGTTTCACGTTCTCTCAAATATCCTCTACCATTGTAATTCGCGATCAATTTGGACCAAAGACTATAACATCGTTCGGTCTATAGAAACAACTGCTCTGGCGGGGGTTCAGTTGCGTGTAAAATTTTAAAAAGATTTTCGATTCACGTATACGTTCCATGTTCTCTCAAATAACCCCTACCATTGTAATTCGCGATCAATTCAGACCAAAGACTCGAACATCGTTACATCGTTAGGTCTATAGAAACAACCGCTCTGGCCGGTCTCCTTGACGAGGAGGAAAGATCCCACCGACCGACATTCCAACGATCTTGTTCGCGGAACGGTGCGTCACCGGCTCTCCGTGATAAAAAACTAACGATTTTCCCTTTCGACGCATAAATCGCTGCAATCGCGATTGACTACTGCATGGCTATCGACCGCGTGGCTAAATTAATACGTTATTAACGTTTTACTTTCCTCTGTGCTCAGACAAAACAACCTACGTATTGTCTAAGGCACGTGAGCTCGGACAAAAGCAAGTTTCAACCTTACCTCTTAAGATGGAAAGGGTGAAATGGATTGAGAATTTTGACAAAGTGTGGCAGACACGTGGGCGTACTTAACACAAAACATCGTGTCAACAAACGTGTCTGTCTATTGTACGACAAATCAATGTTAAGTTTTCGGATTTTATATAAATTCAGCACAAAATAGTTCTCACAGCATTTCAGCAGTACGAATGATTTCTAGTGCGTAGCCCGTAGAGCCAACAAACAATGGTTTACTTAAGAGTTTCGTCAAAGGTATTCCATTAAACGGTGGGCCTCAAAAGTAAATTAACATATTAATGCCTTTGCCAAATAATTACTTATAAACAATATAGTGGCAACTATAACTGCACAAACATTCGGTGAAATGACAGCTTATCCTGTGTCATTATGTTTATGATTTTTACGGTACATACGTGAAAATATAAATAAATATTTTATTATTTTCACACCTACCTTAGTCCCTGCTTCTGTTAAGCACTGACGTTATGGATACTAAAGGACGGACAAATTTTAATATACATAACTATATATTGTTTGTAATATACTCCATAAGCTGAAATAAACATGATAAGATAAGAACAAATACCTATCTGTATTATCACAAATATTTGCCTCTTCCATGCTTCGAACCCGAGACCACTCGGCCATACATATAAAAATTTCGATTGCCCTGCGTAAGTGCGTGAACGTTATTTTCAAATAGCATCTACAACTCTGTTTTAAGAGTTATAAGTTAGGTACGCGTGTGATAGTAGAATGTTGTAAGCTCTCGACCGCAGAGGCTTAACCTTTAACAAGTGAAGGTCGCATTCGAGATAGTTAACAGCTCTAACCATCCAAATAAATAAGAATCGTAAACAAACGGCGGCCGCACGCGCCTGCGCACTGTAAATGTAAACAATGCGTTTTGGGAATTCCCTCCTTTTTATGCGGATCGCATTCCTGGGGGATTCCTTTTGTTAGCTTTTCCGTTAGCTTGTTCTTTTTTTTCTTCTTTTGTCACGCGCCACCTTGAAATCCTTTGACGCTTGACGTTTCATAACGGAGAGTAGATGAAGTTAGGGTTCCGTGAAGGAATTTCCTCGGAGCCGTTATTCTTTCGCCTGGCCAACGGAAAAAAGAGCGTTCCCGTACTCGGAATTTGTAATCGTTGTCCTTCTTAACACATTGTTGTTGCAAATAATACGGACCAGGAACAAAAACTAATATTTAATACTCGTTATTTTTTTGTCAATGTTGTAAACAAAGAGAAACGTTAAGAAATAAATAAAATTGTTTATTTTTTTATTTTTTGATATAAAATAAAACACTTGAACCGAAACATTAACACTAAACAACAAAACTAAAAAAAAACAATATGACATAAAAATAAAAATATTAATAAAGAACATTTAAATCAATTTTAATTTAGCTTTTCTTGTGTTGGCAAGGAAGCGCAACAATAAAGTAGAATGTGCCAGCCCGGACTCACCCCAGCGTTATCGTAAAATTCGACTAAGGGAGATCGCCGACTGTAGACCAATCAGCAGCTTGCACCTCTCCGGTATAATGGATGATGTGAACTATAAAGCAGTGGATGGCTCGATGACGTTTGATTGACAGTCAACGTAAGTGTTAAATATTGATCGAATATTAACGTTATCAGTCATAACGAAGAACAACATTTATGCCTTATGAAATAAGAAGCAACTATGTGGTAGATGAAAATGTAAGCTGCTACAAGAAAAATTATAATTTTTCTCAAAACTATGGAACCCAGTCACGTGTTCACCGCGCGAGCTTGGTGTTTTTACGGTTATTATTCATGATGAGACTTGAGAGATGTCCCGTAGTACGATAAGTTATAATCGATATTCATTATCACAAACTTAAATAATTGCGAATACCTATAACATTTATTGGTAAACTTGAAAACCATCAGATTTCAGAGGATCGACTTATTAAAACCATTTTTTGGTATTTGTTTCCTTATTTTCCTGCAAAAAACATGCCAACCCATAGGGTTCTTGTTAAAACCTTGAGCAGTATAGTTTGCAATGTTGTTATGCCAACCACTCTCTCCGTTCATCAGTCTCACGACACGATCCTTTCCATCACTTTTATATAGATTTATTCGACATAAAATATGGCACCTTTCCTTTGTAAAGTATGATAATTATGAATTACAGGAAGATACTTAGAAGAATTCTTTGTCAACTATAAAAAAAATGCAGTATTAATTGGTTATCTTAGGAAATAAATCAAAACGTACCTATCTAATTTAGCTACATCTATTGTCCACAAATAACAAATTAAAGTAACATTTCTGAAAATACTTGACGGATAAATGTAATGATCGCTAAGGCTGGTCATTTGGATGGGTGACCAAAAATTATCTTTTAATTATCTCGTTAAGCCTATGGTCTTTTGTCGTTAATTGGTGGTAATCCGTAAACCAATCCGTAATGGGCCAGCGTGCTGGGTTATGGCCTTTTTTCATAAATGCTTCCATCCATGAGAGTGGGTGGGTGCATTAACGACCTAATGATAATGATAATTTATCATTATCTTCAGCCAGTTATCATCAGCCCGTTAATTATCATTGATAATAACAATGATAAATAAACACAAAACCCCAATTGAACGAAGCGCACCCAATAATATAATTTTCATAAGACTGGCCGGAGTGGGCTGAGCAGAGGCGAGAAATAAAAAGCTCAACAGCGGACAGAAGCCCGGGCGAGCGACCAAACAGGATGTGAGACTGGTTCTCGCACACATGCGCGCGCGCACTGCACGCACACAGCCGCACACAGCCGCGGCTGGCCTCGGCGCCGCTCACGGAAATGCTGCCTTCGCTCGCCTCTGTTGGTTGGCTTGAGAAACCACTATGCGTATTTCCAAGTTTTTTTCTATTGTGCCTCCGTCGATTTCGAAACGGAGCTCGAAAAGGGGCATGCGTGTATGTTCTTCGTGGTGTATGGGTGATTTGGTTTTACACGTTCGCCAATAATGTTCAGTAGTTACTTGTATATATTTTTTTGAAACAACCTTTTTTTGCAAAAAGAATCAACCTAAGTTACTTCATGATACAAAATCTGGGAAAAGCAATGTGGAAAACCAAACGTTAAATATCTGCATTAAAATGTCGTTTTAAATTGATATGAAACCACTATACGTATTTCCAAGTTTTTTTTCTATTGTGCCTCCGTAAATTTTGAAACGGACCTGCTCGATAAGGGGCATTACGTGAATGTTGAATTGGTTTAACGCGTCCTTTGCTTATAAAATTCTGTATAATTTTTTTGAGAATCAAGCTAAGTTACTTCAACTAAAAACCAAAAAAAGTAGCAAACCGAACGTTATATCTGCATTTAAAGTACCCTTTCAAATTTATACTTGCACATATTCAATTCTTAACCTTCTGTCTGAAGTCCGCTATATTTTATGAGGCATTTCGCTTTAATGTCACCCGTAAAATCGCAAAATAATAACTAAACAATGAACATTCCGTTCACCAAAGTGGGACCTCTAATGAACAAACAAACAAAACGTGAGAATTGAGCTAATTTTACTACAGAGGCGTGTAGTAAGGAGCATAACAGGTCCAACATAGAGCCCTTGTGAATGAATGAAATTACCGACGCCCGGTCACGTGCTCTATTGTGCTGAAACGGGCTAATGATTAATCTGTCGCTCGATCGCCTCTCGATTTCGACGCGAATAGCGCCACAGTCATCTTCACGACTATGAAACTTTATCAATGAAAGGCAGGAATTGAACAAAAAACATAACTACAACTGGCCACTATCGTAAACAATCGCACGAAGGTACGCACGATAAAATTTAACATTGCGTGGGTTCCGAACATAAAGAAATGCTAAGGAAAATTTGATAGTGGCCAAACCGAAAATGTTTTGAATGAAAAGTTTTACGAGCGGCAGATGTTTACGATATTCACGACGGGCGTTAGAATTGGCGGATAGAGTGCGAAAGCGTGATAAAACTTTTAGGTGTACTGTACACAGTTGAATTTTTAATTCCAAAACTTAATATATCTACCTATATAAAGTGAATATAGCTGCGGCGTGATGTACCTGGCCGTAATTCAGCGCAGCGCACCCCCGCTATCTACCCCGGGCTATGTGCTATATAAAACGTGGTTATAGCGAGTTCGCCGATCGGCGTAGGTAGCTGTAGCGCTGGATGGAGCCGGACGGCGATATTATACAGTGCGCTGGTGTGCGTTATTATACACAGTGCGCTGGTGTGCGCGCGGCCCCGTCCCTCCCCCCGCCGCCGCCCTCGCCCGTCGCCTCGACATGGCTTAGCGCGCGGTGAGGCAATGCCGTGCCGCCATCTATTCGGTCTCTACAATGCCATAGAAAGTTCGTTCGACTCGCCTCGCCGACCGAACTTTTCCTACCTTCTCGTTTTGAACGAGAGGAGCCATTACTCCGACGCCGCTATTCCGACTCCACAAGTGCGACGTTAACCTCGCATGCAGCAGTCTTTATGGTTATAATTTTGAATAAGCAGTAACTCCGCGGCCGGGCTGCGAGCGGCCCGGTTGTAAAACGCCACATATTCGAGACTGGCGATAAAATAAACGTCGGACGTTTCCAAGTTTCGAGCGGAGAGTACGAGCGGGCGACGCGCCGCGCATCAGAAAAAGAACTTTACGACAAGATTAGAAAGAGCGAGCGGGCCGGCAACGCCGCGCAGCCGCGTTCCAGCGGCGCAGAGTGGCAACGCCGCACGCCAACGTCATTTACTAAATTTATTTTCATGAGAGCGCCAGCGCTGGCGACGGCTCGCTACATCGCTCGGCGCTCAGGCAGCCACGTGATATTATGTCTCCGTGGAATTATATTCGCTTCTGCATTTTAGAACTCGGTGCGCGGATAATGAACATTCGCAACGAGGCGCTGGTGGCTGAGCGCACTCATCGCACAATGGATGTTTTCCGAGGAGCGATAAAGGGGTGACGCAAAATGATTATTTGCAGCGTTGCGATGACTGGACGCTGAGTCAACGCGGCCGCTCGCTCGCTGCGCCCCACCGACTTCACTTTGTCCGCATTTCTGATTTCTATACCTACTGGCTCTGCTGGTTCAATATTCTCGTGCGACTCGGGCGATTCTGATGCAGAGTTGGTGTTTAATTTATTCGTTTGTTGTGTAAGAAATTATAAATCTCAGTTGCGTAAGCGGCTAGGTCTGAGCGTTGGATAACGGACGGTTTGAATGTTGGAGACCTAAGCTATGAAATGCTATGAATAGCGCAGGGAGGCGAGGTAGCAGCCGCGTGTGCCACCTAATTGTGGTGGCAGGTGCGGAGGCATCTGCGCCTGCTGGATTCGCCTCTGGCCATGTCGTTTATTTGCCGACGGTTGCGTCGAGACACGCATCGGTCGCTTGGTTGTCGTTGCGAAACGGAGCCGGTTGCCGAGTGAACTGGCAATGTATGAAGCCGCAAGCTAACAAGTCGCCGTTTTCTTGTAGTAAAAGTTTACGCGCGGCTGTTCTGTTGCTCGTCGTCCGTCATTACGTAGAGCAGGCGCAGCTGCTAAAACGATAGCTTGTTTTCGACTTTGACGCCAACTAGGCAAATGTACAAATAATACAACATATACAGTTTCACCTACAAATCTAAAGGAATCTGAAATGCACTTGAAAGAATAAAAAAAAAGTGTTTTAAAACTCTACGTTTTTCGATTTATTTTAAAGAATGGTTAGTAGTTAATTATGCAATTTTAATTTTATTCTTCTAAATCTATGTTGCAATTTATAGTCTAAAAAAACATGTATTTTTTTCTAACTCTGCCATTTTAAAATTTATTTTGAGGAATGGTTATTTCGTTATCTGTTAAACATTAAAATTATCAAAAACAATTTCTTTCTTGTAACTCTATAATATTGAACTACATTGCAATTTATTACAAGGTGCTCGGGTAACACCGACCGGAATAGTAAAGTTCTCCGCCAATGGATAGAGTTGGGGAGCTGAATCCTGTCCCAACATGGTCGGGCACGGTCTCTTACCTGGCGAGCGTTGCAGGGGTGCACCCCAGTATTGTCCCAAAAAAACTGAGTAGGGTCGTACAATAGGACCCTTCTCAGGTACTGGGCCGTATGACGCACTGCTGTCGCTCCGTGAGTACATTCTTTATAGCATGTTTAATATGAACAGAAGATGGATTCGATTGTGCAGGCCTTTCCCATGAACGCTAGAGTTATTTTTCTTATCAATAAATATATAGGAATATCTTATTAGGAATACATTTTTATTTAATTACAATGCATTTTGATAAAAGCTGGAAATTGGAAAATGTAAAGCCATATTTAGAATCCAGAAATGGATCTTAATTTAAAATTATTTTACTGATTTTTAATGCTTGGATAATTTATTTTGATAATTACATTGATTTCTCCACTAATGGGTCACAGAACTTCCCTATGAATGGATACTTACATTACGTTAAATTTTTCTAAAGAAACAGGTCTGAGTATTAAGGATTTTGTTTGAGTATTTTAGTGATCAATAGAATACTTTGTACGTATGTTATGTTCCGTTAAATTGCATAGACTAAGACTTCTACCTCGAAAACCCAAGAAGTAGACCCGTCTTTCTTGTCCTTCCAAAGCTTGTATTATAAATAAAGGTATTAGCGATCTCCTCCAGGATCGCTAATATAGCGATAAGGTCGCTCATTGCACAGTCAGCAGTACACCAGGATACCCTAAACTGTAAAATTTTTCCTATCAATTTTTCTCTTAATACCGCACATGTTTAAAGTTCATTAGTCGGTATACAATAAAGATAGAATATTTCTATCTATCTACATATATACATATTTCACACCTTTCTCCCGCCGGGGTAGGCAGATATCACTTCTTTCCGCTTGCTACGATCCTTAAATACTTCTTTCGCTTTATCCATTTCATCAGTCTCTTCGTGCATGCTCGTCGGTTTCGGGTACTCTTGACCTGGCCCTTTTTTATGAAGATCCGCCTAGATTCGGATGCAACTCTGAAAGGTTGCCAGAAGAAATATTCCTACTTATTAAAGGGAAGGCTGTAACACCGATTTTTTTGTACCCGTACCCATAAATAAAAAAAATCTTCTATCTATGTAGACGATAGAAATAAAACGTCCGGCACGAAACCAGTAAACAGTCAATGAGTCTGTCCCAATTTTCCAACGTTTCCCAACGAGCGCGCGGCCGCGAGCGTCCAACGGTACTTTCGACGCGGGCTCTCGCACCAGCTCGCCCGAATATTTCGGTGCCAGCCCACACACCATTGTTCCATGACGTGTTTCTATCATTCGTTTCATCTTTAATTCGTATAGGTGTATCGTACAGTTGGAGGTTTCGTTTCGTACGCTTTTACCGGCCTTAAAGTGTTCTTTGTGTCAGATAGAGCACAGCTCTATATATTTTGTGATGTTTTATTTTTAATCGTAAAATACAGTTCCGCTCATCGAAATATACTGAAGACGATTTTTATGTCATGTCTTTTCCTACAGGGGTAGGCAGAGATCACTTCTTTCCATGATTTTTGATGCGCTTTTTAGGTTTTTCGTTGGTTAGGTTATAGGTTAATCTGGTGATCAATTAAATACAACCCTTTCACAACCATTTTTAATGAAAGTAAACATTTACAATTAATGTTTTCATGGTTACATAGGCCATAAACTTTTTAAAATTAATTTCATAGACTAATATTCGTATGAATGACAAAACTATCAAAAGTAAAATGGGT